>JAOSBP010000002.1:21803184-21816372 GCA_027563825.1 Erythroxylum mucronatum | reverse complement strand
GCGTTGCTAGACGCCAATCTTGATCTATGATTATAAATTGTTTAATTGGAGAATTAAAGATAAATTAAAAGGAGTTTAATTTATCTAATGTTAATTATGAATTAAAATTTGATTTTATAATCATTACCAACATATTTAGGAACTTAATGGGCTCACATATAGAATGAGTTGAAGAGAGCAAAATTAATTTAATCAAGTTGGACTTGATTGCAAAGTTTGAGAAACATTATGATTAAGTATGAGATATTTAATAAATAAGGATCAATATGAGATATTGAATCTTTTATTAGCACAATTGGTATTTAATTAGAATTATTTGTTATTCTAATTAAAGTTTAATTTAAATTATAATTTAATTTCAATTAAATTACTAAAACGTTCAAAGCTTATTATAAATGAGTTTAAGCTCTATGGAACTAACACTTCTTGCTTAACCCTCTCTGTAAGAGTTATAGAGTTCTCTTAACCTGTTCTGTGGATACTATTAGAAGCCGGATACTTGTGCGGCTACGGTGGTTGAGACGGATCTGTTCGAAAGATACAACAAGATAAAGATTAAACTTTAGAATAAGGTACGAATTAAATTTCCGCTTTATTATAATTTGTGTTAATCATTTTATAGATTTAAATAGATCTTGATTTTCGGGAAATCAAAAGTCACGAAAAAATTTCGTGATTATTCCGCTGCGGTCGGGATTAGATCCCAACCCGGTTTCCTAACATTGTTCTTCTCCACAATTTGGAAGACATGTCGCCAGTAGACTTATGAAGCTGCCATCAGCCATGAAACTGCATTATCTTGTCTAGATGTGCCACAAACCACAGGAATTCCTTCTCCAACGTTTCAAACATGTTGCTGCCTCTTTGTTCCTCACTTCCGGTAGCCACTACGTCGGCTACAACCCAGATGAACCTGAGTGATAGCAACAACTTCCTGCAACTTTTAGCCACCACCCAATGCCGTTAGCTATGATTTTGTCTCTCATGTAGCTCACCGTCGACAGCTCCTCCAATGGCAGCTACCAACCCCATCTCATGGACCTTAAGAAAAACCGCCTCCTTATTACACCATAATCGTCGGTAACTCACAAAACAAATCAATAACACAACGCTTCAACAAAAGCACACGATTTCTTTTGTTTTTGGGTTGACGTTCTTTAAGTCCCTACAAAGAAGTGGCCATAGTAGGAGCTATGGGTTTCAAAAATCTAAATTTGAGCTGGTCATTTACAGCACAAGTGAGGCTTATTGTTAATTACTAAATTGTGGGTTTTTCAATGTATTGGATGTCTTATGCTTAATAAAACTAATTTCATTTATTTTTTCACACTTTAACAATTTTTTAATCATATTGATAATTTAACTTCAAATTGAATGTAGGGTTTTAAAACTTCCGATATGAACCTTTTATATTAAAATGAATCAGATATAAATATGATTTTTAGAGTTTATGATTTCAACTTCAAAATTCAAGGTAACAAGAATCAAATAATTTAAAGTTGACTATGATATCGCTGTTAGAAAATTGGGCTGGGATCTAATCATGTGCATAACAAAATAATTACAAAATCTATTTCATATGATTTTTTAAAAGTCGTGATCATTTAAAATTCTGTTACATTATTAACAAACAAAACATATAAAGTATTAATAATAATTTGTATTTTATTACGAAGCTTAACATTTTTCCTTATTGTTTTTCTCGAACTATTTTTAAAATCAATTTATCTCAATCACTGTAGCTACATAAGTATCCGACCTCTAATAATAGTTACAGAACATATTTAGAGAACTCTACAACTGTTGTAGAGAAGATTAAGTAAGTAGTGCTAGTTCTCTTAGAACTTAAACTTATTTATAATAAGTTTTGGACATTTTAAGAAATCTAATTGAAATAAAATTCTAATTCAATTAAAATTTAAATATAGTACAATTAATTACAATTAAATACCAATTTTTTCCAAATAAGATCCAATATCTCATATTGATCATTATTTACTAAATATATCATATTTAATTATAAAGTTTCTTAAACTTTACAATCAAGTCTAACTTATGAAAATATTTTTTCTCTCTTCAACTAGTTTTTTATGTGTGACCTATTAGGTTCCTAATATTGACAATGGATATAAATTATAACCCTAAATATTTAGGATCAGATAAATTAAACTCCTTTAATTTATCTCTCTTTAATTAAATAATTTATATGCATAGACCAAGCGTGGTATCTAACAATGCATTATGAATACCCAAATATTTAGAAATGTTAAAGTAGTTCTGACTAATCTTTTTGTACATGATTTTTTCGTATAGTTTTAATCACTTTCATCACAAAATATTCCGATTAGATATAGAATATGAAAGTAATATTTACTCTATTTGAGTCCAATTATGTCAGTTCTCTATTCTTAGTAATTGATTCAATTAATGTCGTTTATAAACCAATCTATAAAGTGTCATTCTACTTTGGCCAAGATTTTTTAAAATAAATACTAATCGAGAATAACAGAATATTCACCCGTTACTTAAGGTAATGAATCCTATATTGATCACTCAACTACCTTCATATAACTTATTCTATATCCAATAAGTATTGACTGAGCTATCCTTGACTAAAATATGTTATAAATAGTATCAAAACATAACAATTCTTATATAAGATGCTTTAATAATCTCATATCAAATGATTACTTATATAATTATCACGATGAAAGTTTTCATAAACAAGTAATGTTTTAAAAGGATTTATAATATTTGGTCAATCAAGTGAACTTATTTTCTAATAAATACCCATACATTTGTTTAAATATCTGTATATTTTAGTATATAAAATCAACTACTTATTTCATAAAGAGGAAATATATCGTGTGTCAATTTTTTTACACTTTGTTAATATCTTGTCTTAATAGACCACTAATTAAAAAACAATTTAAGGATAATATATAAATATAATATGAATATCATAATTATATTCTCATCATCATTTTATTTATAATTTATATTTATGTCATGATACTTTATCATGTACATCTAAATATCTAAATATGAATAAAAAACAGCCTTACTATTCACTCTCGATGCTCCCTTTTTATTAAAACGTTACTGTACTTTTCGGTAGTACTGAACTTTCCTCTTAGATAGTACTATAAAGTTCGTGCTTATTTTTACAAATGTTTTGAAAACTTTTAGTTATCAATTATTCACCAACAATTAAATTTAAAAGTTAACTTTGAATTAAATACAACTAAAATATTTTAAAATTTTGATTATTAATAAGAAAACTCTTTCAGCTATTCTTTCTTGGTTTAATACTACTTCCGCTAACAAGATTTCAGTCCTTACTCATTTCCCACTCCTGCTATCTACTACTGTTTATTTTATATGGACTGAGCGAAATTAACGAACCTTCAAGGATGAAGCCAACGATATGGAGAGTATGTATCTCGAAGTAATCTTCCAAGTTAGGGAACTTCTCAACTCAAACACAGAGAGGAGGTAATTATATTATTTATTATTCGTCACTAACTTTTCTGCAAGTTGATCGATCAAAATATTCTTTGGCCAATAGCATGTGAGTCCCCATTGGAAGATCGGACAGGAGTTAGTTGGCTAACCAACTTCCTACAGGCTCTAAAGCGACAAAGAGGACCGGGTCTATATATTTATTGTTACAAAGACACTGATGGAATTGGCAGGATTGATCCTTTTAGGCACAACAAAGAAAACTTGCAAGGATTACTCCCCTCCTATAGTGTCACCACCTACGAGGTAACACAATTCATGTTCCTCTGCATAAGCCGATGGAAGGTCCACTCTTAGCAAGGAAAGTTGAAGTTCAAATTTTGAATTCAGCTTTTACAGTTGGTGTTGCAGCAACTGGGTTTGAGAAATTGTTTAGCTGAGGAAAACATATTCTAGTCATTGCTTCTTTTGTATGGCGTTGGTTAGAGTAAAAGTGATCTGTTTTGTTATTAGCGGAGGTAGACAAGTAACTTCCAAAAGTTTTAGTTGCTATCTCCCTTGAGTTTCACATGCTTCGGATAAGATTGTGGGATAACTTCTTATGATATAGCTGTTTGTGTCCTCAAAGGCACTAGTTGAGTGAACTCTATTTGTACATATCTTTGGTTTTTTTTATAAATTCTTCTCAATTATCAAAAAAATAGAAAACTCAGAGAAACGTCATTCATGACCATAAACTTATATTTTATAATAAATTAATATTTAAATATTTAACTGACATAAAATTTTCCCCAGCAACAATATTTAGCCAAAAATTACAAGAAATTCTGAATCTCATGCATTAAAATACTAAATTTGAATCAAAACTGAGAAAACAAATACAAAACGGTCAAGGAATCTGCCGACACCTAAAGCATACTTAACCTTCACCTTCACCTGCACCTCCACACCCCATTCCATTTTGTTTTCATATACAAGACTCTTGTCCTTTTGTTGCTTTTGGACAAAGAATGAGATTCTCTTAATAATTATCACCAAAAAAAAAAAAACAAGTAAATGCATTAGCCAAGTCTTCATACCAACTATTTCTAATAATTACATGAAAAACAATAAAAAGTCTTGGTTCCATGCCCGCTTTGCTTTACACTGCAAATCAAGAGATCTTTTCCTCTGTTACATCTGCAGAAGGTCCTGGACTATTTCAGACATAGCTGGCCTAAACTCTGGATCCCACTGCACATCCAACAATGGATTCAGGTGATTAGCCCTTTAGTCAATCATTGCAAATTCAGAATGGGAAGAATGTTTGCCTAATTAAAGGCTTAAGTGCTGGTGGGAACTAGAAGTTGCTAAGAACATCTGGGACTTTTCAAACAAGACTTTACGTACTCACCTGGAGACATCTAGCAATTGTATCCGCCAAACGAGATAAAGACTTGACAGGAAATCGTCCTCCTAGAGAAGGGTCAACCATTCCACATAACGCATCTATATCATGAAGCTGAGGAATCACCCATCTAACCAGATGCTGCTCTCCTCGAGGCCGGGACCTAGAAACATTTTCCAATGAAAGCACAATAGATGATATGTTAGTTCAGTTTCATTAAACCACGAAGGTGGCTCTGGAAGCGAGCTTAGACTTCCTTTCAGGGGATCATTGACCTGTCATATGTCTTCCTTCCAGTTAGGAGTTCTAGCATCACAACCCCAAAGCTATAGACATCACTCTTGGAAGTACAGCTTCCTGATTCACACTCTGGAGCACTATAGCCATAAGAACTGAGTTGGTGTCCAGTTAACTGAAAACAGAATCAATAGAGCTAATCATCACAAAAGCAAACAGATAGATAGGGAGCATAACTATTTTTCAAACCAGATATTGGTAAATGCAAATTTTTTCCTTTCAGAAAGGCACTTGCTTAAATTCTAGTAAGCTACATAGATCAAATTTAAAAAGAAGCAACTGTTCAGCCAAAACTAAGACATTAAACTGTAACATTACCTCGGATGCAGAGCTACATGCTCTTGGAGGAAAACAACAGTCAGATACATGCGCTACAAGCTCTTCATCAAGGAGAATATTTGTGGCTTTAAAATTCTGATGTACAATAGGCGGTTTACAAACCTCATGCAGATGCCTATAAATAAAGAGAAGACAAAGTGACAGGTAAACTCATTCACTTGAAAGCCTTGATTGAGAATATGTCAGATCTCTAATGATGCAACCAAGACAGCTGATAATCAACAGCAATGAGCAATCATCCATACGAAGTTCTTAGGTTTAAAAAGGTGGTGGCTCGACTTACTGTAGGGCTCTTGCTGCTCCTAGTGCCAACTGTATGCGTGTATTCCATGAAAGGTTCTTATGGACCTCATCATCTACATGCAGTGCATCATAAAGTGTCCCATTTTTGTAATATTCAGAGACAAGTAGATGCTGACCATGCTCGTTACAGTAACCAACAAGATCCACAATGTTGGCATGTTGAATTTTTGAGATATTAGAAACAAGTTCGAGGAATTTTTCATCAGTCAATTCCCAAGCTGTACTTCTTAGTTTCTTTACTGCAAGTAACTAAAAAAAATGATGAAACAGAGAAATCAATCTACATAAACCTAGCATCAAGAGAAAAGTAATCATGTGCAAGGTGAAATATCATTTAAAAGGCCCGCTTGCATGAATTGAGAGACACCTGAACATTTACAATTTTGACACAATACTAGCCAAAAATATAGTTATATGGAACATGAGGACAGATTGTGAGATATAGTACATGTTATGATATAAGTCTTGTTTCAAAGAAATGTATTCAAATAGAATTCCGTAAACAATTAAAACCAATATACACTCAATATTCAAGATAGGAGAAAGAACCAAGATTGACAGCAAATTCATCTTTAGGCTCTATCATATCACACACATTATATGATAACTAATAATTTCAACCATGTCAAATAGAAAAATTTACCTTTCCACCAGGAATCACAGCCTCATAAACGCTCCCAAAGTTACCTTCCCCAATAAAATTCTCTTCTGAAAAACTATTAGTACATTGCTGAAGTGTTGCAACAGTAAATGACTTCAGACCTGTAGTATTCATGTGAAGCTGTTTGGGCATACTTGAATTTACGGTGACCTTGTCAATTGGAAGCCTTTGGATATGTGCATGTGGTTGCTGCACTTGCATATGATGCAGATCTACTCCAGTCATGTCTATCTTGTGATCTGTATTATCTCTTGAATAAGCACTCATTCCCTTCACATCTATCTCACATTCAACTGGATTTATTCCCTGTCCTCCCTTATCTAATTCACCACTTGACGGTGTTGGAACTGCTCAAAAGGGTTATTTCTCAAGTAAAATTTTAAAAAAAGAAAAGAAAAGTCATATGCAAAGTTTTTCAGTTACAAAAAGGAAATACTGAGTCACCTTTCTTGCTTTGGTTGTAGCATTGTAGAGAAGAATTATCATTAAAACTATTTGCTTGGCCCTTATATACCCCTGAATCATGCCTCTTAGCATATTCAATAACCTTTTTCTTTTTAAAGAATATCATTGACAGAACACAAATCCCTAACGCAATAATTGTAACTCCGCCAGCAAGAATACCCCACTTGAACCTTATATTTGATCTTGCTGAATTTGTAGGGTGGAAGATAGGGGGTATACTTGCCGGAGATTGGTCAGGCATTGGAGGAGACGCAATTGGAGGAGATGCAATTGGAGGAGATGCAAGTGGAGGAGGAGAATAAATGATGGTTGTGTTGAATGGATTTCCATCTTTTCTGTAAATCAGACGTTGGTGTTACCATAGGGAAATACAAAAATTAAGTACTGACATACAAACCTAGAACCTCAGAAATCCAAATGGTTCATAACATTGGAAAATTTTCATAAAATGACAGTAATGAAGGCCAACTCCAACTGTATTTAAAACTATGTTATGGGCTTAATCCCGTTTATTTCAAGAGAATACTTTAATCGCCAAGAAATTCAAGGGCATCTATCACTAATTTAATGGATTCATATCAACCAAAAAAGCCTTATACAAAATCAGTATTATTGCTTACCTAAAATTTGGAATTGTTAGCAGCTTTGCAGGGATGGGCCCAGAAAACAGATTGTTCTGCACATTCCTATGAAGTGAAAATGGATAATCATGAAACAACCAAAGCATATTATATGAAAAAGGTGTTAACAAAGAAGTAATGTTGAAGGAAAAGAAAAGGTTATAAGGCAATACAGATCCTGAAGGGGTAGATCCTGTAAAACATGAAGGGTCCCCGTAAGCTGATTGTTCTGCAACTGCCTGCAACCCCAAATCACATGTAAGTGAGAGAAGCATCACAACCACAATAAAATGATTGCAAGAATGTAGTAGAGATGCTCACAATGAGTTCAGAGATAACAAATTTCCCATTGACAGAGGCAGCTCACCATTCAGAGAGTTACCCGACAGATCCCTTTTCATAAGATGGGGTCATTAGAAAATGCAGACTACAATAGATTCAGTGGATAGAGTGTAGTTAACTTGAGGTGCATACAAGGTTGTTAAAGTCGTCAATTGTTGAAAGGCATCTGGTATGACTCCACTCAGAAGATTATTGCTCGCTGAACTGGGCAAATTAAACCAATATTTCAGTCCAGAAATGAAAAAGGAAGAAAATAAAACAACTTAAGTCTGACAAAACTATAACCACTTCTAATTTAAACTTACAAGTATGATAACTGACTTAAGGATGATAAGCTATCTGGGATCCTTCCATTCAACTTATTAGAACCAAGAGATCTGAAAATGGGGACAGTAAAAGCATTTTAGGTTCCATAAAAAGGGGAAAAAAAAAGAAAAAGAAGTCAATTTATTAAGATAAATTATGTATCCAACCACAGGTGAAGCACACATACAGATTTTGCAAAGTGGGCGGCAAATTGTCCGGAATACTCCCACCAATGTGATTGTTGCTGAGATCTCTGCCTTGAAAAAATGGCAAAAATTACAGCATAGCCCATGCATAAAACCACACAGAAACTTCCATTGCCTCAAAAATTCAGATCTTTCCCAAGCCCGAGATAAAACTCGTTAATACCAAAACTATGACAACCTTGATGGCTAATTAAAAACACTTGTAGTACCAAACATATTAATATTAAACATGCAATATAGTAAAATGCATGTTCTACCTACCAATAAATCATACCGATGCACTGCTACAAAGCTCATAGTTATTGAAATAATTACAATTACATACATTTGTAGAATAGAATTGAAGAGCGGTAAGCTCTCTGCCACAGTTCCCCCCAAATTCAAGCCATTTAAGTTTCTGCATAGTCGAGACCTTTCGTAAGAAAGTATTTGAACGAAACCAAACATATAAAAGTACAGAATGAAGCCAAAACATACAAATTCGTTATGTTGGAGAGGACACAGCCAACGCCTTGCCAATTATCGCCGCACGGGTCTCCCCCAACGGGCACCCACCCCGTTAAAATCGGGAGATTCAGATAATACCACAAGCTATTTAGTGCCTCAACTGGGAATATTTTAGTAGAACACTTTAGTTTCATCAATATGGGCACTGGAATTACCTCAAAACGAAAACCAATCTGAAATATCCTCCAAAAGATATTTTAAATCACAGTAATCAAAACACAGCATAGTACTACACAAAGACAATACCAACAGGAGAAGGACAAAAATATATCTTAAACCTTATATCAGAAACCAAAAAAAAGAAGGTTTTACCATCACTAGGGTCAGTAAAAGCAAGCGAAAACGAAGCCGTGAAAGCCACCACTACAGCCGCCACCGCGGCAACCAACCTTACACACTTCATTTTCCAATTTTTAACTTCCAAAGATGGAAACTTTCGTCGTTTTCGTCTGCTTATTGTGAATATTTTCTCGTATAACAAGCAAACGCCAAATGCTTTCGTGTAATATGCAGAAGGCCAGAGAACAAGCAAATACAGAGTGATTCTCCAAGACTACACGGAAATATATGGGAAGTGCATCAATGGTAAAAGTGTACAGCTATCAAAAGTTTTTGAATTGACAATATGGATCAGGTAAGGAAACTAATTATATACGACGACAGACCAAGTGTGGCTTTCAAGTGTGCTGGAAAAATTTAAAAGCTCGCAAAGCTAACGGGTAGTACAATTATTTATTAACGAAAAACGAAATTGGTGGGCAGTGTGGAAAGTGACTGCTCTGTTTTGGGAGGTCTTCAAGATCACGTCTTTTTGAGCTTTAATGATTCTTCTTGTAGTATTTGTTTAAAAAATATTTTAGTTCTCGTTAACCTTAGATTCACTAATAGAATAGAGTTCTTAAGATATAAATAACTATATGCTTATTTTTTCAATTTTTTATATCACCCAAAAACATATTAACATGTTATTGGCAGTCTAAACTTGAAGGTATGAAGCTCAAACTTGTTCCCATTTGGATTAAACTTTATAGTCTTCCACTAGAATATTTTACTACCATTGGTCACACGTAGCTCAATTGGGAGAGCTCTGTGTCATACAACCATCATGAAGTGGGTGACATTCACCAGGATTTTCATTGATCTTGACATAAACTCAGAGGTTTATGAAACATTAAACATTGTGAGATTAAACGGCAATAATGAGCTTATGGAAGATGAAATAAAGGGAAATTATTAGTGGAAACCTTTAGTTCAAAGGAATTATAAGGAATGGAAGGAAACTAGTAAAAGATTCTAAACTGGTTTATTGAAATAATTACTCAACAACTCTTCTCCTTCGAGCCTTTATACAAAATCAAAGGAATCCACCCAAGTGATGAGTGAAGAAGCACCATTGAATCACAAACAATAGGATTCTTTACCAAATCACTTATTTACTTTAGCCTTACTTAGGCTACAGTAGCTTTTCCAAAAGGGTATGATATAGTTAGTACTGGCTCAATTTGATGAAAATGGGTCCCTCTTCACACGGAGGGATGCCATATTTAATCAAATATTGTGACACCGATTTTGACGTCGCATTAGTTGAAAGAAATGTAAGAAGACTGTCTTCACGCGGTGGAGTGTCTATATAAGGCACTCCCCACTTCATATCAACTGCACAACAAAATACAGAAGGAAAACCAGAGCAAATCAAATGCTCTAAAGTTAGGAAATATATTCCTAAAGGGTTAGTGAGCGACAAAATAGTGAGGTTAGTATTTTTAGATTGAGAAATATCTTGTGAGCTACTATTTTGATTTTATCTCTGTATACCTACTGGAAGAATTATTCTGAGTTTTGTCCGTGAACGTAACCCAAAATTAAGGATGAACTATATTAAAAATTCTGTGTTCATTTTACTCATTTTATTTATCCTTTTCACAAAATACACTCGCTACGCCCAACAAGTGGTATCAGAGCTTATTTTCATTGGAGGTATTTTTTGAAAAGAAGTACATCACGGGGAAGACAAAATTACAATGAATTTTTTGGAGTGATCTGTTTGAAAAGTTGACGTAAAACGGCAAAGGTAATGAATAGTACTCTAAAGTTGTTTTAATAAATTTACAAGATGACGACACTGTAGCAATAGTAACTAGGTTCCGCGGCACTATTTGTGGTACTATTCACAAGTTACTATTTACTGGATCCCGAAGTACTATTCCAGCGGAGTTGGGACTATTCCGATGAGTACTATTCACAAGTTACTATTTACCGGGTCCCGTGGTGAAAATTCTAAAGATATTTTTCTACCAAATTTTGATATTCTGATTCCATCTTTGAGTTCGGTTTTCTCAAATTTGGCTTAATTTGGCAAATGAAGGTAAAGACGAGCAAAATGATCAATCTAAAAGGTATTAACTATCGTATATGACGAACCAAGATGAAGGATCTCTTGATGATTACAAAGATGCATTTGTCGGTATTTTCGACAACTAAACCGGAGGAGATGTCCAACGAAGATTGGGAGTTTGAGCATGAACAAGCGTGTAGTTATATTCGACAGTTTGTTGATGATAATGTGTATAATCACATTTGTAACAAGACTCATGCAAGAATGCTGTGGAATAAGCTGAAGCAGTTGTATGCTTCAAAGACGGGCAACAACAAATTGTTTTATCTGACAAAATTGATGCAGGTAAAATACTAGGAGGGTACTTTTATAGCTGATCATTTAAACAATGTGGAAGAGATGGTTGATCGGTTATCAAAGATAGGCATAAAGTTTGACGACAAGGTGATTGCTCTAATGGTGCTAGCTTCATTTCCAGAGTCTTGGGAGACTTTGAAGGTGTCTTTGACAAATACTGCGTCAAATGGCGTATTATATGGAGTCTCTTAAAAGCAGTGTACTAAATGAAGAGATGAGATGTAAAACATAGTATGCAGCCTCTTCATCATATTCAGATGTTCTGCTTACAGAAAATAAAGGAAAGAGTCAATCCAGAGGTATAAAATCTAGAGACAAGAGCAGAGGAAAGTCAAATAGATATGTAAATGTGGAATGCCATTACTGCAAGAAGAAAGGCCACATCAAGAAAATTTTCGAAAGTTGAAAAAGGAAAAAGGCAAAGATGTGAAGAAAAAAGAAAGCAGTGATGATGAATAAAGTAATATTGATGATGTATTCAACCTTATTATTGATACAGAGATAGTCAGCCTGGTGTCGCAAGAAACAAGTTGGATAGTTGACAATGGAGTTACTGTTTATATTACAACTCACAGATAATTTTCTCGTCTTACATGCCTAGGAATTATGGCATTGTTAAGATGGAAAATGGAAATCTGTCAAATGTTGTTGGCAAAGGAGATGTTTCTTTAGAGACAGTGAATGGTTTAAGACTGTTGCTGAAAGATGTCAGGTACATTCCTGATATGCGTCCGAACTATATTTCTGTAAACAGGATAGATGATGAAGGTTTCTGAAATACTTTTGGAAACGGAAAATGGAAGCTTACTAAGGGCTCCTTAGTAGTGGGCAGATATTAGAAGCACTCAAGATTGTATATGATGTAGGCGAAGCTCTCCAGTGATGTTGTCAATACAATGGAGAATGATAATACAGTTGATTTATGACATAAAAGACTAGGCCATATTGGTGAGAAAGAGATGACTCAGCTTGTAAAAAGGAATATGCTATCTGGTTTAAACCGGATACATCAGAAGAAATATGCAGATTATCTAGCAAGGAAACAAAACATGGTTTTTTTTCCAGCGTTTTCCTTCATCTAGAATGAAGAACGTTCTAGATTTGATTCACTTAGATTTACTCAAACCATTGCCAAAGTCAATTGGTAACGCACAGTATTTTGTGACTTTTATTGATGATCATTTTAGGAAAACGTGGGCCTATACTCTAAAGATTAGAGATCAAGTGCTAGATGTGTTCAAACAATTTCACATCTCAGTTGAGAGGCAAACTGGGAAGAAGCTGAAGTGCATTCGGACAGACAATGGCAGAGAGGACATCGAATTATTTGATGCTTTCTGTAAAGAGCATGGTATTCGACATCAAATGACACCACCAAAAATACCGTAATTGAATGGCATAGCTGAGAGGATGAACAGGACTTTGATGGAAAGAGTCAGATGTTTACTTTCACATTCAAAGTTGCCTAAGGCATTTTGGGGTGAAGCTTTACTTGCAGCTGTGTATGCATTAAATCGTTCACCTTGTGTTCCTCTCCAGTATGAAGTTCCAGAAAAGGTCTGGTCAGGAAAAGATGTTTCCTATGATCATTTGCGGGTCTT
>JAOSBP010000002.1:21792771-21803084 GCA_027563825.1 Erythroxylum mucronatum | reverse complement strand
CGGATCAAGTGTTAGGTTATCCGGTTTAAGAGTTGGATTCCGATAACGGATTCCAACCACTACAAGATCAACGAAGCTAAGAAATATCCCGGGAACGGGCCCCCATAGGGTTCGCCTCTCGGGGCAGTCGGGCCTCGGGGCCGGGGTCCGACAGATTCCCTTCTAGAGATATTTAAGTCTATGTCTTAGGTTTCATATGCAACTAAAATCACACAATTTGGAGGTCTATATTCTGAGTTAAGACTCAAACAATATGATTGACTCAAACAAACCCTAGACAGAATTCCACTACATGATACTCTCTTGTCATATACAACCAAGTTCATGCAAAGCAACACCAAACTAACACCTCAGCAACATCTCAGCAACAATTCCACATCTAAATTAATCTTTATATCCATTCAATCATACATAAATACAAAAATAAACTAAGTGAAGTCCCAAAACTCAAAATTAATAAAGTAGGTATTCTATTGCCTTTCCTTTCCTTCCTCCTTGGCTTTGCTTGACTCACTAACTAGAAATACCAAAAATATAAATTTCAATACCACTTTCAACCTTATAATTTCATTCCTTCATAAGAAAAGTAAGAAGAGATAAAGGTAAAGAGAAAATCCTTAACTTTTACCTTGATTTCCACCTAAGATTGACTTGATTTCTTGTATGAAAAATGATGGGATGAAGAAGGTGAAATGGAGAGGAGAAAAATCTGAACTTAGAACCCCCAAAATTTTGTGGATCTCCCCTCTCCATATCCCCATTCCAGAACTTTCAAGACTCACACATATGCTTATTTCCTATTGGACAAACATGATTAATTATTATTGGTCACATATGCCTTAATCCAATTGGTCCATGTATTAACTTTAGAAAAATTGCACATTGTCCTTCTTCTTCCTTTACTTCCCACATTGGCCACAATCTTATAAATTAACTTCATTCCCCTATGTCTTCATTTTCTAATGTAATAAATTTCATGCAATTTGGTTAATTATTCTAGGAGTTATACCTAAAACTCTACACACTGTTCAAAAATAGGGACAACAGTCATAACTTAACTTCAAGCTAGAATTCAAAAATCTTAGAGGCACAATAAAATTTCGATTCTTTCATGAAAGTTTTAGATCTATATCTCTAGCTTAATTTCAAATTGGAATTATCCAATTTGTGTTAGGGTAGCCATGGATTCATGCATCACATGCATAACAAGGTAGGGGAAGTGTCGGATTCTAAATTCCAACCCCACAACATCCCTAAAATCTAGAATCTTAGATGCATGCATACACAGATTACAATAACATGAAATTTCAGCAAATGTACCTTTGATAATGCTCCTCCTTTCTTTAATCTTCTCCTTATTTGGGTTGTATCAAACACCAAATACCTTCCTTGATCACTAAAGAACATGCAAAGATGAAGAAAAGCAGTGTGTAAGCGTGGTTAGAGCACCAAACAAGATGAGATCAAGTAGATGCTCAAATGGAGAGATAGATCAAGGTTATGTTGCATGAAATTAGATTCAGGCAACAATTGCATAAATTGCATAAACAAGACTCAAGACCCCTTCTCTCTAACTCTAGAACACTTCTAGACCCCTTTTCCTCTCACTTAAGTGTATTTTTAACTTATTAGTCTATGTGTACATAAGTGAAGAACTCACTTATGCATCATCTGTTGTACTTTCGGCCACGATCGTGACCTACTTCAATGACAGTCATATACACTTTATTTTTTATCCGATCGTTTATGCGTGTGACCTTTAGGTTTTCGGTTATTTTGAGCACTTGAATTAACTCTTAATATGAGCAAATCATGGATAGTTTTATGCCACTTGAATTAACTCTTAATTCAAACAAATCATAAAGGGTTTCATGATGCCAATTTACTGGAATATAAATGGATTAACGCAAAAACTCTTCGATAGTTAATTATCCGACTTACGAACCTTTCTGTAGATAATTACCATGCAATTCATCCCTTCACCATTCTATACCCCACTTGGTTCAAAGTATGGGCTATGTGTCAACTCCCACTAGACTGACTACATCACATCTAGTCCAAGTTATGTTAGTTATTATCCTAGGATCTCATTACTCTATATGTCATTGAAGACCCTGTTTATGACACATGACTGCTCTAGCTAGAGACTCCTGAGTAATGACTCCGACAAGAGACCGTGGGTATCATCTCTTTCTATCATAAGTGGTGAATCCTTTATTAGTTACCCAATTACCTTCAAATACTAATAGTTGTACCTAATTACAAATCTATGAGTGATTTCGTCTTGAGGCAACAAGGAATGATATCAAAAAACATGATCAGTATCTAAGATATCCTTGAGTATCTCAAGTCTAAACATATTTACACCACTGCTATGATGAGATTAATCATTGACATTTGATAGATCATCCATATGATAATCTCATAGCGGGTCATCTAATGTACTTACTATTAGTAAGCATCCATATGTTAACTCTAAACATCTCATGCTTACAGTTTGTGAGATCCACTACTTGATCAAATCAAGGAGTATAACATGTGCTAGTCTATCCAGATTAATAATGTCTTGTCTTCTTAATCCTATGAATATGGATAATTTATATTCTAACATAATTACACATGATAAGAATCTCATCATCATGATCTCATCATTATTTCCTTCATGCTATGATTTGTATCATGAACTTTATAAATACGATTTAAGATCGATATCAATTCATAAATAAATGAACATCAAATTAATTAAAATTCTCCTTTCGCTTTATTAATCAAAATAAAGTTTGTAAAAAAGTGCTAAAGGTGATTGTCTTTAAAGCACTACTCTAAAAATTTAGAGGTCTACATGCCAAGATATGGCCAAATTATGGAGGTATGTCCATGTCAAAATGAACAAATTACCTATTTACCTAAATCTTTTACATTAAGTACCATTATGTCTCTTATTATACTTAGATGCACTTAATTCATTTTTTATGCTCACTTCTTAATATACCCTAGACATGCTATAATACTTCTAGGGTATATGTTGGGGCCCTACATTAAATGTTTGAAAGTAACATTTATCTATTATGCAAACCACAAATTCTAAAAGAACTTACTCTAGATTGATCTACAATTTAAAAGCTTATTTATTCAAAATCCATAGTTGGTTGTGGCAGATTTTAATATCATATTACTTTCCCAAGAAATTGAAGCAGATTATTTGAAAAATAAAAACAAAAATGAGAGCTTTCAAAATTACCTAATCTTAATTGAGCTTATTGATCTCATATTTGTTGGAGCCTACTTCCCCTAGAGTAACATACAAGAGGGTGGTTAGTTAATTAGGGAAAATGATTGTACATTTGTTAATCCTCAATGGCTCTCTATGTATAATAACAATATGGCATATTTTCACAATCCTCTTTATTCATAACATTTCCCTACTACAGTTGCATTGGGTATTAAGACTAAAAAGCTTAATATTCCTTTCAAATTTAATAATTTTCTAATAAAGACAGAGAGGTATGAGGAAGTGATTAAAAGGGGTGGAAGTTTAAAGGTAGAGGGTTTTAAATCTTACCAATATATGAGAAAGCTCCAAAATGTTAAAACTAAGTTAAATAAACTATATGTTAATAAAATCGATAACACAAAGGCAACCGCTATCAATGCTAAAGGTGACTTATGCTCTATAAAATACCAAATTGAATTGTTCCCCAAGGATGTAACCCTCAGAGGTATGGAAAGCAAAAGCCCTTAATGAATATTCAAAAGCTTTATAAAATACCATGCTTTGCTTAAACAAATTAATAGGGTTAATTAGTTCAAGGAAGGGATATAAACTCTAAATTCTTCTATAATGTTATATTATATAGGAAGAATAACAAAAAATTTGTTCCCTAGTAAACAATGATGGAGACATATTTGGAAGTAATCTAAGCTCAAGGAATTGGTATTTAACCATTTCAAAACTTATGTAAATCTTCTAACCATACTGGTCTTTTTTTTTATAAACTCAAAATGTTTATACTTGACTCTCTATCCCTTTTTTCAAAAGGAGTCACTCATAATTAATGTTATAGATATTAAGCAAGCTCATTCCAACTTAAAATATGATAACGTGAATGATTATAGATAATTTTAAAATATGAAAAATGAATGATCCTAGCTTTTTAAATGATTATAGGTCATTCTCTTGTTGCAATATAATCTATGATATCATTTTTAGGACTCCAACTATTAGGCTAAAAGACTCTTTTAGTAGCTTTATCAATATAAGTCAACAGGCCTTCATTAAAGGAAGGAGAGATAGTGATAACTTCTTGGTAGCCTGATAACTCTTCAAGAGTTACCAAGGTAAAAAAAGTTCTAAAGGGTTGATCCATGAAAATTGATTTTGATTAGGCATTTGATTCGATAGAGATTCATTCTAAACTCTTTAAATGCTTTTTAGTTCCTAAGTCAATTTATCCTTTGGATTGACAAGTGCATTTATAGTCCTTCTTTACTATATTAGTTAATGATGAACCCACTTTGTACTATAATGGGGCCAAAGGTCTAAAATAATGAAACCATATTTCCCTTCATCTTTTCACTATTTGCTTATAAGTACTCACCAGAATAATCTCCTTCATAATAAAATAAAAGTAAACCTTTAAATACCATTATAAGTGTAAAAAATTGAGATTATTCTACCATTCTTTTATTGATGATATATTGCTATTTAGTGTTGCACATCCTAGATCAATGCTAACTCTCAAAGAATATGTATATTTCTTTAAGTTGATATTTAGACTAACCATGAAAAAGTGCAATAATTATTTATAGATATCTACAAACTTTATGAATCAGGCTAACTCACTATTAATTATCTTAAGCCTAATTATGCATAATCTCTTATTTAGGTATTTGGGAATCCTAATTTTAAACGAAATAATTACCTAAAATGATTTCTAGCCACCATTTGATTCTATTCATAGAAGGATCAATTATTGGAACAACAATTCCTTTTTTATACCAGGAGACTTTAACTTATCACTACTATTCTAAATAATCTCCATATTCATTGATGTTGTAATCTTTTCACGTAAAAAAAATTGGTTAATGATATTTAGAGATTAATGAATAACTTAACATGGACAAGTACTTATAACAAGAATTCATATGCAAAAGTAAAATGGTTTAAGGTATGCACATTAATAGAAGAAAGAGGCTTAGATATCTACTTGATAAAAATACAAACAAATTGCTTTTGGCTAAATGGTTATGTATGTTGTTCACTTGTTAATAATTAATTTGATTTAAGTGGATACATACTTGTATAATCAATGAACTATATATATGGAGAATTAATACTATTCAAAACTAACTCTTGGATCCTAAAAGAATTCTTGAAGCTAAAGGAAGATATGATTCAGATAATAAAATTCATTGCTAGAAATGGACCTAAAATATAGTTTTGGTTCAATTATTATAACAAATTTGGTCCCTTATATAAGATCCTGATATAACGAATCTAAAGTAGCTTATTCCTCTAAATACCAAGGTTAGTTGAATCATTGCTAATGAGGATTGGTATTGTAGTCTTAGAAAGTTCACAACAATTATAGGCAATGTTTCTAGATACATACCTAATATGGAGATGGACGACAAACCTATATAGAAGAGCCATAAATCCAAAAATTCACTAATAAAACATGTTTAAATATTTTTAAGCCCCTAGCCAAAAAACCTCTTGGTGGAAACTAGTTTGGTTTTAAAAAAAATTTATCTCAGCAAGTGCCACACAGTTACCTTCTAGATTGTCACTGATCATCGGCTTTAAGCTGTCCTATCTACCTATCAAATATCTTGGGATTCTTGTCTCCTCCACTAAGACTATGTTTTCATAATTTAAGCCCCATCTTGACAAAATTAAAAGAAGAATTGATAGTTAGGCTTCCATATCACTTTCTCTTGCTGGCATATGTCAACTAATCAACTATATGTTCTCTTCTTTAAGTACATTTTGGGCCTTTCACGTTGTCTTTCCCCTAGTTGTTGTTAAGAAAATAGAAAGAACATTTTGAATTTTTTGATGGCCAACTAGTAGTAGCAAAGCTAGAAGTCACAGAGTATGCTGGTTTCAGGTTTGTTTACCTAAGAAGCATGGTGGTTTGGGAATTTTATCTATCAAGAGCTTTAATTATGTTTTTCTAGCCAAAAGATTATGAAGACTACTCCAAGATCAACAAGCTCTTTGGGTCCAATAGGTGCACGCATATTATTTCAAAGATAAAAACCTCTAGGTTGCAAGGATTCTTGTAAATGCTTATTACGTTATGAAACAATTATTCAAGCTAAGATATGGCATTAGGGACTTTAGCATATCTATTATCAAAAATGGTAAAAAAAATTCGTCATTTTGGTATGATTATTGGACCTTTTTGGCCCCCAGGATTCTATTATTGAAGTTATTCCTTTGAAGGTACTTATTTCACCTAATGCCTTAATTGTTGAAGGTAATCATTCCAGCAACAAGTTTTTCCCATTTCCTTCTCAGCTTTACACTAAACAACTTAGCTAAAGATTTTGTTTCATAGATTCACACTTCCACTAGTATTTTCATAAACAAATCTTGTTGCTCTCTTTTCAGAAATCCTCCCTCTACTTGTAACTTAGCACAAAAAAATTTAAAATAAGAATAATTCACCTAGATCTTTAATTATACTTTGGCAAGATATCAACATTAGGCTTCCAACCTCTGATAAATTAGACAGCCAGATATTCTTATTTGCCTCTCTACGTAAACTATCTCTTTAAAATATTAAGCATTTTTTTCAATTATAATACGATAGTTACTTATAGCAAGCAATCATTAACCTCTGTAGCACTAATTGTCCTCATGCTCTAGTCTTGTATCATTGAATGAAGTCATAATATTAAGATGAGGTTTAAAGGTGATCTGTGGATTTTCATATTGGCTTCCAACTATTTGACTTATGGCTCATAGGATGAAAAAACAAAAGGACCTTGAATGATAATTCCAACAGCAAAGAAAGACTTTTGTAAGCAATATATGCCTGAATTAGAACCCACATCTTTGTTTATAAGGATAAGCATTCGTTCAGTCCTCAATAACTAGCCATTTGGAGAATTAATTAGCTCTATCTTGCATCTCTATAGGCTTATTGAGATCCTCTTTTGCATGTTACCTTTTGTATTGATGTAATCTTTTGATGATTTTGTATACTCCTAGAACTCATTTGTTAAGCTTTTTGTGTCATTAACATATTGATTATTTTTCAAAAAAAACCACCACAAAGTATGTTTCTATTAAATCAAAAGCATAAAATTTTAACAAAACAATTCAAGAACAAATTTAACAATTCATAGTTAAAATAAATCTATAATTGTTTATAACCAACATTCATGAACAAGGAAAGAAAAGAAAAGAGTAGACGATTGAATCTTGGATGTATTCTTCTTCTTATCCTTAAGTTGGAAAATTATGCAACTTTGATCTTTTGGAATTTTGCCTTTTTGATCTTTTTGTTATATGTTCCAGCTGCCTCTTTTGATGTTTCTCTTTGCCTATACTTCTTAATCCTCCTAGGGCTTTAATAGGGTTTTCTCACTTGTTTATATTCCAAAATTAACCCCAAATCATCAAAAATGCAAAAAACCTATGATTTGGAAATTCTATCTTTACATGTTAGATCAGCTTAAGGTTGAACATCATAGTCACTAGGGTGTAAATTAGCATCAGCAAAAAATCGTCTATCTTAGTTGAAGTTTGAAAAATGATCAGCTCATTGTAATCTTCTTTAACAAACTTTATATATAGGGAGCCATTTTTAAACCTTATTAGTGGAGAACATGCCTCCATTGGTATAACACTCTAACCTCATCTGTAACCAAATATTATCTCTCCTAGTCTTATAATTAAGATCTCCTCTAGTAATGATTATCGAATATCAACTATGACATATATCTTAACATACTTGATTCTTTTCAATTTGGCAATCGTTTCATCCCTAGATATACTTTCTAATATAGCTAGCCAAATAGCTAACGTAGGTTGGAATCCATTTATGACATGAGGTTTCAATGGAGAAACTTGGTTTCCATTGTTAGAGAAAGAGTGATTTTCCATTTACATGTCATAAACCATTTGAAAGTAAAAGTTGAGCAATAGCTTTTGAAACAAATTTGAAGAAGAAGATGTTGGTTTCATTGACTAAAACCTCTTTCAAACCTATCTTTTGTCCAATTGGTGATGGTCGAAGAATTCATAATATGGAAAGTAGGGTGCTTATCCAAAAAGAAGCCAACAAAAGTAGAATTCCATCTTGAAACTACTTTTATAAGAACCTCAATTTAGGGAGTTACTCAAGGACTACCTTTTAAGAGCAAGGAATGGTAGAAATACATGTTTAATTTAGGGGAAGAGTCCCCTAAAATTTGTTTTTAGTTAATCATGGTAGATTGAGGAAAAGGTAGATACACTACAATTAAATCAAAAGCCCTACAGGGATATAGGGGAAAAGACAAGGTTCATGTTAGAAGGAGAGAATAATCTAAAGTGATATTAAGTTAAAGGAATAGGAGAAGTTTGATGTGAGATGTCTGAAGTAGATGCAGGAGCTTGGTTAGAAATGGTTAGGAAGTTAGAAATATTACCAGTTAAAGCTAAAGAAGAACTAGAATAACAAATCATTTAAATGACAGTTATCCAAAAAAGTTAGCCGAGAAAGTGGCGTAAGACACGAAGATGAGTGGAGAGATTGGGGAGGAGGGAGGACTAAGGAAAAGAATGAGAAATAATAAAGTATGGAAAGTGGTATAAGGGCGAAGGAGAAAAAAGAAAAGCATAGATCGGAGAAGATTCAACAAGTTTCTCCATTGTAGCATACAAATTAGAAAAGGAAAAAAATAAAACTTACTTAATGGACATAAACTAAGGAAGTAAGAAAAACAACAATGAGAAAGAATTAATTGTTGATACATTTAATCAGTTACACTTAGCGATTAATGATACGAAAATACATAAGATATTTATTTTAATTTATTTATGATTTTAAGTATAATTTGGAAGCAAAAAATTAAAGTAAGTCGAAAGCACTATATTTGGGTAAATTTTTGAAGATTAATTTTCACTTGTCTTTATGGAGAAAAAAGAAAAAAATTAAAAGACAAGAAGAAAACAAGAAAAATAAAAACACAAAGAAAAAGAATTAAAAGTGATTGCTAGAAAAATCAAGAAATAACAAGAGAACAAAATGCACGTAGCAGCTAAGAGTTGAAGGACAAAACATGCTGCATGCAAGTGGATTAAAACAAAGGCAAAACGACAACAGCACAACCCAAAGCAAAAGGAAGCTAGCGTTTAACGCTAGCATCGCTTGCATTTAACGCCAACACTAGTGTTTAATGCCAAACGCTAGCGTTACATGTGTACGTTACGTTAAAGAAAGGGAGTGAGGTTTTAAAACAAACATGAACAGTAGTGTGGTCCATTAAGTTTTATTTGTCACATCACAAACAGAGGTGGCTGGGAGAGCTACGGCATAAACAAGGGAGGCATGAACAGGAGGATGGACTAAAAATTAAATGGTCATATCAACACAACAGAAGAGAGAAATAGAGACGGAATAAAAAGAGTAGCGGCAGTAGTGAGACAGAAAGGGGTTTCGGCTGGGGCAATTTTTGTACGAGGTGAAGCTTTTTTTTTGACCTATGGTAGGCTAAGTTTCCAAAGCCAGTTTGGAGGTAACATCAATATCAAAAGCAACAACCTGGGTTAAGCATTTTTTTTCATATTTTTGTGTTTCTTTCACTCGTTATGAATTGATTATGTTATATTATATAGATTGATTGGGTGTTTGAATGATGATGATTTTAATGCTCTATTAAATTGTTTTTCATGAAAACCCATTGTTAGAATTGAATGCAATACATAATCGTTGTATTTCCGATTCATGTGTATCGACTAATAATCCGTAATTATTAAAGATAACATGACCTAGGTTAAATGATGCATCGTATGTGATTATTGTCTTGATTAATCAGTTTTCTTAATTCGTAATGGTATTTCCTAATTAAATCTAGAGATCGTATCCTAAGTTATTCGGTGATTGGGTTTAATTAACAATCGTATCTTGATTAAACAAAACCAAAGAAAAAATTCTGGTTAATTATTAACCTACGATTAATAATTTCTAGGATATGTTTGAGAACAACAAATCCATACAATATGCTTAATTAGGGCGTAGGATCTTACCTTCGCATTTGAGAGCCTAGAAAAATGTTAAGCCTTTTTGTTTTGATATATGTTTTAATTTTTGTTTTCA
>JAOSBP010000002.1:21770463-21784582 GCA_027563825.1 Erythroxylum mucronatum | reverse complement strand
CATATCCAAATCCATATCCACATCCATTTTTTAACATCCATTTAAAATCTATTTTTTAGCATCCATATCTATTTTTTAGGGTCGGGTAGTATAGATATGGATCGGGTTGAAAACCCATTTACATTCCTAGTAATAATCATTGATTTAAGGAAGTGGGTTTGCCACGTGTCAGATGGCTTGCTGCAAATTTCAACGTGCAGAAGTGGAGCCCACACACGTTATTCTTGATTCGCCAGTCTAATCCTAACATAGAGCAGTAGTGTGCTTTGGTGGGTGGAAAAAGAAATGTAATGATGCAGTGCCCTGCCCATATGTTTTTACAAAGCAACGTTAACCAGAGACAGAGAGAAAACAAAGATGCTAAAGAAAGAAAAAGCTGACTAGGAGCAAAAGGACACAGATCATCATTACTATTTACAATATTCATTGTTACGTACAACTACGGATCGTGATATGATTTTGGGTACAAGGTCCATCAATTGAACAACTTTTAAATGTGTACAAATACGCGTAGGATTTTTAGCTTATCGTTGGTTGAGCTTACGTGAGTAGAATTTTTATTAATAAAATTTTTTAAAAAAATTATTTAATTATTTAATTGTTATTTAAAAAAATCTTTAAAAAAAGCTTCATATAATAAATTGTTTGATAACATAAAAATAAAAAATATTTTTAATTTTAACTATATTTTATTTTATAATAAATATTATTTATACATATAAATATTATTTAAAATATATTAAACAATATGTAAAATATAATATATTAATTATTATATAATTTTAAATTACACGAAGCATAAATCAAAATACGTCTAACCAAATCTTTTATATAAATTATAATATAAATAAATTAATATCAAAAATAAATATTAAAATATGTAAAAAAAAGTTAAATAATATTATATAAATCCCAAAACAAATATCCAAATTAAGTAAATAGTTAAATACATAATAAATGTAAAGATGAGTTTGTGGGTATTGTGATAATTATGTGTAAAATATAAGGACAAAAGGGACTGAAAATAGGCTTAATTAATATGAAAATTTTACCTGAAAAAGTTATATTTTAATTGTCAAAAAAATTATATTTGTTACAAAAGTATTTTTTATTTTACAAGTAAATAATTATTTTAAAAAAACTTTTGTAATGAAAAAAAATTTACTTCAGTTAAGGAAAATCAAAATAAAGCAGGATCACACTCATTACTCATTGGTCTAGTAGTGACTTTCCTTTAAATAAATATCATTTCCAACCTGCTGCGTTCAATTGTTTCACTTTAGCGCATATTCTCAACTGTCCCCATTACTTTGTGCCCCCCTTACTCTTTATCAACGCTAAAGATTGCACCCATCTCCTAATCTTCCATTCCTCTTCTCCAAACACCGACAACGTTCTTCTTCTTCACCTCTGTAGTCTGTACGTTCACCTGAAAACTCCATTTTCATTAAAAAGATTAGCGCTTTGCCTCGGAATGTCGTACTGATCACACCTCACTGATTCTTGTTATCTCTTGAAATGGGTTGCTGTGCAAGTGCCAATAAAGCTTCAGAATTTGACCAACTTGGATCTGCTACTCTCAACCCCAAGTCAACTCATGAGAGCAGAGCTCCACCTCCACCGTCCCTTGAAGAAGAAACCGTTAAAGAAGTTCTCTCCGAAACTCCCAACACCAAACCACCGCCACAACAGCCCATCAACATCAACACTTTACAAGACAACAACACCACCAACAAGAACAAAATCCACCATGAACCACCACTGTTGCCGCTGCCATTTGTTGATCAGAACAGTAAAAAGAATGATGTTAAGGCATATCACGAGGACGAGATCTCAGAACAAGAAGTCTCAGAAGTATGCAGCGTGAGCTTGAGCGAGAGCACTATCAACGACGGAGAAGAAGTAAAACAAAGAGTAATCCGATCTCCTGCACCTAGAAACCGGTCATTCCCCGGCGATATTGTGGGGCCTAAAAGAGACCGTCATAACGGGAATTCGCCTATTCAGAGAGGTGGCCGTTCACCAGTGAAAAGAAACAATGCCGGGGGTGGAGGCGCGGTTAGGTTGGTGGAGAGCAAGGAATCATTAGAAAGGCGAGGGTTGAGATCCGACCCGAGTAGGAGAGACCCAGGTGAGAGCTCAGGAAGAAGGTCCAGGTCACCAGCCTTCAATAGATCTGCAATGGGTCGTAGAACGTTGGCGGTGAGGAGCAACCGGTCTCCGAGCCGGGTCAGAAAGGATCCACCGGAGAATGAGATGAATAAGGCAAGTGTTGTGGAGGGAAGCAGCTATGCTACAAACGAGTCACTTGAAAACCCACTGGTTTCCCTTGAATGTTTTATCTTTCTCTGAATTGCAGAAAGTTTCCGGTGGGTGGAATCTTAGTCGCCTGAGTTTGTTTTAAGCAACCTTTAGCTAATTTATCTTTTGTATTGTGTATATTAGTGGACAAAATGGTAGATAGTCAGATCCAGTAACTTGGATATGGAATGCCATTATTGATCTCCAGATTTACTCATCTATGCAAGATTGCTTTTTGTACATCCAGTGAAAGGATTTGCCTATTACGCAATGTATAACTTGTCGCTGCGCACATAAGCAAATTGAAATTTGAGAAATCTTTCTTTACCGTTGGAGGACAGGCTGAAGACCACAATCGATTAGTGGTCCTAAATATAGAAAACTTGTCCATAGTCGAGTTTCTTCTTGTCTCTTCTTTACGGTACGGACTTAATTTTTGTCCCATTTCAAGCACAGACAAATAACAATATCCTTTCGACACCATATCCGCATCCCATCCAAATCCTCTCATTTCCTTCACAAAAGATTCAGCATCGAACATAAATACAATAGGCCGATACAAGACAACAGGCCACCAACGAAACTAGCAGGCTCTAAGCAAGCAATCTAAATAAAATATGTTGGCCCAAGACTAGACCTGGTTCCTGTAAAAATGTACTGGCCTTAAACAATCAAAACCACAATTACAATCAATCTTTTTTCCAAACACAAAGAACCAAGCTTGTTAATGAGTTGGACCTGACTTTCAAGAGTAAAATAAAAATGGGTAATCTCTGTTCCACAGAATTCGCAAGGAATTTGATGTTTGACTCCACATCTTCCCTGGCCAAAACAATCCATCTTTGAGGATCAAATCCCATCCACAAACTTTCAACATCCAAATATTGCAGATGCAAAGGATGAATAAATAATCTGGGTGGAAGCCTCCCAAACTTTGCAAATATGTCCGCACAGATGCTGGCTTCAATTCAACCCATCAAAAACTAATGACTTATCTACACAGGCATAAAGAGCTTTACGGTTAAGAAGTAATGCTTGTTTGAGTGCTTTGAACACTTCCTCCGGTTCATGGCTGTACTTGCTTTCGTCCAATGATTGCACTTTCTCATCTTAAGCTTCTTCCGTTGAGCTGGTGACTGTTTCATGGTTTAAGGTGGAAATGTGACGTGCAGTGACAAATAGTTCGCGGGGGTCAGCAGCACTTTCCAGTGCTACAGAAACTGGGGCTGGGTGTGCTATAAAGGTAGGAATGTTGTCTCCAGGCATCAACACTGAAACTCCATTTGCATACACAGTCATCTGAACATTTCATGGAAAGGAAAATCAACTATGTTAGGGAGCTAAATAGTAAGTGGATGAAGCCCCGTCACAGGTTTGAGTATTGATGAAACTCTTGGGATAAAATATGAAGTGTATCTCGTGAAGAACATGTCAACCAATATTTGGAAATTGGTCATTGAGTTCAGTCAAAACTGTGGAATCCAAACTCGTTCAGCACATCCATGACATTTTCTTGGAAGAAGCTTTTTTGTTGGACAAAGTCTATATGAAGTATTAAATAGGAGATAAAAAGTGGTCCACAGAAACCTTGCTAAGTCACAAGAAGTACTAAATGAAAACGAGTTATGAAGCTAAACAAGTAGAGACAATCACTCGGGCACACAGGAAATCATTCAGTTAATCAGTTGTCATTGGTTTTTCAACAAAGGAGTTACGATCATCAGTCCAGTTCACAGGGACAGATGTAGACTTGCAGTTTTCAGTTAAAAAGTCCATACATCAACTTTCTTTCTCATGGTTCTCCACACTACTTCTAACAATGTAGACATGGCAACAACTGACACGTGAAGTTGAGTTTTATGCTTGATATAATGTAGCTGGTGGGAGACGGACACTACCATGAAGACTATGTCATTAAATATACAATCCAAATAATTTATCGCTCTTATCCATTAAACAACTTAATGTATAAAATCTGCATTTATATGGCAAGGTACTATTAGCATACTTATGGATTATAACCATAATTTGCTACAGCTCAATATTTCTGTCCAGATCAGACTTGCTAAGTAACTATCACTCAATATCACATCAGCTAAAAGATATTGCATGTTGTAGAGCCGATGTGTTTCATGATGATTGCTCCACAAACAAGACTAACTCTTAAACCTATAAAACCCTGGACCCCAAAAAGCCCATTGTTCCCTCAAATGCAAATCTGAAAGAACTTGGAGACCATCCTGTCTACTCTAGAACTAAGTGCCTCAACAATTCTTCACCCAAAGGTTTTTAAGTGTTCAGGCTTCAGGGATACCCCTTGGACAATCTTTATAAGATCAAGATGACGTAAAAATCCTTGATGAATAGTCATGTATAGTTTTACGTTGAAAAGCACTTGATAACATAATAAAGCTTACCCAACTTTTCTATTGTGCTAGCTACATCCCAAATCAGAGTTAGTCCTCAGAGTAAACAAGGTGGTAGGATCAAGAAGGTGGGCCTCTTATGTTTCGGAAAAGGTAAGGCAGATGGGCAGACGATAGACGTGATGCATCACACAAGAGCCCTCATGGGATACTCCAAATAAATAGGTACTAACCTAATCTCCTTAGTTTATCTTCAAACGCAATATTTTAAGTAAATTAAAGGCACAAGTTGAAATCGGAAAAGGTAAGAATAAGATGAACCAAGGCTTGTCCACAAAAGAGACCTGTCTCCGACCATAGACACTTGGCCATGCAATTGCAACGCAAAAGCTAGGTCCAGTTGAGACTGATAGGCCGTATGCATCGATGTACAATGCTGGTCCTAAACAACAAGAAGGACATCTACTCCAATCCAACGACCATTAGGCTCGGAAACCAACCATTCAATTACTAGACAACTTCTTCAAATGGGCCATTGCCCTGCCCAACAGCTATAATTAGGAGACAAGACAGTTCCTAAATGATGAAAATTTTGACTAAGTGAATGGGTGATTGTGGAAGGGAAAAGTGAGCTTATCGACCTGAGTTTCAATACTTGAGCCAATTCTTTTTTTAATTTGGATATTAAAAGCATCACTCAATAGTAAGTAAGGCTTAAGGTAGATCAGATGCAGTTTAGCACCTTACTAAAATGGCCATATGGCCAACAAATATGATGAGAAATCTCAAGTGACAAGTGGGAATTGTTGGTTAAAACTTAAACCTTGCAGGAGACAAAAAAGAAGGAAAAGAAATGGATATAAACACGAAGATAAGGTAGGAAATCGACCTTGAACTCAAGCAGAAGAAAATGTCAAATACATGTAATGCAGAAGCTAGGTCATTGAACTAATTCATACTGTAGAGTGATTAATAACATGGATCCCAAGATCAATTCTGAAACATAACCACACCTAACCTATGTCAGTAGCTGGGCATAAATGTATCCAACACTGACACAGTCATAGCTATAATTGTATTTTGTGTCAGATAAACAATTATCGTTATAGCGAAAATCGAAACAAACAACAAATTGTTCAGAGAGAGCGTAAAGAAAGAAAAGACAGAAACAACGACATTTACCCCAACATTAGAAATCTTAAAACCTTTTAACCTATCAAGAGACGCAATCAAATCAAAAAAGAAAATTTTAGTAAAAGACCAGTCGATTGCAAGTCTATACAAAAAATGGGAAGAGATTCACTCACTTTTGGAGATGGGTGACCAAGCTTTGCATGCACATCTATCTGGGACTCGAGGTCACCATGGCTCCTATCAGTGGAAGGTCTGAGTAATCTTTCAAAGATGGCCATAACCAGGAACATAGAGATGAGAATGGCAGTAGCTACAAACCCAAAAGACACAGCATTGACAGAGTTGTCAAAATGTCCGAGGTGATCTTCTCCTTGCACGTTCAACAGTGTTGGAGCTCCAATTGGTGGCGAAGAATTATAGCCACCATCCTGTGCAACCATTTTTGAAGTCTACTATTTCTATTTCATCAACTTCATTTTCATTATCATTATTTTGATCACGAGAGACAGAGAGAGAGCAGGAAAATTATGGCGTGTAATCAAAAGGTAAGGCGATGTTCAAGGCTTTTTGACACTGGAATCAAGGCATAGGCCTGATGCTATATATATAGATATATAAATATATATAAAGAACTAGTATTTTTCAAAGGATATGGAAAGCGAGAGAAGCAAAGAGAGAAAGAGCATGTGGGCAAACTCTGTTTACAATAAGGTGACCATAGAAGAGAGGAGGAGGATGAGGAGTGAGAAAGGAAGAATCTTGGAACTTGGATAGCTCTGCTTTTTAACTCTTTTATTTCTTTTGGTGTACAGAAAGAAGAAAATGGTGGTTTGGGCAGTTGAAATAGACTTTTCCGCTTGTATTAACCATACAGGACTTGCTATGTACTGTGGGTCTGTCTTGTCTGGCTTGTGCTTAGGGTTAGCGTGTAGGTAGGTCTTGAAGTGACTACGGTAAAAAACACAAGCATGAACCATGAACATGTTCATGGGCTCTCGCTTTTTGGCGCTACAGTAATTTGATGTGGACTAAGGAGCTTCACATATTGTGACTCTTATAACATCAACTGCTCTACTAAATGCCAAGTGAGTTGAGGAGGCATAGCGTAGAAATATCTGCACTCTGCAAACCCTAGAGAGTACTTGCTTGGAAAGAAATAACGCAAAGGAGATTCCGTCAACTTTATCACTGTTGGTAGACCATGATTACTAATTAGGCAGGCTTGGCAGCCACAATTCGTCCTTTTAACTTACTAGTCAAGAAACTTAGACTACCAAAGAAAATAGACTTACTTCTTTTACAATATTATTTGTAATTTTGGGTAAAATCAGATTAAGCAATGCATTTAAAATTGGAAAAGGTAAAGTTTAATGGTTATAGTGATTATTAATGATCAGCTGTTGGCTTTTATATTTAGGCTATATTTGGTATCACGGTTAGTAATAAAATGAAATGAAATATAATATTATCTAAACGTTTAAAAGGAAGGTTTATAATGAAATGAAATGGAATAAGATAGAAGGAGAGAGTTTTACATTATATCTTGTTCTATCCTAAACAATAAAAATGAGTTACCTCCAAATGTTTAAAATGTAATATAAAATGATAAATATGTACTACCTAATATACTTTCAATAAATTTTTATAATACCAATTATACCCTCAATCTTAATAACAAGCAGCAAGATAATACATCATTATTATATCAAGAGTAGAATAGTCATTCATTATTATTGTACATACGTTACATTTCATTTCATCCATCTTATAAACAACATTTCACTATATTATACTATGAACGCTTTCATTCCTCTCAAACAACAATTTTATAATATTACATTCATTTACATTCTATTCTATTATAAATTATTCTATTTTATTCCATTCTATTAAAAATTTTATGTCCAACTAATCATATAGCTTGAGGGATGTCAAGTCTTTTCCTTTATTAGTATAAGAAGATTTTGTTTATAAGAGCATTTGTTATCGCCCCACCCAAATTTGGAACCAAAATCTTTAAGGGGAAGGCCCAATGACTTGTCTTTTATTTTAGGAGCAATTTGCAATAAAGCGAGGGCTTGCCACTCCATGGACTATTCAATTGTTTTTGCTTCTTCCAAGTCCAAATAGCATTATCTACCAACTTTGTTGCCAACTTTAAGAGGCCAACGTCATATTCATGCCCAACACCTATCATTCAATGTCTGAGTACGAGACATTTAACGGAAAAATATAGACACGTAACATGCAAGATTAAAGGTGTGAGCTATGCCCATTCACTAGCCTTGTTTCCTTTTTTCTCCTACCCTCCTGTAACAGCAAATGTTTACATAAATGGGCTGGGCATGGGGCACCTAGTAGGTGCAAATAAATGGATGCGAGAAGCTTCCCCAGCATATTTGTAAATGTATAACGTTTAAAGTTGCTTTAGATTCCCCTCAAGCAATTTCTTTATAGCATTCTCCTAAAAATTATTATAAGAAACGAAGTCTCTCTAGGCCAAAGCGCTCTTTTACATGAGAGCAGATTACCTGTCTTACTCTGTCCAATAATAAGACGACGTCGTATTTGTTTAAAAATTTCAACCCACGCGTGACCTGCAGACGGAGGAATGACAGATTTAAAAAGAAGCATGGTTTGAAAGCCATGTTTAAACCTTTATGAATTATTTACTTCTGGACGTTTGCTCTAAAGGATTATTATTAAAATATGTTTATCATAATTCATAGACATTATTTAATTTTGTTGTTGATATTAAGTGTATATTTATTTATTTAGTATTAATTATTAATACTAATTATTAATTAATAAAGTAGATTTCCATTATAATTAAATTACTTATTGAATCAATAAATTTATTAATCTTTTGGTTATATTTATTATTACAATTATTATTATTATTAGTATTACTATTAGTATTAGTATTATCTATGGATTTATAATACATTAAAAAAAACAATTTATTATTATTATTATTATTATACATTAAAAAACAGTTTATTATTATTATAATACATAGATAAATAATTCATAGACATTATTATTAAAATATGTTTATCATAATTCATAGACATTACATTTATGAATATTATAAATCCATAGATAAATAATTACATTAAAAAACAGTTAATTTCTTAATCATATTATTTAATATCATTAATAAATAAATAATTTCTTAATAATAAGAATAATAAGAAGTAGAGAATTAATAATTGAAGCCTAATTTAAAAAGTTAAATTAATAAGAATAATTAAATAACCATTATAATTTTAATAATAATATAATGGTGAATAATAATAAGGAATATAAAATTAGCACAACTTATAATAATTTCAGCAATAATTTCTAAAATAATAAATTATAAGAAAATTACACTTATCATATTTGAAAAACATTTAAAATAATAAGAATGATAAAAGAAACATAATGTTTTCATAACATATTATAATATAATTTACAATAATAATTATTTAAATTATTTATAAATTAAAACTGATTATAAGGAATTGGTAAAAATAAGCCTATAATTTTTTCCTTATTATTACGAAGAACAAAAATTAATAATAGTCACATAAATAAAATAATTAACATCTATAAATTTAAAAATATTGAGAGAAAAGTTTGCTTTTTTAATATAAATAAATAACATTTATGAAATCGAAAAAAGTGGCTAGATTTTTGAAATGTTAATAATAATAGCATTTTGAAAAATGTCCAGCCACTTGCGAATCTGCACATTATTCGTGATATTGGTAACAAGGGAAAACAGTGAAAAGTAAGAGAAAGGACCAAATTATGAATGGCTAGATTTTTACAGCCTCGCGAGGGCGACAGCTCGCCCTCGCGAGCTGGCTGGATGTTTCCAGATTCGCGAGGGCGACAACTCGCCCTCGCGAACATGCACATGTTTTGAAAATGTCCAGCCATTCGCGAGGGTGAGTGTCTGGCATAATACATTGCTTTCTTTTACTTTTCACTGTTTTCCCTTGTTATCAACGAGACGCTTAGACTTGGAATTGTTGTCAGATTCCTCCACAGGAAGGCTCTGAAAGATGTTCAGTACGAAGGTAAATACATATTATATAATAATAATAATTATTATTATTATTATCATTATAATTAGACATAATAATATTATAAATTATTTAATAACATTATTTAATAAACTATTAGAATAATTATAAAACTATTGCAATTACAATTATAATTATTATCATTATTATTATTATTATTATTAATCCATAAATAAATATTTACAAATTAAACCCGATATTATTAACTGTTATTTCATGAAATTATTAACTGCTTTGTTTTTGTAATTATTTATCTATGAATTTATAAATACATATTATAAATCTATGGCCATTTATAAATACTATTACTAATAATAATTAAAATAATAAGTATAACAAAAAATGAATAAAATTATATTAACAAGGAATTTAATAATAATTATATTCAATTTAATAATTACTCTTCAATAAATTTAATAATAATAGTAACTTATTTATAATAATTTGACAGTTGTTATAATAATGTAAATATAATTAATTACTAATAAATAATAATAATGATGATGATAATAATAGTAATGATAATAATAATAATAATTACTAAAAATTATGTGGAATATAAATTTAATCAGAATAATAAAGTTAGTAATAATGAGAAGAAAATTACTAATTATAACAAATTTCATAATAATAATAATAATTAAAATAATTTATAAATTTAATTATCATAACGAATATTATAATAATAATAATAATACTATTACTAATAATAATAAGTGAATTATTAATAAATATAATATTAATAATAATAATGATAATAATAGTTAAATAACATTATTATTAATAAGAAATTTAATAATTAATAAATTAATAAATTCATTATTTAATATGCAATAAATATAATTATAGTTAATTAGTTATTTAATAATAATTATTTAACTGTTCTTATAATAATGGAAATATAATTAATTAATTAATTAAATTAATAATAATCAATTTAATTAATTTCTAATTGTTTATAATAATAATAACAATTATACAATTGAAACTATATAAAAATGATAACGTTAAAAGCCAAATGTTTATAATAATAAAATGGATGTTTGTAAAAGCCAAGTTTGTCTTTGTCAACGGCGGCTTGGCTTTTAGCTTAAAAAGGAGAAGTGACAGAGCCTCGCGAGTTTGACCAATTTTTAAGCAAAAACGTCATCGTTTTTATCTTAGACACAATAAGACATGCTAAGGTTAGACAGAGGATCTGCTCTCCCTCCGTCCCCGGTTAAGTGTCACTGTCATTGATGCAGGAAATATCACTATCATTACACAATCATCACGCTTACGGACAAATGCCTCATTTAATGAGATTTACCTACGTTGGTTAAATCTTATGCTTAATCAACTTATAAATACACGTTTTATAAATTTTTTAATCAACTTATAAATACACAAAACTCTCTGGAAGAGCAGAGAAGATCGTCAAGTCTGAAGAAGTCCAGTAGTATATAATCTTTAGTCTTATGATTATTTTCAACATGAACTGAATATTAGTATTTGTCTATATTACCCCTAATATTAGTCTTTTGTTAAAGGTAGTCTCAAGTCCTGCTCGAGCTTTTCTTCGTGTCCAGTCATTGTGGGCGCATGATCTCTAACCTTGGCCTCAAGCCTTGGTGTCAACCTAATGATCAGTCGTACTTGTATAACTCAGTTTCTGTGATCCCACAAGATAGATCCTCTTTTGTATTGCTTTGATGGACCCCCTCAAATCCTCTGTGCCAGTAATTCTGGCTCAATTCTGTGTCACTCCATCCTAACGATCCATTTATGTGGGAGGGTTGGGCCAGAGTTGATGGCACAGAGGATCACATTTTTTGATGGACTGGATGGAGTTCCAAAGCAAAAAATAGAGAGTTCACACTTAAATAGGAAATTTAATTTTAATAAAGTTTCTATTAATATAATTTGAAAGACATCTATTAAAAGATATTTTTAGTTTTTCTCGTCTACGCCGTCTTCTGTGTCTTCACCGGTGTTGTAATATCTCCAGGTTTGTTTTCATATCTATCTGTTGCTTCTGCGATTTCTCTTGTCTCTCTTGTCCATAAAATCAAACCCATAACAAAATAGAGAAACTAGGCGTGATGAAGGAGAGATATGAAAGCCGTGAAAAGAAAAAGAGATATGAAGAAAATAACAGTATTATAGATGTAGCAATACTTACTAAAAGCAACATGTAGAACTTCTGCTTTGAGCATAAGCTTCTGCAATTTTTTGTGGTGATAAAGAAGCTGATGCACTCTCATTCTTCCTCTGAACAACAAATTTTCTAACTAGAATAAGTTTTAGTGAGACGTGTTTTAGCTCTTCAGTTTTTACTTCACCTCCTTTGCTAAACATAGTATGACTTCATCTAATTCTTTATTGTTAGGATTTATTTTCAATATATCCTATGTTTATTTTTATTTTTGGCATTTTTAATTGGACATGTGATTTTTCCTAATAACCTGTGTTGAAGTGCCTAAATTGAAATGTGGATTAGAATTGGAAGTTATCTAACATTATCTCTTTTTGAAAAGGATTTATCAAAAGTCAATCTTCAAAGTGACGTGATCAAGGAGATTTAGTGCATTGAATCTTGGCTGATGTGGCAGGGTTGTAGGTTTTGCTTTTGAGGGTGTTGCGCAGATTCTCTTGGGGTTGCTGTTGTCAGAAACCGTGTGTGTGCTTTTGGCTGTGAGCTGCAACGTTGATGCTTCTCATCTTCTGATTGTGTGATCTGTTGTGAGGTGTTATTGAGTGCAGCAATATACAACCAGTAGTTTGACTTTGAGCAAGCAGTTCATAGTGATATGCAGTTCACGTTGGTGCTGGATAATCTAAATTATTTGATTGGTGGTTGAAGCATAAAGATGACTTGGTCATAAATCAGTTCACTTACTTTTGGTGCTGCTATTTGGCTTATTTGTGTTTAATTTTAGAATTGGAATTATTATATTCGTGAGTTTATTTGTCCTTGTTTTTGAAGTAGAAATAGTTTGCAAAATCCTCTGACGAGGTTAACACGAGTCGGTCGTGTTATTGGGCGTGAAAAACTTTCACAGGTAGTTAGGTTGTGGGTTGATTACATAGATTGGGTCTTTTAAGGTAGATCAATCTTTTGTAATTCTTGTGAACTACAGTGGAAGAAATTAATCTAGGTGAGGGCCCCACAGACGTAGGCAAATTTGGCCGAACTGCGTTATCAAACGTCGTAGTCTTTGCTATTTTGCATTTGTGATTTTTGACTTGCTTGTACGAAAATTATTATTCGACAGTTTGCAAATTTATTGACAACATAGTTATTTCATTTATAAAGAACCAACACATAAGCATTTTTCTTGACCCTCGCGTCATTTTAAATCCTAGACAACTATACCTATTTTCTTCTTCCTCATATCTGTGTAGCTATTTTATTCTTGGACTTCACGTCATTCTTTCTCCTTGTCCTCACGTTTCTATTTTCTCCTCATCCTAGTGTCTTTAGCATAGTGTGGAGTACAGGTGGCATAGAGTGGAGCAGGTGAAGCATATTCTGTCTTCACATCATTAATGTACCATAGGCTTTATCCTTACAAAAGTAAAGCCAAGTCTTCACATTGTAGCAGAGGCTTTATCAAAAGTGAAGCTTATTGTGTCTTCACATCATTTATGCTATTTAATGTAGCAGAGGCTTTATCCTTACAGGAAGTCTAGTCTCCACATCATTTAGTGCGAGGCTTTATCAAAAGCGAAGCCTAGTCTTCAGGTCATTTATCGTGAAGCTGCTCTTATCTTCACGTAATAGGGAGAACTGAAACATTATGCATTTGTACGTGAGTTCCTCACCTCATTTATTGTGAGTCTTCACGTAATAGCTTATTGTTGCTTATAACCGCGGATAACTGAAACATTAAATGCATTTGTACATTAGTTGAATTTGATATATATCTATAGCAATACTTACGTTATATACATTTGCTTATGAATCCTGTTGAATTTGATATATGTAGCCATACTTCATTAAATGCATTTGCTTGTGAATCCTGTTAAAGTAGCTTATTACCTGAAGCTAGAAGCCGAAATGAAGGAACGTTTAAATAATTTACTGTAGTGATTTTGCTACCAGGTTTTCACATATAGTGAAAATTTAATTTGTGAACAAGTTTATACACCAAATATTTTTTAGAGATTATTATGGTTGTCACATGTTTATTTTAAATTATATTTAGCATTTAATACTTTGTAAAAATTGTTGTGATTGATGTCACTTATATGTTATTACATTTA
>JAOSBP010000002.1:21705134-21715588 GCA_027563825.1 Erythroxylum mucronatum | reverse complement strand
AGAGAGAGAGAGAGCGCGCTAAAACGTTGTAATCATTTGGAACTTAAAACTATTAAGTTTAAGTTGTAATACTTCAACTTAAACCTAAAATATGATATATAAGGATGGTAGTTCAGATTAAACTTAAAATGTTAGTGTTATATATATAGTATGGAAAATTTAAAAAAAAACTATAATTCTTTTTTTTTTTGGAAAAGTAATGAATTCACTAAAAGCCATGGAAGGCATTGAAAGAGGGATTACAAGGTAGTGCTCAACCATTTGGAATTATACAACAAAAACCACAAAATCATACTATTAGAAAGCTAGTAACATGATAAATTAAAGGTTACATCTTCTTTGTGTAGAAAGTGTCACAACTCAACCTTGGATAGTGGCTGACGTTAAAAGAACAATAAATTTAAGATTTAGTGGACCCTTAGCAAGTTGAAAATGTCATCAAGTCTCTATATCCATAATAAAGATGAGATTTCAAAATAATCAAACTCATACTGATAACAATCAAACAGTTCTAACAATATACAATACTTAATGTGCTACAACTTTGAGATAGTTAGTACAAGGGAAATTTCAATATATACAAAACTACTGCAACTCTAGAATCAAAGGTCACCAATAAACATACATCGAGTTACTGAAGGGGAAGAAGACCGGCGAAGTACCCTATTAAAGGAGATTTGTAAAGAAGTTCCAGAAAAATAATTGAGCGGAGCCAGACCTCGTGGAGTGAATTAATACTATAGTTATGTTATGCACTCCTAAGGATTTCAAATGATGCATATATATGTATATATTTATAGTGCATTACATCCTTAAATGCAAATTTCATAACATAATGATTTTGTTCGTAAACATACATGCATTTTTTTATATTAATATCATGTCACATAACCATCGCAATCACAAATCACAAATAATAGTTGAGGACTGACGAATGACCCTATGACATATCCCTTACCCATAGACTATAGCCATAAGGATTATCTTGTTCCACATGGGTTACTTTGGTCCAAATGTAGTGGATTACCATCTAAGAGTCACATTCAACCAAACCGCCACAGCTTTACTACGATATGATTGTCATTCGAGAGCATCCTCGACCGAACCACCACAATCACACTATCATATCATGTACTATATATCGGTTGGCATCTGAGAGCAAGCTCGATCGAATCGCCATAATCACGCCACCATATCATGTATCATATATCAGTTGGCATCCGAAAGCAAGTTCGACTGAGCCGCCTAAACCGTCTCCTATCTCAATCAATAGATCCATCAATTGATCAAATACTAACCCAAATCCATACTCGACTAGTTGATTCACTGCATGCACGGCCTAGTGACACCCACTAGGTAGCTTATACCACAATAATCCTCCACATCATCACATATCAAGACAAGCATAACATTGTAGAGTAAAAATATGTAGATATGTGTCACAAAAAACGTTATATAAAAAATGATAAAACGTCACAAAAAATGTTATATAAAAAATGTAAACTTTCCGTGACGTTTTTAAAATATCATGAAAAGTTAATACAATCCACAACGTTTTATAAATAAAACGTCGTGGATTGTATTAATTTCTTCTAGTGTATCTCTTACAGATATATCTTAAGAGACCAAACTCCTAACTTTATATAGTATAAGCCCATATGGTTCAACAAGCATAGAAAAAAGCTTCTTTTATCTTCTAGTTAGCTCTTAAAGATAAGCTAAGCACCTTGGTTATATTGAAGAAATCCAAAAACATATATGTGTAATATCACCAGTTCTCTACCTAAGGCATCATCTATATATTAACTCCTGCTAGCTTGAAGTTAGGGAAGTGATATTAGATAAGTGTTGGATTCTTTCCCAATTGAATGAAGCGGAGCTCATTTTAGAAAGGAGTGCTCCATTAATTCCTATTCTTAATAGTAGAAAACACAAAGATCATATATGTTTAGAAATTTCTTCAATATGTTTAGGGTGATCAACTTACCTTTAAGAGCTACCCTTAGGAAGAGAACTGGTGATGGTTACTTCATTGTTTATAAAATGTTACTAAGTAGCACAATAAATGGTCTATGTAGGGAGAGAAATCAAAGACATTCTAACGAAAGTCTATTCGTCAGTCTCAACTCAAGTTTGGCAATTCCCTAACTTAGAAATAGTCCATGCCATCTTAGAAATTTTATCCTCGACGCCTTTACATGATGGACTTAAAAAGGACTGTACTCCGTATACTATAGCCTCTCCAAGCTTCTTTGCAGAAGTTGTAATAAGACCTCAAATGTCACCTTACTCTGTTGCCTAATGATTAGTTAGTTGGAAATCTTATTTATTTGGCTTTCTATAGTTTTGCCTTTAAAGCTTGCACTTTCAAATTAAGATAAATTTGTTATCTTATTCTTTATCTCATCAATACATTTTTTATTTTTGAAAACATATCCAATTTAAAATTTAAAAAATTAAATTGACTAAGACATTTTTTTATTTTGAAAATTTGTGGAGAAGGATATATTTCTAAATTAAAGGACAACTTTCATCAGTAAGCTAGTCTCTTCATCCTCCCATCAATAAAAAGTTCATTCTTATGCCTTCCAAATTTTTTTAAGTACGAAAGCGAAAGTTAATCTAATCATAAAATTTTCCGCAGTGTAATTTCAATTGTTAGGCTAGCTCACTCGTGATCTAGATGCTAATTGTTTTAAATATAAAAGCATAAAGTTAATAATATACCACCTAGGAAAAAATAAGTTCATCAAACAAACACGTTTTAGGATACAATGCATGTTAAACGTATTATGCCCATATACAACATAAAAATATAAATAAGTTAAGTAAAACTAATCCTTATTTATAAAATATAAGAAATAATAAAGAAAAATATTAAATAATGAAAAGAGTATAATTATATTTTAAGTAGAGTTACTTTGTATATATCTTAATTTAATTTATAAGAATTAGAAAAATAAGCTGACGAGTCTTGTAGATTTAATTGATTTGTATATTTATTATATATAAATATTAATTTTTTAAAATAATAAAAATTGATAATTAGTTCATCATAAATTATTACCATTTTTCATTTTTCCGTCTATTTAGACTTTACTTTTAAATTAAAGTATATTGAATCGATTTCAATTATAACACTAACAAATTAATTATTGCATATCCTGAAATAATGTCCAATTCAAAATTTAAAGTAATATATTGCTAGAAATTTTTATTTTAAAAATTTTGTAAAGAAGAGTATAACGACTTAAGAAACAATTTGTATCTAGTCAAACGAAGTGGGATCATTCATTCGTCAGCAAAGAAAGAGAAGTTTTTCGGGGACCAAGAGGAGCGATGATGACAGGAAAGCAAAACTACAAATATTGAGGAATGAACGTTCCCCACATGTACGAGTCAATCATCAGTTTCTGAGCTGCAAACTCACGCTGAAATTGATTAAATAGGCCAATGTGATGCCCGTCCACCGTATCCATTTTGCGTTCACACTCCATTGACATATGTATGTCAGTGCACAGAAATGCTGACGATTTCAATCTTGCCAAAGCACCAAAAAGTAATCACGACGATCACCATCCAACGTGCACCACGAGCTACAGTGTACTAAGAAAATTAATATATTTATTCATTAAAAGGTTGAATTTGATCATGTAAGATAGAGATATGAATCTTTGAAGCATGTGCATTCCTCTCATCCCACTATGCCATGGCCATGTAAGATGGAGCTATTTTGTAACTCCTTCCCTTAAGTGTTATCTATTGTTCTAATATTTCATGCGATTATCTCTTGTCAAGATTGAGATGGATTATGCAATTCACATTTCTACATCATAGTTTTCCATGCCCTATTTGAGTGGAAGCACCAGAATAGAAGATGATTTATAGATTCTATATCTCTTCTGCATAGATAACATTTATTAGGGATGTTCAAATACTTATGTAATCCGTCAATTGTAGGGAGCTTTCCCTTAACTGCTGATATGTGCTTAATTAGTTATGAATTTATTTCATAACATTTATGGCTTGTTTGGTACATTGGAATAGAATGGCTATTCCTAATGTATTCCTAACTTATTTCTAAACCTGTGTTTGGTTAAAAAGAGAGATAGGGATAACTAATCTTAGGTTAAAGCTATTCTTCAAATTTGTTTTACCCAATATTAGTTAATTTGAAGAATAGCTAAACCTCACCCCAACCTATCTTTAACTAATCAATAAATAGCTAAACCTATCTTATTATTATTATTATTATTATTATTATTATTATTATTATTATTATTATTATTATTATTAAATATTAATAACAATAATAAGGTCAATAATAATAATAATAATAAATATAATAATAATAATAATAATAAGGTTAATAATAATAATAAACCCTAAATAAATAAATAAATAATAAAAGGTTAATAATAATAATAGTAATAATAAATAAAAAATTAATAACTAATAATAATAATAGTAATAGTAATAGTAATAATAAATATAATAATAATAAGGTTAATAATAATAATAATAACTAATAATAATAATAAATAATAATAATAACAAATAAATAATAATAATAATAATAATAATAATAATAATAACAATAATAATAATAATAATAATAATAATAATAATAGTAATAAGGTTAGCAACAACAACAAAACAACAACAACAACAACAACAACAACAACAACAATAATAATAAGGTTAATAACAATAATAATAATAATAATAATAATAATAATAATAATAATAATAAGTTGATGCTCCACTCTTACACTTTCACCATGAGAGATAGGTGCTACAACAAGTTTAAAGTCAGCCATATGAAACCTTTGTAGCACTTGCTCAATGTATACTCTTTGTGAGAGGCTCAATGAGTGTTAAGATTTGTCCTGGTGAATCAGCATACCGAGGATAAAAGATGCTTTACCTAAATCCTTCATGTCAAAGTGTTTGGCTAAAAGTTATTTTTACCTCATACAACATGGTCAAATCATTTGATGCGAGTAAGATATCATCCACGTACAGTAATAGAAAGATAACTTTGCTCCCCTTGACCTTATAGTATAAGCATCTTTCAACTTTGTTTTCCACAAAGCCAAATGAGGTCAAAACCTCATCAAACTTTAGGTACTATTGGAAGCTTGTTTCGCATCCTAAAACCCTTTAGATTGCTCTATATTGACCTTCTTACAAAGGTCACCATTTAAGAAAGCGGTCTTAAAGACCATCTAACGTAGCTCCATGTCATAAAGAGCTACTATTGCCATAATAACTCTAAATGCATCCTTTGAAGATATAGGAGAGAAAGTAACATTAAAGTCAACTCCTTCTCTCTGAGTGAATCCCCTGGTGACCAAAAATGTCTTAAACCAACTTGACCTTGTGTGCCCTTCTTGGTCTTAAATAGCCACTTGCAACTGACAGGTCTGCAATGTTAAGATAAATCAACAAGCTCCCATACCTTATTATACCTCATGGATTGTATCTCATCCTTCATCGCTTCCCATCACATATCCGAATAAGGCCCAGAAACGGCTTATGTAAAAATAACTAGATCCATAACATGTCTTATATCATAGTCTTGTTCACCCAAATAGACTATGTAATCTAGTGAGATAGTAGGTCGTCTCTCTTTGGTGGATCTGCGTAACTACATAGGTTCTTGTACCTCAGAAATTTGTTCCTAAACAGGCATGGGTTCCTATGCCTGCATAAGCAAAGTACTTGGATCTTCACCCACTAGATCTGGCTGTATGAGAAGAGGATACGAAATAATCGTAGTATCCATCCTGCTATCTCCTGGAGGGTGTGAGGATCCCCCCTCATCATGGACATCATATTCCAGAAACTTAGCCGTCTGTGATTCTACTATTCTGGTCCCTCCTTCTCTATAATAAAATCTATAGCCCTTAAAGTGGTTGGGTTAACCTACCAACTAGCAACTAGTGGAATGAGGTTGCAATTTGCTCTTACAAGGATTATATAACCTCGCCTCAGCAAGGCAACCCCTTATAAACCCTATATCAAGGTTCAAACCTACTTCTCCTACATTAAAACATCCACCTCCTCATTATTGCCGACCATCAACTTCTCCTTTCCTTTAGTCGACCTTCTTCTGGATCTGAACCCCTGTGTTGTGTGAGTAACATAGTTAGAAGGTCCACTATCTAACCACGAAGAAATTGATGTGGTTATAGTTATATTAGATTCATGAATCATATAAGCCAAGGAGTTACCTGACAATTCTTGTTTAATCTTCCACAACTTGTACTTCTGGCAATCGACCTTCATTTTCCCCTTCTTCTTACAAAAGAAGCACCTCATACCCTTTAGGTCATTTGGCCTCTTAGCAATGTTGGACTATCCTGCCTGAATCTTTGGAGAGGGTTTGGGTTTCTGGCCCTTGCCCTTACGCTATTGGGGCTTAGCCTTCACCTTGCCTTTATCAATTGTAAACATGGTTGTATGAGGAGAACTCTTAATCTTCTCCTCCGCTGCAGCACACCAGGAAATCAAGTCATTGATGTCTCAGGCCTTATCCTGAGAGATGTGGGAGGTAGGCAACATCTCAAACTATCAAGGGAGAGTATTTAGTGCCTGATGAATTATGAGGTTATCAGGAATTGGTACATCAAGTGCCTTCAACCTAGTCTAAAGGTGAACCATCCTGATAATGAACTTTTGAACGCCTCCTTCTCCTGTATACTTCATGGAGAATAGCTCTTTAATCAAGTTGCTCTTCTCCGTATGAGAAGACACCTTGTATCTTTGGAAAATGCTATTTATAAACTCCTTCACTATGGTCGTATCCGGTAATCCACTAAGTAGATGATCTGTGATTGTCCTCTTGATGGTCAAATAACACATCCTATTTAACCGTTTCTAGATCATCATAGTTGTTTTATCAACTTCTGAGCTAATATCAGTAATTGGAGAAGGTCTCTCGATGTGCATCGTCATACTGATGTTAGCCATCTCTAGGGCAAACTCCACATCCTTCTTCCACTTCTTGAAATCGAAACCATTTAAGGTCTCAATCATGACAGCATTTTCTTTTACATAAAAGGTGACTGCAAGATAGAAAAGACAATGTAAAAATCAACTTAAATAAAGGACAACAACAATAACAGTATCTATATAGAGAATCCGATAGCATATATTATGAAACACCTGTGGGTTGAATACATAACATATGAAATTAGACCTCCACATAAAAGTGATCATAGTATAAAATATCAACTTTCATGACACCGCCACCTATAGGTGAGTAGATCATTCAAGCAATAGCTTTCCTCCATCTAATGCTTTTATGTACATCTTAAAATTTCATATAAGGTCAACACCTGTGGGAAAAATAATCAAGCATGAGAGCAGAGACATCCCCCAACATGCACGCGGTAAAATCCAAATACTGACTTGAAAGGCCACTATGGTGACTACAATCTTGTCAGTATCCAAAAAGACCAAAAACACAAGGAATACATTTTTATGTCATTCTTACATTCTATATGGGCATATAATGTACGTCAAAATCAGTTATAAATACAAAAAACCAAATGGATAGTCAAATAATCACATACTGATACTGAAAACATTGTCTTTAAACTTTGTTTGAGAATGTTTTTTAAAAAATTCTCAATGAAAGTGACTATCGTACTTTCCCAAATATCGAACCTACCACATGAGACATAAAACCTTAAGTGTCTCCTTTTTTTGCAGCTCGTAGCACAAAAATGCATTCAAAAATAGCTTTAAAAAGCTTTAAAAACCTTTCCAAAAACCAATTACTAATGTAATAAATACAAAAAATTGAAAAATCACTTTAAAAATTCCCCCAACCTAGAAACTGACTCAAAAAGACCCGGTGCACCCTTACCGGAATGCTAAAAATATTCCTTTTTTAGGTGTTGATGCCTGCATCACTGCATCACTGCAACGTTAGGCGCAAATGCGTGTCTGCCGACTCGCGTCAGATGCGTCTAGCTCGTGTCTCGCAAGCGTTATCCATGCGCATACGCGCCGTCACGTGTCCTCATCCCATCCGTCCACATGGCGGGCACGTGCATTGCACACACCAGCTTGTCATGCTCCCTTGGGTATTAGGCCAGACAAGGCGCAAGCATTGCACGCATCGCAAGCGTCTGTCTCCCTGTGGACACAAATGGGTGGATGCGGTTGGTGCATGTGCACGCACCAACCTTAACCGCCCAATAGCGGTAATGTAGCTCCTTTGGGCGCATGCATCGCCTTCGCACGCGGCAACCTTAACCACCCAATAGCGATAATGTAGCACCTTTAGGTGTGCGCATTGCCCTCTGACGGGGAGGGCAATTTTTGGTGATCCTAGAACTTGTTTTTACCCTTTTTGGTTCTTTTTGACCGGTTTTTATAGTTAACCTTATGTATACCACTTTTACGTAATCATATACACGAAAAAATTGAAAAATGAATAAAAAATAGATGAAAACTATAATGGATGAAAATTGAAAAACATTCGTTTCCGGCGATCCGATCACGTAACCGCTCTGATACACTACAAGAAAACAAGACATTTTGTGACGTTTTTAAAACGTCACAGAATTTCCAAAAACGTCGCAGAATGTATTTTGCAACGTTTTAAAAAACGTCACAAAAAACATCATGGAATGTGGTGTAGGTAAAAGGTTTCTGTGACGTTTTATGTAAAACGTCACAGAAAACACTGACAATCCGCGACATTTATAAAAACGTCACTAAAAGTTTGAACAATCTGCGACATTTTTAAAAAACGTCACGGATTGTCTAACATTTCACGACGTTTTTAAAACGTCACAAAATGTGAAGGAATCAACGACATTTTTTTTAAAACGTCGTGGAATGTCTTTCGTGACGTTTTTAAAAACGTCGCGTAATGTCTCCCGTGACGTTTATTATTATTATTATTTTTTTTTTTTTTATTTTATTTTATTTTATTTTATTGAAAATCATATTAATTTAATAATTTCTTTAATTTTAACAATTAATTTTTAAAATACAGGTTTTTTAATCTTATTTGTTTAATAACTATTTAATATTATTTATGAATTTTATTTATTTAATAATTCTTCAATTTTTTAAGCATATCATTAATTTTAATAATTATTCATATGTCACAAGAATTTTATAACTACAGATAATGTATTATTTAATTGTAATTCGCAAACATATTATAATACACTAATTAATATCAAAATACAGTAATTGCAATTCGCAAACATATCATAATACATTGGATATTGTTTGAAACTTCTTCCTTAAATAAATTATACTTCCGACTTTTCTTGTGCTTCTTTTGATTACTACAAGTTAACACTATGTCTTCACCGACAGTAGCTGTGGAGCTTCAAGTACATGACTAACTAAAGCTGAAAGCAAAGTATGAGGATTCCTGATAACAGCGGCTCCTTCAATCCATTCACGCAGCTGTGGAGCTTCAAGTATATGACTAACCAGAGCTTCACTTGGAAACTGCAATCACAAGGCACATAGCATATAAGGAAATGAAGGTTAAATTTCCAAAAGTATCTGTGTTCTTACATATATGATTAACTTAAACCCTTCACCAGTAATTACAAGGAAATGAAGGTTACATTTCCAAAAGTAACCGTGTTCTTACATATATGCTTAACCCCGCAACATTAATTACATAACTTGGAATTAACAAAAGAAAACTTCAATAATCATATATGATGTGAAAGCAATGAGTGTCATTGTGCGTGGACAGAACAATCACCATAGAAAGAATCACCTACATGTGTCTTGGTGCTTGACTGATAGCATCCCTAGCATGTGTTGATCAAACCATGGACCATCAGTCTAGCATTATAAGCTACCAAATGTCAATTGAATGTGCTGATAATGAAATATCTTATTAACACGTTGAAGACAACAACATATATGGAATTCTTAATCCTGCATCAAAAAACAAAGTTAGTGGGAACACGGATTATGTCAAACAACTTGAGTGAGTGGAGGAAGAATAAATGGGTAGAAACTGAAACTGGAATAAAATTATTACCAGGAAGAGAGTCGTCAAATGTGCAAGAGTGAAACTCTGTATCACCACAGGCACACTATGAGACACGGTCATTGTTCGATCCCAAGATCCTACAAGACAAAAATCATTCACCCAAGGTGTCTTAGATAAATGATGTATAATGGAAAGATTGGAAAACTCGAGTTCAAATATATGAAAAGACCAACTTCCTACATTGCTCATTCTGCTAAATGAAAACAAACTACTTCAGCTTTCACAGAACCTAATTCTAAACCCATATGCATTTGAACCGAGTCTGCATCAACCATTTCTCTTTTTCCAAGCAAGATTTTGGATAAAACTCTCAATGAAGATAACTTCCATTCACCACCAAATAAATGAAACTGAACTACACCTCCCTTCCTCAGCAATTCCCACTAGTTACTTAGTATCCCAAACA
>JAOSBP010000002.1:21659446-21673403 GCA_027563825.1 Erythroxylum mucronatum | reverse complement strand
AACCGGGAACCCAATGGGTCACACGCATAAGAGTGATTCGGAGAATTCGTAAAATAGTTTTGGATAGTGATCCAATACATGAAGAGCAATAGGATTAATTGGATCCCGATGAGATTGGGATATGTCCCGATGAGATCGCGACATCGGCATTGCTGAAAAAGGTCTCCGGTGATTTTTCACCCGGTAGGTCGGTAGGACCGACCCCAGTATGACTGGACCGGTTCAGCAATAATATATATATGTATGTATTAATTAATTAAAGGAATTAATTAATATTTATATATATATATAATCATTTTCGTTGGAAAAATAAAAAGTGCCGATCTTGTCCCATTTAATGTTGATGATTGTCATTGAAAAATGGGAGAGCTCGTGGCTTGATATACAAGCTTCACTGAGTTCCTGAAACAAGTGAGGAGCTTTAGAAGCAATTTGAGAAAGAAGCAGAAAAGTTTTCTGGGAAAGGTTCTCTCTCAAGAACCTGCGTGTTCATCCTCTCCAGGCCATCTTCTCCTCCGTCGTTGCTCTTCGGAAACCAGGTAAGAGCTAGCACTCTTTAATGGTTCCAGCTATTTCCGATTCAAAGTGTTTGAATTGGTTGATTCCTCCATCCTCTGCGTGGATACTGTTGGAGACAATCTACTTTGGTTGTTATTGGTTTGATTCTTCACTGGCACGAGCTCCTGGGAAATCTGGGGAAGTCTCTGAACGTTCGACGTTCTTCCGCTGCGCATGCATATGATGCTTGTGAGAGACGCGCCCCAACACTTACATCCTAAATCCATAGAGCATTTACTATTTTAGTGTGGGTTTACTACCTTTCCTTAGCATAAGTCCTTAAGTGATGTAATTTATTATACACAAAAAATTCTTGGGACTAATATCCTAGTCTGGATTGCTCAAAGAAGATGAAATTCTAGCAAGGAGTATACCTACTTTAGAAATTTCTTTAGTAGACTAGTATATGATATTTTGAAGGGGAGAAACCTTGGGATATTCTAGGGAAATAAAAGAACAAGAAATAGGTCCTTATAGAGAAAGTTACATAGAGAAAGAAATAATAAATTTCTTAAATTTGATACTTTATTAGCTATGAACTAATTCTACCTTACTTACTTAAAGTAATATAGAGGAAATTATCTAGATCAGTCCTAATTCCAAGAAATGTGGTTAATAAGCTATAAGCATCTTTATCCTAAAAATTTAGAGAATTTATCTCACCATAAGATTCCTTGCTTTATCAGATTGCTATGGATGCTTTTGATTATATTGAGCTATGCTTAGAAGTAACCTAATGATGCACTACTGTTAAAGAGCTAGAAGTTTAATGTTCTATATTTTGAAGAATTCTAGAGTTATGTAACCTTGTTATCACTAAGTTTATGGCTTTGTGTTTTCATTAAGCTAGGTGACTTACATGTGCCATTCTTTTATTCTTTATTTAATGAATTCAATTTCTTATAAAAAACTATTTGTCAATATGCTTAATGTTCTAATCCTAAAACACATTAAAACTAAATAAATCCTATTATAATATGAAAATAAGAATGAAATAACGTAGAATTTAAAATAAACCTAAAGTACTTCATGTGTTACCTCCCATATATTGTTTAATGTTGTTAGCTTAACGTACCCTACACTTTTACTCTCATCTTGGGTCTACGATTAATGGCTTGCTTCCACCCATTTCTCCATATAGCTTATAAGTAAACCACCTATTACACAATAATAATAAGGGCATAATTGATTAGATTAATAACACCAATGGACTCCATTAATGTGTTTTTTGATGAAAAACTATTAAAAACATAGGGAATAACAAAACTTCCTGAATCGTCTATTAACGCAAGTAATTTTTCTTGGAAGAAGTGGGAACCCTCCGTACCTAAAGTGACTACCAATGATTTATTAGTAGTTTTCTTATTTGGTTCCTCTACTAGTTCTTCCTCAACTACCTTTGTCCACTCTTCTTTTTCTTCTTCCTGGAAAAAATATTTTTGGTTCATCTTCTTCTTCAACTATCGCTTTCCATTACTCTTAATTCCCCTTCTTGGATAGAGGCTTCTTCTTCTTTTTTCAGAAGCTTTTCTTGGAATGTCACTCCATTTATAAAGGTAACCCTTGTCCTTTCTTTACTCTGTTGCATTAATAAGACTAAATAATATTTTGTGTTATGCTCAAGATATTTAGGTAAAGAAAATCTTTCTTTGAATTCATATCGGTTAGCTTTCATTTCGGCTAGGAATTCTATTATTTTATCTTTAATATTGTTTTCTTCCTTCTCTTCTTCTTCTTCTTCTTCCGAGAGCTCTTTTCCACTACTAAAGCTGACTACCATTCCATGTTCTGTAAGATATGTTCTAGCAGTATTAGACAAACTACCTATAGTTTGTTAGATAATATCTTCACCAACTAGTTAACTTGATTCACCATGTTTTGTATACGAGCATCTTTTCTCTTATGCCTCATGTTTGCTTCTCAAATAAAAGTGGTTGTCATTTCTTCCAAAGTTGGCTCCTTAACTTGAGGTGCTTGGTGTTGTAAATATTCAACTAAAGCATAGTCATTTCAACCATAAGCGTAAGAGTTACTCCATTTTAAATTATAACTATTGTCATATGGTGCACTTTGAGGTTAGTTGTATATGCTTAGCTCCTCGCACATATAGGTTCGTGCCCGAAATTCATGATTGTAATTATGACTCCCAAAAATGTTCCAATACGGTATAGATATTAGTTGAGCCTCTAAAAATATGTGAGGAAACCTCTCTTTCATATATGGTGATATTATATATTGCAATGACATATTATAGCTCTCATAAGAATGTTGACTGCTCCATACATCTATTGTGAGTTGTAGCTATGACAATGAATCTTAAATCCTACAATAAACCAAAAAAATCAAGATGAAAGTTGTGAAGTTCAAAAGATAATTAAATGAATGATCCAAAAAGAAAATAAAATATAAGAAAAATAAATTAAATGCAAAAAACAATGGTTAGATTAGTAAAATAACAATGGCTAGAGTAATAAAATCTTGGTGTTCCTAATATTATTGTCTCCAACAACGGCACCAAAAACTTGATTAATATATTTTTAGATATCAATATTAAATTAACCATAAGTGCATGACATAGCTATAACTAGCACAAGTAAGTACGGGTCAATCCTATGAAGACAATAAGTATTAATAATTAACATTCCCCAATTATCTAGCCTAGGAATTGGATATTTGTTTTTTAATTAAAAATAAAACTTAAACAAATAAACTAAAATTGAAATAAACAATGAATGAAGAAGACTAACTAAAATTGGAATAAATAATGAATGAAGAAGACTAAGGAAATTACTTAGAAAATTCAATATCAAAGATTAGTGTCTATGCGATGAATCCCCCTTAAAGATCATTAAATGATTAACCTTTTATCATGCAATTATTTTATTGATTATTGGACCGTGAAAATTCCTAGCTTATGTTAGTAACTCTCTTGAGACTACTAACAACTAATCCATAGGCTGATTAGCTAAAATCTTTTTAGTTAAAGTTCCTAGGATTGCTTTATCAATTTGTAAATTTTGCTATTAGGTTTAAACCTAATATAGAGGATTTATGTACCTACACTTGGTTGGCAATAAACTCCTTTCAATTATGGTAGATCTATTCATATAAAAAAATTTCAACCTCAAATATATGAAATCAAAACATGCAATAATATTTTGAATCTATTAGAACATGCGTAAAACACATAAGTGAATCATAATAAATCAATCAAAATCATTGGATTGAATAAAAGATTAAGGCATATTATTACCACAAACTAGGGATCATCACACCTAGGCACTAAAAGTGTTTAGTTACTCATAATAGATAACAAAATCAAATATAAACATGCAAAAAAATTAATAGAAAATAAAGAGTTCATAATTCTAAATCTCCCTTTCTATTCTATTGAATCTTCTTATAAGTTTGGATTTGATGTAGCCTTCTATCATATTTCTTTTGATGTTAACTTTGTGTATTCCTTGTCTCTAGATCTTTATCGTTGCCTTTTTGTGTTTCTCTCGTAAAAAATCTAATGTAAAAATTAGCTCCTTTCTATGTGCCTTTACTCACATCTTTTTATAGTAAAATTTAGGGTTTTTGGGACATACATGGTATGCTACACGGGCACGTGAGAAATTGTGTATATTCAAAAACTCCATAATTTGTGATTTTATATGGGCACTAAGACTTACACAGACACATACACGGCCTTATACCTCTAAATTGGTCCAAAACTTCATTTTATGTCACATTCTCATCCGAGTTCTCCTTTTAGTCCATGAAGCAAATTATAACCTACAAATGCACTTAGACAGAATTAAGTAGCAAAAATAAATTAATACTACAAAATATCAAGCAAAATACATCAAATATGGGTGCATAATAATATTCAAATATGCATTTATCACGAACTCCTTTCAATTATGTTATATCTATTCATACATTAGATTTCTTAATCTTAATTACATGAAATCTTACATGAATCAACATACTAACAATGTTAATTTAAGAATAAATATGAAAATATAATTGAACTTAATGAAATCAAAGAATAAATTAAATTAAATTAAAGTTAATACAAGATCCATCCTAGGGCTTATGTAATCTTAGTAACACAATGAATTTATCTTACAATCATATCTAAAAAAACATCAAAACTGAAAGACCCCAATATATACCCTTGAAGTATTATAGCATGTCTAGGGTTTATTAATTAGTGAACATAAAGAATTAAGTGCATCTAAGCATAGTAAGAGGCATAATGGTACTTAATGTAAAAGACATGGGTAAATGTGTGACCAATAATATTAAAACATGTGTGTCCAATAGGATTGAGACATGTGTGGCATGAGATGGGCATGTAAGAGAGGAGTGAGGGACATGCATTTAGGGTTTGAATGCAAAATTTGCTTATCCTCATTTTCTCTCCATTCCATCTTATTCATCACACCATTTTGCATATAAGGAATCAAGCTAACCTTAGGTGAAAATCAAGGTAAAAGTTAGTGATTTTCTCTTCATTTAGGGTTTTGTTAAGTGTATGTAATTGTTGAAGATGAGTTTTGAATGGGTGTGTTATGTGTAGAGAAGGAGAAGACCAGAGGTAAAGTCAAAGGGAAGCAAGTGGAGCAAAGAAAAAGGGTTTTGATCACTTCTTCAAGAGGTATGGAATTTTCGATATGTTTGCTTGAATTTATGAACGTGACGTGAGGGGAATTGATAAAACAGGTATTTCATAAGCAAATGGGATGTTTTTTAAATTGGATTTGTTTTTGTATTGCTCTTGAATGATAAAGTTGAAGTTAGTTAATTTGGGATGTGTACCTCACTAGATGGATAGGTTCCACTGAATACTTCTTTAATTTGGCCATATATTGTCCTTTACACCTCAAAATTGGATAATTCCAATTGGATATTAAGCTAGAGACATAGATCTAAACTTGGAATCGAAATCTGATTATGCCTTTATGATTTTTGAATTCTGACTGTTGTTCCTATTTTCAAAGATCCTATAATGTTTTGGGTATAACACCTGAAATAATTAACCAAATTGGATGAAAATTACACCATTATAAATTATATACATAGTTAAATAAATGACTAGAAGACCTTAAAACCTAAGTTGAACATTTTCTATGTGAAAGTTTCGAAACAAATGGAGACTGTCGTGTAATTTGCTACTGGACTATTTAGGTTGTCTATTTTTAGACCCACCATGTGCTTAGCCCAAACGTGAATTTTCCTTACCCATATGCAACCAAACTTTATTTGAACCTTTTCATTTTGGATGTCACTAACGCTTAGCAAACCCAATTATAACAATAATATGAGATTCATTATGCATGTAATGTGTATGTACTTTAAAGCTTTCATTGATGTATTATTGAATAGGAGTGTGATCATAAAGCATATTAAATACGATTGGGAATGATAAACATTTTCAAATTATGATGTAAGTCTAATGGAATGAATTTGTATGTTATTAATTGTTGCTCTTTAATTTGACTCTGAAGTGTAATTATAATGTTCTGATGCTTGGCTTTAACTTGCCAAGTCTTAGTTGTGGGTAAATAGGCAAGCCTTGAAGGGTCTGTAATTGCTTCTGTTTTGAGACACTACGTGTCTTTTGTTTTAGAGACTTATGTCTCTTCTGTTTTAGAGGCTATTGGCTCTTCTGTAGATACCAATTTAGGTATTTTCTATTATATTCCCATTACCCACATCTGAAGAAATTAGTAGACAATTCTTTTGATGTTATGATATTTGTTCTGATTTGATGCAAAATTATATTCTAAATAATCTCTGAATTTCATTTTGAATATTGTTATGTGTATTAAGATATTTCATGAGTTTTATTTTATAATGGATTTTCCATCACTTAAATGTCATGAATCTGCATATGGATATTAGGTGGCTACTATGAGTAATTGCCATCTTGCATCACTATTCCCTACTAAGCTATATGCTTAGCACAGTGGTTTTTCCTTTCGTGTAGGTCTTGATAAACAAGGTTAAGGTTGGGACAACTGCAATGTCTAAAGAAGAATGAGTAACCTTTGGGAAGATTTTGTATATAAAATTGTGTTGTATTTATAAATATTAAGAAGGAATTTTATAGCATATATGAATGGTCTGTACTAATCATAACTTATGATGGACTTTTTTTGTATGGATATGATAATTGTAATCTGTGACTTGTATAAACTACCTTGAAATATAAAATTGTTTTGAGATCTCCCCAACTGCTTGAAACTCTGACCTGGGATTTCTTTTCCTAGGAGTTTAAAGAGAAATATGTTACGACAACCTATAAAAATGAGCGATGGAAATAGTTCTTGAGCCTGATATGAAAGAGAATTAAGTTGACTCAACAAATATGCACCTTACCTGTGCTTACTGAGGATTTCCGGTGTTATCAGTTTGAAGATGACTTGAATGACTCAATTAAAGAGCATATTGCGACATTCACTCTTTTATAGAAAATGAATTATCATCAGTGATTCAAGTTGCTATCAAAATAGAGAAGCAAGAGATAGTTAAAAGAGAGAAAGCTCAGCGAAGGGGTTTTGTTAGAGGAGGTCAATCCTCGAGTAAGAGAAGCCGTGAAGGTGCTTCCATTACACAAGAATCCACCTAAAGATCTGCAGCTAGTGGTAGGTGATAAGGCTTTCCGTCATCAACTGATTTTGGTATGGATTCCTCTGTGAGCCGAGATTCTTATACGTCGAAGTGTCCTCATTGCTCCAAATATCATTGGGGTACTTGTTGGAGGACTACAAGTGCATATTTCTAATGTGATAGTACTAATCATTTTGTGGCAAATTGTCCGGTGAATTAGTCTCAGGCGTTACAAACTAGCAGTGAAGCTTCTAATGCACTTATAGGAAATAGAGGATGTGGTAGGGGTCAAGGAGGATTTGGCTTGTTTAAGCCTAATCCAAGTACTTCTTCAAAAATTGTTGATTGACCTACTGCACCTTCTGCTACACCTCGGGCCTATGCTATGGAGGCTCACGAGGACTAGGACACACCTGAGGTCATTGTTGGTACCTTTCTCTTTGACTTTGAAATGCAAGCTTTGATTGATCCTAGATCTACCCATTCTTACATCTATGTTGGAGAATTTCTTAATAAAAAGATGCCTGTAGATTGGTTAGATTATGATATTTATGTAACCAAGCCTTTGGGTAATGGTGTGTTGGTTAACAGGGTTTATAGAAATTGCCCTGTTTTGATCCAAGGTAGTGAGTTTCTAATAGATCTAATCAAATTGCATTTTCATGAATTTGATTTGATTTTGGGTATTGATCAGTGCCATCGTTTCGATCTAAAGATCAATCCCTTGGAAACTGAGTCAAAAATTTAAATCCAAGGATTGCAATATAGGATGCAACCTCGGGTCGTCTCACTTAATTGAAACCAAGCGAAAAAAGGTTTAAGCTAGCCTAATTGTCAAAAATGCAAATAAAGTTGATAAAAAAGGGGGGTTTGGATCATTGATAGCAATTAAGAAGATTTAACTAAAATCAAAGAAGAATGTATAAAAAGTATATTTTTTTGGATTTTGGGGAAAATGAAATTGAAAATTCGAATAACAAGCGCATGAGATAAAGTCCTCTTGAAAACAAGTTTAGGCTATCATAGCTCAAAACAAATTTTCGGGGAGTGCAGTTCACTAAGTTTTCGATTAACAAACCTTAAAGAACTCTTTAAGTCTAAGGTTTTAATCAATGAACTCCATTGCTTAAAACCTTGTTAAAAGCATCTTAGTGTGTGTAATGGACAAGTTAATGCAAGTGGTCAAATTGGCTCAAGTATAACCTCAATATCAAGCACAACTAGGGAGATAACAAAGTATTAATACTATCACTGAAATGACATATATGAAACTTCATATATTAAACATCAAGATTCTACATATAACCAAACCCATACACAAGACATTGTTTAACACTTGATTAAACTCTAACTAAGCTAATTTAACTACACTACCATAAACCCTAACTCAGAGATTTACAAATATGCAATTAAACTTGACAATGTAAAGTTAACTCCCCTTTGAAGCGCCGGTGAACTCAAGCCGCTGCTACATTTTCAAGAGGGATGAAGACCTAGTCATGCATGACTCCAGAACTTTCATCACTACTGAAGCTCCAATGTCACCCATGGCGATAGAGACTGGCGGTGGAGTTGACAATGAAGTGATCAGCGGTGGCGGATTATGGTCGCAGATGAGAAATGATGGTGGTGAACTATCGGTTGATTCTCTGTTCTTCTCCCTTGCTACCGAATATCAATCCCCCTTTAACCTAATTTGGCAAGGTTTTTATAGGATGGATCTGAGTCGGGCTAAAATAGTGAGAGGATTTTCCAAATTAAGTCCAGATACCCGACCGTTCGCCACGACAAGATAATTAATCAACGTTGCAGTGTGCACTTTCTGGATTGCTCGCTGCGAAAGAATAATTAATCAACGCCGCAGTGAGATGTTGCGTGATGGTGTGCCGTGGCGAGATAATTATTTTACGCCGCGACGTGCCTTCTTCTTTCTGCGCCGCGACGTGCTTTAAGAAGCTCACGTCCTGTTGACTCTTCTGATCCTTTTTGACTCCTTTGTCTCCTACAATATAAAAAAACAATTTGCAGTATAATTTGTCCTTAGAAAAATTATAATGCAATTAATGTCAATTTGCAACAATTTTTACTAACAAATTGCATAAAATATAAGCTCACCGTAAAGGACTAATTTAAGCACAAAATTCAAAATTAAGAGTCAAAAAGTATATTAAAGGCCATGAAAGTGTAGCCAATTTATATGATAAACTTGGGCTCAATCACTGCTAGTGGCATGGGGCTCCTTTATGGACTCCCCTAAGTTCACGGCTATACAAAACCATTATGTGGGATTGCAATTATATGTTCTATTCACAGCTACAAAAGATCATTTTATGGAATTGTATTAGTACATTCTGTTTATGAACCTACCCAAACTATTCTGATGTGTTTATATGATTGTGATGTACTGGCAAGTTTGATGGGTACATGACTTATGTGAGTTATGAATTAATTTGACAAGTTGAGAATTTGAGAATTCTGTGTTTTATGATTCAATGAGAATTTGTAAAGATCATAAAGGTTTTCAATGGTTTTTTCTTATTACAGATTATAAAACTATTACCCAAGAGCTTTAAGCTCACCCCTCCATTTCCATCCCATCTTTAGGTGAAGAGAATGAGATCGAGTAACCAAGAGTCGAAGCATCATTCCACTTTTGCAATGTTTTTATATTTTAAGCTAGATTTTGTAAACATAAGGCTTTAGTCACATTTCAAGCTTATTAGTGCAAGCACCTTTTGTATTTTGGGTTTTTGGATTATGATGTGTTGTGGCTTGAAATGCCCATTAAAGCTTTGTAAAACTCTTATCTTATAATTTTAATGAAATATATATACATTATGTTTTGCTCATGACTTTCCAAGTCTTTACATTGCATTTTCAAGCTTTTCAAAGGGGTAAGAATTGTGTTCTAATTTCAGGGGAAAAACTGTATTAATCTAGGATGAATTAGACAACGTTGTCTTCTTGTGAGTAACAACTAGTCTTTCTAGCTTTCCAACAATATAAAGTATGCAATTTTTGGATATCAGAGTTGAGAGATATGATCATTATAAATTGGTGATGCTGTATAGGATGTATATATAGAACAGTTATAGTGAATGAAGTGATATCGCACTAGGGGAGTTGAATTTGGAAAGATTATGAGTGAAAGTAATGTTAGAATGGATGTAGGATCCATTGTAGATATCTTGGAGAGAGTTTTACCTGTAAAAATTCGAGGATTACACGGTCAGGTCGTGTAAATTGACACTGACCGTGTATTCCAATAACGAAGAGGCCATTAGACCCGAGGAGTACATGGTTTGCCCGTGTATTTACACACGGCCCGTGTTTTGATCTCCAAATGGTAAAATCTCTTTTTAGAATCTTCACAAAGTTGTGATCTAGAAGTCGTCTTCGAAACCTCCTAAGACGATCTTAATATGATATCTCTAGTGAAAGTTATGCCAACTTTTCCAAAATAGGTATAATATGATTGAGGACATAATCATATTTGATTCTTTTAGCCATAACTTCATCATCCGACCTCTAAATGAAGTAATTCTTAAACCAATAGATTCCTAACACATTTTTATACCTCTCCATAAAAATTTGTAGCCTTTGGCATTGATTTGAAAAAGATTGACGGAAAGAAAGTGAGGGAACCGATGGAAGAGCATGACTTGGTTATGAACATCCTTTGGCTTTTTAAGCATATCTTGATCCGTAGAACTCCAAATGAGATTATTCTTATTTCTAAATAAACTAGAGACATAGAGCTTCAAATTTTTTGTAGAATTCAATTTGTAATTCTAGTTTGAAGATTTTCAAAATCTAATCTAAAGTTAAAGAAATGAGTTTGATTATTTTGACTGACTGGTGGGGCACGTCACTCTTATGGGATGTGTGTCTAGATGTCATGTAGGACGTCGGACACATGTCTTACGAGGGCGGGGTGCCCAACAAAAGTTCACTAAAATGAAGATTATTTAAACATTCTAAGGATCCATCTCTTGGATTTTATCAGCTTCGTCCTCATAAGAGAATTTAAAGACAAAAAATTCCTCTTCACTAACCAAGATGTTTTCGAGTCCAAAACTTTCCTAGTTAATATTATCCCATAGTGGATCTAAGGAAATGAAAAACATTTCTTAAGAACCATTACATCCTCTTACGAATAAGGTGTATAGCATACTTTACCAAAGCTTAGAGGGTCTCCAACCATTTAGTTTCAGGCATTTTTAGTGTTCTAAGATAAAATAGAGGTTTACGTATTCTTCAGGTAAGCTTTTTGGTTGCTCTTACTAGAAGTTAGGTTATTATGTAGGCAGGGGTGCAATCGCCTCTTAAGGGGATCATAAGGAAGCAAAAGAAACTTCCAATAATAGTTAAAATGACTTAGATGGTTTAGGCGAGAAATGGGAACCAAAGATAGGATAAAGAGTAAGGAAGGAAAAGGTTTAAGGTTAGATAGGTTTATAGGAATAAAGCTAGAACATTTAGGTGGGTCCTTATCAAAAAGCTAATAAGAGGCTAAAGCATCTCTCACTAGCTTTAAGTGAAATGAAGTTGTCCAAAATTAGCATTTCTTATTTTAAGTACCACTTAAGCAATATGTTATGAAAATCATCCAAAAACAAAAGTATATTCAACATAAATCAGGTTCACAAAGGTACTTTATTTAAACAAAATGGTTAAAAGGAATGTAAATCTATAAGGTTTTTATACAATGGTTGGGGTTGTTACAAACTTAATTCATGGAGCAATGTGACTGCATATTAATGTGCTTTGATGGACTATAAACAAAGATGAATAAAAAAGGATTAAATATAAGCTAATCAAGGCATTTGCCTTGAAGAGGAAATGATTTGATGACAAATGACAAAAATATAGAAGTAGTGGGCTAAGAATGTGAGAGTACTACCTTATAAAGTGGGATCATTTCTTCATGTAGCTAGACACTGGTCGGATGATATGGCAATATAGTGGGCATCTTCCAAACCATATTTTTCATATGTTAAAATGGAGTTAGTGGCATCAAGGTATAACTCCCCACTGACTTGTTGGAGTTAGTGGAAGATGTGGCAACTCCCCAATAACTTGGTAGGTAATTGGAGACAGTGGTTAGTTTAAATTTACTTACTTCCTAAGTTCTTATAAGCCTATATACAAGCATCTTTTGTAGTTCATTTTACAATATTGATTATATTCAATAATTTGTAAGAGTTTTTATCAATTTTAGAGAAATTTCTTATTGAGATCTCTGTTTAACAAGATCTTGAGTGTTTATTTTCATAGAGTGCTTCAAGATAGAACTTAGTCGAGTCCTCAGTATTGTTTTATTAGATGAATAAATCAATAAAAGTTCAACTTTGTCATATCTATCTTGATCATCTTTTGATTTATATATTCTAAACAATTTGTGTGTTAAGAGTATTACTGAAAGACCAAAATATGAGTTAAGTGAGGCATTAAAAAATAAATGGACCTATTGGTTGAAAATCGTAAAGACTAAGTTAGGCTTTGGCATACTTATGCTTGACTATGACTGGAAGACTTTGGTAATTTTATTCAATATCTGTAAACCTAAAAAAATTTCTATGACAACTAGTATCAGAGCTTCATTTGTGAAAAATGGATGGTGGAAATAATATTATAGAAAGTGTCGGTCGTTAGAATAGAGGAAATTATTAATCCTCTAATCCCAAAAATTGTGGGTATGATTCCTTTATTGGAACATTTTTTACCTTTGACTATTAAGTTTCAAGAAATAAAGAAAGGACTTGACAACCAGTTGAAAGCTCACAAAAAGGTAACTTACAATTTGTTGATGCTCGAATGTGCCATATCTAAAGATGAACCTAAAGTGTGATTAGATAGCACTTTAGTGGTGAGAAACAAGTTTTCAATAACAAGTAGAGTGTTGAAGAGCTCAAACAATTCTTGTATATATGGAGCAATATGTTGTAAAAAAAAGTTGTATAATATAGAAAAGGTATCAATCATAGTATGTATATGGTGGATGATGTAATGTTGTGATAAATTATGTTGATGTTAGTGTGTATAGACCTTTTATTAACTCTTATAAGAAGATGAAGAATAGACTAATAGACTAGTTCCTCCTTAAAACCATTTCTTTACATATGATCTACCTTTGAAACACTTAAAGCAAAACAGCTTAGTGCAAGATTATATGACAAAATTCAAATTTTTTTATATTAGAAATGCAACATATGTCAAAGAAAGACAAGTTGTTCAACTTTATATAAGACTTGTAAAGCTAGGCATAAGTTAAGCTTTAAAGACAAAACATGAAGAACACTTCTAGTGCAATAGCTAATATATACACCTTTTTATGTCTTTAATGTCACCACAAATTAGAACTACTAGATAAGGCAAAAAGAATGATGAACATGGAATCTTCGATAAAGCTAAAGAGAAGGTATGTGAAACTTCTCACTATTATTCAAAGAAATAATCAAAATGAGATATTGCTTATTTCATTTTTGAAAAGTCATATTTTTCTTATAAATGCCCAAGATAGAAAGCATATGAGTAGAAACTTAATTTCATATTTATGAAGGATCAATGAAAGGAATTTGAGGACTCAAAGGAAGAAGTCTAGCTTAATATATAAGTTATGTTGGTCGCAATGAGCCTTATGAAGAACTATCCAAGAAAAGTAAACTGTTGGAGTTATGTAAATATAGTGCCCTGGAAAGCAAGTGTATTTACATGTGACTTTATCTTCTTCAGTTACAGTTTTGTAATGAAAATATTTATTATTAATAAAACAAAAGAGTTTGGTTTTATCTGT
>JAOSBP010000002.1:21624172-21645497 GCA_027563825.1 Erythroxylum mucronatum | reverse complement strand
AAGGCTCAAAATCTCACCGACTTTGTCTACCATTAGTCACTACTCTTCTAAAGATAATGCATATCGACCAATCACAAGAGCAAAAGAACATGCTAAAGTTTCTATGAAATTCTCTAGTCAATTCACACTCTAATCATGACTTTATAATCCCAGAAGCAATAGAAAATAACAAAATGTTTGTTTCATTTAATTTATTCTCTCTCATTTTGATTGAAAACTTAAAAACAAATGAACAAACAAATTCAAAACACACATGCATATAAAAAGTAATGTAGAAATTTAAAGGAAAAGAAATTTATTTCCCTTGGGTTGCCTCCCAAGAAGCACCTTTGTTTAGGGTCACTGGCTCGACTTCTTGTTTCCTCCTCACGTGACAAAATTGTGATCTTCAGGCATTACAGTTAGCGCCACTTGCACGTGAGGTAATCCCAGATAGAGCCTTAGTTGATCGTCATCCTTATTTAGTGTCTTCCCTATCCTCATATTCTCAATCTTGACTAAGTCCATATACTCCAGAAATATTTCTAACGTCTCTTCACCTTTTTAATCATTTAATTCCTCCAATCTGTTATGTAAAGGTAAAGTGTTATTTTCAAAAATAATCATAGAGTCGGTACTTACTTCCAATCTAAAAGATGTGTCCTTTTCGACTTCAAGCTCCTTCTTCACTTCTTCGACACAAACAATTCACTAAGGGTTGACCTCAAACTTCTCAAGCTCCTCATCACTTTGTAAAGTTTTCGCACAAACGTCCATTGGGTACACCTCAGGTTGATATGGCTGCTCCTCTTTGCTTTGCGATTCTAGGCAATTAAGCCTTATTGCCATTTGCTCCATTAGGTGTTCCATCCTCTGTTGGCTTGCTTTTGTCTCTTTTCGAAATTCTTACAATTGCTACTGTGTATCCTGTTGAAATTGCAAAGTGTTAGCAGCTAGATTCTTAACAAGTTCTTCTAAAGATGCACCTGAATCATGATGGCTCTCCGAATTTTGGGCATTAGACCATATGTTTTTTGGAAATTTTCCTCCATCCTTCTGGAATTGTAGAGTATTCTACTGCATTTGCAAAGTATTAGCTTTCAAAATATTATTCAACTCTTCTAGAGATGGACCAGAGTCATGATAGGAAGCTTCTGATCTATACGAGAATTGTTATGCATCCTACAAACTATCATGGAAGTAATTCTGGTGATTATCTCATCCATAACAAAAGTTAGGTTGATCAGTCCAAACATTGTTATACGATTGAGAATATGAATTATAAAATAAATTACTTCCGTCCATATCGATTTTTTTTCAAACATAAAATAAAAAATGAAAAGATCACCAAATAACAAAAAAGAAATTAATTACGAACAAATATATACTAAACACCAATTAAATCACGGCTCCAAAATTGATCGCGCATTGTTACGTTAGCTAAAATAAAATAACTAGACCTACTACTATAACAGTGGTGAGTCTAGGTCGATCCAACAGAGAGTGTGTGTAAAGTTTATGAAATAAAATTAACTAGTGTTTAGGTTTAATAGGGGGTTTTGGATTTTGGAATAAAAAAATGAAACTAACTAATTAAAACCAATTAAAGACAACATGAAAAAAAATGATAAAAGTGGAGAATTCAATAGGGACCCGGTTCTTTGGTACAATTTCGACCTACACCCTAACTAAGCATATTTCATTAATTTGGTGTTCTTTAACCTCTCCTAGCAACTGTTAACTGTGGGTTAATAATTAACCCGAGTTTTCCCTTAGGTTTTGTTTAATCAAGATACGATTGTTAATTAAACCTAACTATCGAATAACCTAGGATACGATCTCTAGATTTAATTAGGTAGTATCATTACAAATTAGGAAAACTAATTAATCAACGCAACAACCACATACGATGCGTCATTTAACCTATGTCATTTTATCCTTAATGATTACGAATCATTAGTCTCTACACATGAATTTCAACATAACAATTACGAATTATATCAAAATCCTAACAATAGGTTTGCAATTAATGATTCAATGAACACATTAAAATCATCATCTCACAATACGTAATGAGTTCATACACAAATAATCGAACAATAATGAAAATCCGATTATCTATACATAAAACCCAAATCAATTAACATAGAATAACACAATCAATTCATAATGAGAGAAAAAAAATAACAAAATGATTAAAAAATACTTAACCTGGGTCATCGGCGTCGATGTCGCCTCTGAACCGGCGTTGAGACGTCTAATGCTTCATGAATTTTTTCTGGAAAAATATTTCAGCCCCTATTAATAACCCTACCGAAACCTCTTGTCACTATGCCTCCACTCCTTCTCACGCAACACCTCCACTGTAGCTTGATTTGACAATTAAGGTTTAATGGACCATGCTACTGTTTAATGCCCTCTCTCACGCAGCTCTCACAGTTTCTCCTCCCAATCTCCAGCCTTTTGTTCATGCCCACAGCTCCTTGTTCTCTAGCCTGTCAAACCGAAGCCGCAGCTGCCCCTCGTCAGCTTCACACCCACACCTGCTTGCCTAGCTGTTGCCGCCTCGCCCCTATAGCCTGATGGGATGAATTAACTTTGTCCCTCCTTAAAACCTCCCTATTGTTCCTTTACTGTGTGTTTTTCATAAACGTTGTGTGCAGTATTTTGCTTAAAACGCACACCGCACTCCCTGAATGTCTTGCACTGCGTTTTGGTTGTACATTTGTGTTGTCTTCCTTGCTATTGTCGTTTTATTCTCTTATGTCCTTCTTCTTTGTGTTCCATTTTTCTTGTCTTTTATTTTTTTTCTTCTTCCTCCACGGAGACAAGCACAAATAAATATTTGAAAAATGACCCAAATGCAGTACTTTCAACTCACGTTAATTTATTTGCTCCCAAATTGTACCTAAAATCATATATGAATTAAAGCGAGTATCTTAAGCATTTTTGTATCATTAATCGTTAAGTGTAAATAATTAAATGCATCAACAGTTAAACACACATCAACATACCAAAGGATGGAGAGTGAATAAGGTGGATAAAGGAAGCACACACTTCACATAGCTGGACATTTTCGTCAAACAAAAGCCTATTGAATTTATAACGATATATTTATTGGCTAAGAATGCAAGAAGATGCTACGCGTTTTGTGCGAGGTTGTGGATTATGTAGCGTATCCAAACCTGCCAATAGAAGGTTGGGACTATATACACCTCTTTCAGTTCCTACTTGACCTTGGGAAAGCATCTCAATGGACTTCCTAGGTGGTCTTCCCAAGACTCGATGAGGCAATAATTACTAATATGTCATCATTGATAGATTTTCAAAGATGGTTGTGCTCATCCCTTGTAAAAAGACTATCACAGGAGTAATGGTAGTAAAATTATTTTTTGAAAATGTGTGGAATTTTTTTAGGTTGCCTAACTAAATTGTTTCTGATCATGATAGCATATTTTTAAGTAAGTTCTGGTGTACTATATGGGAATTAATGGACACCAAATTGAAACAGAGCACTGCTTTCCATCTGCAGACTGATAGACAAACGGAAGTAGTTAATCGGACGATGGTTCATCTTCTCTGTGGCTTCAATCTCAGACATCCGAAGACATGGGGTGAGAGTATACCATTTCTGCGATTTTCCATTAACCATACAATCCATGGATCAACAAATAAAGCTCCTGCAGAGATTTGCCTTGGGTTCTTGCCACAAACTCCATTTGATATGGAATTCTCTGATCATGTGATTGTGCAAGATGCCAAAATTGAAGATGGAGCAGCAAAAGCTCAACGATTCATCGAGCACATTCGAAATGTACATTAAGAAGTGGAAAAAGAACTATTAAAGTCATAGAAAAAACAAAAGGCATGACATGATCAACATTGGGTTGAAGGAAAATTCGAGGTGGGCGACCTTGTTTGGCTTCATCTGGGTAAGGAGAGATTGAAGGGTGAAGGCAAGAATCTAAAACCCATTCAGTATGGTCCTTTTCGAATTTTGTTAATGGACATTTTATATTAATTTTAGATACATAAATTTCTAAACTCTTGTTCATTTAATGTTTAAATTGCACTAATTAAGAGTTATTTGTTTTAATTATAGGCACATATTAAATTTGGGACCTTTGAAAGCCTAAAGTAAGAAAATCTCTCAAAAGAAGCAAGGACCAAAAACGTTAACGTTTTGGCAAGGCAAGAAAAAACAAAAGACATTTAATACATAAAAAACAAAAGAAGTTAGCTTGCAGTGGAAAGAGTGGTGTGTATGAATAAGGAGGATAGCTGGGAGACATTTCAACACGAAGAAGAGAAAAGAAAGCAACTGCATAGGAGTAAAAAAAATAGAAAGAGCTGCATGAAAGGTGACAAAAACTCTCCTAAAATCACGTAAATAGTAGTAGTTGGTGGCGGTAGGAAGAGAGAAAACGAAGAGCATGCGTTGTGTGAACAAGATGTGTTAATAAGGTGGACCAAGAGCTTTATTTGTCACATCAACAAGGAGAGCAAAAGAGAGGCTGGCAGAGGTAATTAATGAATGAAGAGATGGCGATGGAGATTGGAGAAGGAACTTCCATGAATTAAATGGCAAGAAGGTGGACCATCAATGTTATTAGTCACATCAATGAATAGGAAAGAGAGGAGAGCAGCGTGATAGAAGAAGACAAAAACAAGAGAAGAGTTACAGTGTTCTGATGAATTTGAATGGGTGGACCACCAATCTTATTCGTCACATCAGTAAAATAGAAAAAAGGAGCAGCTGCGGCATAATCAAGGGAAAAAGCAGCTGCTGCACAATAAGGGAAACAGTGTTGGAGGCGTGAAAAAAGAGGGACCAAGAGAGCATAAAATGATTCAATAGATAGAACCAGAAGCAGCTGGTGGCAAGGAAGGAAGCAGCTAGGGGTGGTGCAGAGAGAACAACATTGTAGCCCCCACAAAAACCTATACTCTCCACTCACACATGAAGTAACTGGTGGCAAGAGCACGTTGAAGTAACTGGCGGCAGAAAGTGTTATGCGTGAATGAGAGGGTTGGAATTTATTGAATACAGAGAGACAAAGTTGGCAGTTGTGTTAAAAGAGGAGAGTAGCGTTACAGTGAAACAAGAGCAGGAGCTAGCGATGGAGAAGGGACGTGCGTGAATAGGAGTGGACGTAACTAATTATTTGCCATGTCATCCTTCATCCAACAACACAGCAATGCAACCCTCCTTCAATATGAGCAGTCTCCATTCACGCAAGTAACTAAGAAGACAGTGACTTGGCCAAAGCTTTTCAATCCCAACAACTACTAAGATTTAATTTATCTTTATTCCTTAGTTGCTTAAATTTTTGTGAATTTAATAAATTCAATTATATATTATGACCATGATTTGTGTTACAATGATGAACATGTGTAAGTAAGTTTTTTTTGGGTTAAGGTTAAGATTGATATTAGATTAGGATAATTTTGTGGTATTGGTTTTTTCTTGATTGAATGCATATTTATTCCTAAATTAGCTTGATCACCTAGATTAAGGCCTTAGATGATTGAATGTCAAAACCAATGGGATTTAATTTGTCGAAAAAATAATCAAACGACATACTTGAGACTAAAGTGTAGATCAACCTTAGGATCTTGTGTGAGGATACCTAGGATTAACGAACTTAATTTTAGGCTTCTAGTCTTGAATGCCTTTTATTTCAAATTATTTATGAACTAAGTAGGTAACTCAGATTTAGAAGAGAGAGAATTTTTATGAACATTGGGTTCGACTTGCTTAAGTGAAGTAATTCCCAAATCAATCCACCGTTACAAGTTTTAGTGTCTAATCCAATTGAAATACGGTACCTTAACCAATTTCTATCAGTTGATTAAGTCTAGTCGTTTTTAATTCATACTTTGCATCTTGCACATTTCCTTTATTCACTTCTTTTATTTTGTTTTCAAATCAATCAATTCTTGATCGTTTGAGTAATTTTGCATCGTTTAATTTAATTTTCTTGCGTGTTGGAATCCCTTAGGTACGATATTTGGTTTTTACCGTTTTATATTACTTATCTACGGGCTATGCTTGCCTCTAGTTGGTCTAGATATAATTTAATTTATATTGCTTGTTTAGACCACAACAAGTTTTACACACACAAAAAAGGCAATAATGCTTGTCAACTTGAGTTGCCAGCTTACATGCAAATATATTTTATTATGAATGTGGATAAATTACAACTGTTTGAACTGTCCATGATTGATGAAGAATCCACTAGCACCTTCCCCGCCATCGAGGATCTTTGTATCAACAAAGAGTTTGTTCTTCCAAAAGACACTCTTTTAGAGAGAAAAACAACCAACACCAGAAAAAGGAGCTCGTGAAGTATTCTGGATCGGTTTGAAGGGTCACCATCCTAGATCAGCCAAATGGTTTGCTAAGGAGACTGCACAAACCTAATTTCCTCATCTGCAATTTTAGAGCACTAACAGGAGTTGGTTCCTTCCAGAAAAGGATAGCAATGATCAGGGATGATCTGTTGGGTTTTAGTGGAAGTTAGGCTTTGATAGTTAATGGGCTCTTATTGTAACTAAGGGCATAAAGTCTTGAATAATATTTTCTTTTGTCAAGAACACAGCCACGAAATTGCAGGTTCTCCATCGTCAAATCTGCAACAGCTTTATATCAAGTGAACAAGTCAAGCGGCACCAACAGCAAGGGAGATTTCTGGGATTTTTGTTATGAACAAATCACAAAACAGCAGTGCGTGTTGTCTATAAATAAGTTTATCTTCGTTTTATTTAAAGGAGGGAGAAAATAAGAAACAACTTTCCATATTCTTGTTTCTTTGTAATTCCATTCTATTGCAGCAATAAAATCAGCTTATTTGCTTCATATTTCTTATACCTTGGGTTGATTTAGAATATGTGGATTCCCTTTTGGCTTTTGAATATAGGATTTTGGAAAGTTAGAATCGTAAGTAGATTAATGGGTAAGACTTTCATTAGTTCTCTTATCCAAATTTGGTTGCATTTTAGTTTATGATTTCTTTTAGCAAATATCCTTGCACTTATACCTAGTCAAATTGAAAAAACCTAAGCCCTTGAAGTGTGAAAACTAAATAGCCTAACACATGTTTGATGAAAGGTTCTAATAGAGTGCTTTAAAGGTGTTTGACATAATTACTAGGTGAATTGCACTTAAGATGTTTGGTACTTCTCTAAAATAATGTTGTCTAGTACTATGGAGGTGGCTAGAGTGCTAGACAAGGCTTAAAGTCTTAGAAATGGAGCATTTTGATAGTGTCTGAGATGTTAAAATTTTGGAAAACTTTTTATGGGGTATAAAACAATATTTTCATGTGATAAGGGTGTCAAAAGTGGACAAAGTAATGTTAGCTAGTATATATTTTGTCGGTGATGCCAAGTTATGGTAATAAGCTAAGATCGATAATGATCTAAATATAGGATTTTCATAAATTTGGACAAGGGAGATGCTAGTGCAAGAATTAAAAGAGCATTTCTTACCTTGCAATACCTCATAGGTAGTGCAGGAAGCCTTACAGAATTTACTACATGAAGAACATTCTTAAATTATGTCAAGACATTTAGCTCTTTAATGTTGGATATTTGTAACATGTCAGAAGAAGACAAACTATCCAACTTTCTGTTAGGACCCCAATCTTGGGTACAAATTAAATTGTTAAGGTAAGATGTCCAAGACCTTGTAGTTTCATTTCTATTGCAGATCGATTGATAGATTTACTATCGAATAAAGACAACAAAAACTTCTAATAGTGGTGGAAATTAAATAGAAAGTTTGTTAAAGGGAATTTCATTAGGTAGAATGAGAAATGTAAGCAAGATCAATCCTCTTGAAATTTTGTTCAATAAAAGATTACTTGTTTCATATATAGCGGACTATACTATGCAAGGGAATCCAAGGAAAACAAAATTAAACATATTGATAGGTGAAGAGGAGGATAATAGTGAAGTAGTAATTATCAATCCATTGATAATGGAAAAGGCACCTAGGAGCAAACTTTTGGGTTGATGGTTAATCTTGATGGCTACACATTAAAGGGAGTTAGGACAAAGGCCATACACACTTCCTTCGATGGTGAGGAGGGGCTGCAGAAGGACTTGTATAGTCTCATTCATGGTTATTCCAATGTTAGCAAAATAGTTACTATTTGATGGGATTTAAAATTGGTAGCAGGGGTTGTCACCACAAAATTTCAACAAAGTTACATGCATTAGAGTATCATTTTGGTATATATTTACTCAACATGTTGTGTTAGCCTTTTGTAAAGAAAAAAGAGATGGATTGGCCAACTTTTGGAGCGACTTGCTAAGGTCAAACTTGTTGGACATATTCGGTTTAATTGCTATTGATGAGGACAATAGTTTTTTTTAGTGAGGGAGGTCTGTGAGACCCCCTTTTTGGTGTTCGATTAATACACACATTGCACAACTTTGACAACATAATAATGACATTTTTTAACAAAGAATTGAAGCAACATAACTATCCAAGAAATTGGCAAAGGCACCAAACAGATGGAAAGTGTATAAGTTGTTCATTTTGGTAAAATACTAATATTCATAATATTTAGTGGAAAAATGTATTGCTAAACACTAATATTAATTTATGAATATAATTTGTTTAACTAGAGAATTATAGATAAATTGAAGGAGCTTAATTTATCTAATCCTCAATAAAGTTTAGGGTTGTAATTTTTATCCATTGCCAACATATTTAAGAATCTAATGAGTGACACACTTAAAATAGTTGAGGATAGAAAAATGTAATTTAAATAATCAAATCTAATTTGATTGAATTACATTTTTCTAACCTTATAATCAAATCTAATTTGATTGAATTACATTTTTCTCTCCTTAAAATCAAATATAAGATATTTGATAAATAAGAAGCAATATATTAGATCTTATTTGAACCCAATTAGTATTAAATCAAAATTAATTGTAATTTTAATTAAAATTAGGATCATATTTTAATTAAATTCTAAAAAGATCCAAGTCCTATTTATAGTAGATATAAGCTTTAAGGCTATGTTTGGTTGGGGGTTTATTAATGGAATGGAATGGAATGGAATATTATTCCATCGTTTGGGAGGAGGATTTATAATGAAATTGAATGGAATGAGATAGAAGATGAGAGTTTCATATTACATCTCATTCCATCCTAAATAGTAAAAATGAAAAACCTTCGATTTAGGGAGTTTATGATAGAATGTAAAATGATAAACAACTTTACACTATATTACATTATAGACTCTTCATCCAAACAATATTTCACTATATTACATTATAAACCCATCCATCCATCCCAAACAACAAATTTGTAATATTATATCTATTTACTTTCCATTTTATTCTATTTCATTTCATTAAAAATCTTAAATCCAACCAAATATAGCCTAAAGGAACGGACATTTCTTAGTTCTCACTACACCACTTATGAAGTTCTCTGAACCTTTTTGTGTAGTTACTATTAGATATCAAACACTTATAAAACTATAGTAGTTGAGATAAGTCTAATTTAGAAATCGATTCAAAAAGAGTTGTGAAAAAAGAAACCAAAGTTAATAATAAGGTACTATTTATTATTCGTACTTTATTATTTGTATGCATTAATCATATTATAGACTAAAGTGATATTAATATTCAAAAATCACTAAAAAAAATTCTGTCATTAAGTACACGATAAGATCTTGCTCCAATTTTTTCACGATTGTTGCATCCAGCAATAATGGAGCACTTTCATTCTCCCTTTTACTCGGAATCAGTTACTTAGCTTTGTGAGTCCAGAAATAGTTGTGGAACAGCTAGCGATTCCAATTTTTCCAACAGACAAACTAACTTTGACAAACAAATTTTCATGACCTCTTTAAGTTTACCTGAAATACTAGCTGCTATGAATTTCCAAATAAAATAAAAGTTGAACCAGAAACCAATATGTCAAATATGGTGGCGTTACGTGAGTAACTTAACAGACTTATTAAACAGCAGATAGAAAACGTGGGGATATTATATATTAGGCTTGCAGACACTTATCCTTTTGCATATGGTCATTCCGGTGCATTGCCGTTTGCTCTTTACATGGTAATTACATTTCCCGTCAAAAGTTCATTGTAATCTTCGATCGACCTATTCGTATCTTGTAATCGAACGAAATTGCATCATTGTCATGCTCTATATTCGGTCGGTTTCGCTTTAAAGACCACTGTTGATGGTTGCTTAGATAACTAAGAGTGGAACGGATTCCATCAGGTGATTCGCAATCACTAGTTATAATCAAGGGTCAAGATGGGAAGAGAACGAACACGTCAAAGAAATTTGAAATGGGTTCAGTTTACATCTCTAGGACTTGATGAATAGTTTGTTCAATTGAGACACTTTGGCTTTGCACATGGACTGGACAGAAATGCCAAAATTGCTGATATAGTTCCTAACATGAGCCATTGTCCAATTCGCGTAGATAGCGTGTGATGTGGTTTTCTGCCGACTTAGGGGCTTGTTAGGCAAACCCAACATAAGAAAATTTCTACGTTGGGTGCTCCCTTTATTTGATGCAGGATACTTAAACTATATCTGTGAAGTGTTAAAAAGAACCGATCAATGTGACGGGAACAGATCACCTGTTTTATAATTGTTGTGTTATTGATGTTTTATTGCATCTGGTCCATACATTTATATAGAACCCATAAAAATATATGGACCAGATGTAATGGAACAGTATTAAAACAGGTGATTTCATTTGCAATGTGACATATGGAAAAACTTAAATTGGTGTATCTGCGTCAAGTTGAGCCCGTTGGACTTCCAATTTGTAAGGACTCTTCTGATTTGGATATTTTCTCCATCATCCTTACTATTTATTAAAATTTCCGCAATGATAGTCACAAAAGACATCCTTGATAACGGAAACACATTATCTGTTCTTAATATTATGTTTTTATAAATCCAAGCTTCTCTTGGAACTTTTCATCTGATAATTACTAGTAAATTGGTCTGAACCAATTTATGTGAAATCACCTAAACTTTTGTCAATTCAAGACTTCTCTTTTCAGCTCTAAGACAGCATGGCAGTTCTTATGTTTGATCCCCAAGTTGGTAAGGTCGCCATCACTATTTGTAGAAAAGCTCGAAAGAACTATTCAAGAGTGCCAACTCACTTGTTGGTTCGGTCAGAACAAAGGGGTTGGGATGCGCGTGAACATGGAATATTTTCGATGTGTCATAGTCTAACCGGCTCAAACATTAATTCTATATAAAACCAATATTATGAATACAATACTAATATCGGTATTGAATTTAATTTTGGTACCATACCAGTCAATATCTGATAATGTTTTTGTAAATTTTAAAAATTTATAAAATACTTCTTAAGTTTATTAAAATTGTAAAATAGCCTCTCAATATATTGTGCTATATACTTTTTAATTTTATATCAACTTTGTTTATAAAAATCATAACAATATAAATTTGAAAGAACAACTATCTCTTTAGTTTTATTAATATCACTTTTCACATATTTCATATATAAATAATAATCATAATTAATATAAGAATTGATTATTATAAATATATAAAATTAAGAACAATGCACAATACTTAAAAAAATATTTATAATTAAATTATTAAAAATTTATAAGTAGTTATATTCAACTTAATAATGATAATAACATATCTTTCATAAAGCTTTAAATTGTATTAAAAAAAAAGACTGAATCATTCTATGATTACTTAGTTTTCACATTATTAAAGATGAGTATGTTAATTGGATTCAATCTAGAATTATCTTATTTCATAATAGTTTTCACATTATTAAGGATGAGTATGTTAATTGGATTCAATCTGGAATTATCTTATTTCATAATATGTATAAGTTCCTTTATCAAAGGTCATGTACTAGTGACCGTTTTAGAAATATATAAAGAAGCATATATCTCATAAGAGTTAGACATATTATATACAAACCATATGAAAAGAAGGTTGTACCAATATGTTTTACACTAAAAGAGAACTATATAACAAAATTTTAATCATGAGACTATGACCCTCTTTATCCAAAATATAAATGGAAATAAAATTATTTCTAAAAGATTATACATAGAGAGCGTCATATGATATAAGCTTAAAACACGTACCTATGTTTAAAAAAACATCTTCCACTAAAACTGCATCTACTTTTATATCAATCCTTACCATAACTTTCACTTCCTCTATATTAGTTTTCTTTCTAGTATGAATTCCTATATTATGGAGACAACATGGTTAGAAGATCTACTATCGAACCACAAAGACCTTAGTGTGGCTATAGCAATAGTAGATTCATATATCATATAAGCCAAGGACTTACTTGATAGTTCTTTCTTTTCCTTCCTATATTTGTATTTCTAGCATTCTAGCTTTTTATGTCCCTTCTTTTTATAGAAGAAACATCTTATAATCATACTCCTCACGACAGTGCCCCTAACTATAATGGATTGACTAATATCTTTAGGTGGAGGAAATTTAAAACATTTACCTTTAAATTTATTGAGTTTAACCTTTATTTTCCTTTTGGTTGCTATCAAAGTTGTTTGAATTGTATTTTTCAACTTCTCCTCCTCAACAGCACAATAGGTAATTATGGAATTTATGCCAAGTCTAATACTGAGATTTATATGTTGTAACCAAAAATACTAAACTTAGAAGGAAGAATATTCTATGCTTGGTGTATTATACAAGCTTCAGGAATAAAAATATTCAAAGCCTTCAACTTACTCTAAAGTTAGACCATTGCAATGATGTATTCCCTCACTCACCCTTCTTTAATATATCTCATAGAGTATAGTTCTTTTAATAAGGTACGTCAGTATAGAAAACACCGTGCACCTTTGACAAACATTTTTTAGGAAATATCTAGCTATATTGGTCTCCAAAATTCCCCTTAGCTAATAGTTAAGTAATATTATGTTTGACCTTTCTCAGGCTACATATGCTACTTTCTTAGCTTATTATTGATGGATGGGGGTATTGACGGTGTATCTCTAATAATGGCCATATTAATATTTTGCTACATATTAATATTTTTCATCTCCAATACAAATTCCACATCCTTGTGTCATTTCTTTAAGTTAAAATTAGTAAAGATTCCACTAGTGGTAATATTGTTATTTAAGGTGATTATGAATAGATAGTATAAATCACCACCATAGATGTAAAATAAAAACAATACTCAAAGCTATAAAACAATATTTTTAATAACCATCTTATCATATATATTATGAAATACCTATGGGTTGAATGTATAATACATATAGATAAGACCTCCATGTAGAAGTGATCAGAGTACACACCTTTAACTCTTATGATCCTATCATTTGTGGTTATATAGATCACTTTAGTAATGGCTATTCCCTACAAAATTCCTTTATGGACATCTAAAAGCCTCATATAAGGCTAACATATATGAGCAAAATAACCAAATATGATATTAGCGACATTCAAGCAAAATAGTTCAAATGGAAAGGTTAATTTGGTGATAACATTCTCATTAGTTCCCAAACTATTCCATAAACATAAAAGATATATAAGTATATTACTTCACATTTACCTACATCAATATAAACTTGTGACAACTTACCACTATCTAATGTGAAATCCTCATAAACTGTCTCATTATCACATATTAGTGCTATAAAACATTATCAGTGATCTTTACCTAAGAACTCATCATAAAAATCTCAATAAAGTGATAATTATATAATACACAATAATAAATCAACCATTTGAGATAATTGAATCATATGTATCTCTTAAATAGATCAAGCATAATTGAAAGAAGTTGAATGCAAACCTAGAGATAAGATGACATAAATATTCCAGATTAAGGTCAAACATATTAGTGAAATTCATAAATTGATTAATGCAATTCTAGGAGTTTTAATTAGAAAGAGATTTCAATTAATCAATCTAGAATTATGTATTAATAGTCTTGAGAAATATATTAGCATAACTTAGGAATTTTGACGATCTAATGAACTCAAAAATAAATTTATTAGTGAAATGATGATTGCATAAGAAGTCCTAAGAGGGAATTGAAAGACCAGGTACTATTATTTAATTAGTTATTTTTCCACTCTTTTGCTATCTCAGTTTCTTTGATTATCCTTATTTATTTTTAGTTTATTTTCTTTTACTTTAAATGTAAATTATCACCAACATCTTGATTGTTGGTTAGATAATATAAAAAAGAGTCATTATCAATACTCATAATCTCTTGGGATTGACTATTAGTGCTTTAAGTTGTATACTATAGAATGATAGATGTACTTGCCATCAATAGTTTATAGATTAACGAAGTTGAATTGTATGTAATTATCATATGAGTCCACCAAGTTTTTGGTGCCATTACTGGGGATTTAGGATATTAAGAAAGCCTAACTTCTGTTAACCTAACTATTTATTTTCTTTTCATTTATTCTATTTCTTCGATATTTTAGCTTTGATTATTAATATTATTTTGTATTATTTCTTTTTTAGGAGTCAGATTTATTTATATCCTAAAGTGATCCACTGTAACTAGATAAGGGGGATCCTGAAATCAAAAGAACAACTTTGTAATACATCAGAATTTAACTTAAATAGAGGGAAGAAGAGTGGGAGTAAGAGTTTGAGAACGTGCAACTAGAAGCTAATCAAACTATATGTTATTTAGAAGGTGCAATAGGTTCATTAAATTTGATAGGTTGCAAGAAGAGGACCTAAACTATCATATTGCCATTTTCCCTAGAGATTTATGATACATTTAAGATAAATAGGGCCACAAATAATGCAATGAGACTGAAGTTGTTTTCTTTTTCATTGAGAAATCGATCCTAGTAGTGGTTAATCTTCCTAAAGGATTGATCACAATTTGGGATTAGTTGGCGAAAAAATTTCTAGTAAAATACTTCCCATTAACTAAAATGAAGAAGATGAGGTATGACATCTTCACGTATATTGAATTAGTGACTTTACATTATACATAGGAGAGATTTGAGGATTTGTTGAGAAGGTGACAACATTATGATATTACTATTTGGTTATAGGTTTATACATTTTAGAATGGTCTGAATCCTTTAACTAGGTAGATGATAGATGTCATAGCTAAAGGAACCTTAAATAGCAAGAGACTTGAAGCAGCTCAAGAGTTGATTAAAGAGATGGTTATGAATAATTGTTAGTGGAACTCAACAAAATATAATCATAATAAGACAATTTGGAGTTTATGATATAGACGCAATTAAAACAATGGTTGTTCATGTTGAAGCACATCAAAAAGATTGGTGTATTATTAATTAGGCAGCAAATTGCTTAGTTTTTGTTATGTGAGTTATATGGAAGAAGGCATATAGGCAAATATTGTTAAGTCATTAAGGTTATAGTCAAGTTGGTCAAACATATGGACTATATGGGTAATGTGCCTAAATAATAATATAGCCCATACAATAACACCTAAAACCCAAGATGAAGGAACCACCTAATCTCTTTGTGGGAGAATCAAGGGTAATAAAGATAGAGCCCTCCACTTGGAATTTAATAACAACATCCTTCTAAGAGAAGAAACTTAAAATAGAAGATATTATGATTTAATTTATTCAGGCATCTAAAATTACGTTACAAGCTAGTAAAGATTTACTGAGGAACCAAGAGGCATTTATCCAGAACTTGGAGAATCAAATAGGATAACTTGCCAAGTTGATTTATGAGAGACCACAAGGAGGTTTGCTTAGGAATACCAAACTTGAAAGAGCATATGAAGGCAATCACTTTTAAAAGCGGCAAGGAGATGAATATGGAGAACAAACAAGTCAAGGAGAAGAAAGTTAAAACAAGGAAAAAGGATAAAGAACAAGATAAAGAAGGCAAGTAACCCAAGTTATTGAAGGAGTTTAAGCGTTCTATCCTATATCTAGTAAAACTAAAGAAGGATCGTGTAGACAAATATTTTGATAAATTCATAAAACTTTTTAAACAACTACATATTAACTTACATTTTATCAAGGTGCTTTTGCAAATGCCACAGTATGCTAAATTTCTGAAGAAGTTGTTATCAAACAAAAAGGGAGTTAGAGGAACTAACGATGACACTTTGTGAGGAGTGTTTAGTCATCCTTCAAAAAAACTACCTAAGAAGCGTAAGGATCTAAAGAGTTTCACTATCCTTTGTTCAATTGGTAGTTTATCATTTGAAAGAGCATAAGCTAACTTAGGGATTAGCATAATTCCCTATAAGTTATTTAAAATAATAGGATTGTGATGAATAAGACTATTAAAGATGAGCTTAAAATTCGTTGACAATTTAATTAAATACCCTAGAGAAATTTTAGAAGATGTTTTCATTAAAGTTCACAAATTCATATTCCCATTTGATTTAGTCAAACTAGATATAGATGTGGACATTAAAGTACCCCTTATATTAGGTCATCTATTTTTAGCCACAACTAGGGTAGTAATTGATGTAAGTGACGACAAACTAATTTTGAAATTGGGGTGTCACTTTTAAAATGTCTAAAGCTCTGAGACATTCTTATAGATAAGATGAAACTCGTTATTTTCTGTTGTGATTAATTTTGTAGCAGATGTTGTTGTTTAAGAAATTATGAATTATGACCTGTTGAATCTTTGTATAATCCAAGGAGAGAAGTTTAGTCTCATAAATCATGATGAAGTAAAGTGAAGTGAAAATGTGAAGCTAATTATGTTAATAAATGCTTCTTAGGAGGCAAACCAAGCTTTTTAATGTGGTAATTTTGTTTCAATTAATCTTATTCTAGGTTTCTGGATTTTAGTTTTCGTAATTCAGTTTGCATCTATATTAATTTTATGGTTAGTATAATTTTTTTCTTGGTTTAGCATTATATGGGTATCATTTTCGTCTTTTATATATTGGGCATATGTTTTGATTTATAACTGAGAAAGTTGATGAAAATTTGGCTAAGTTTTACAAAGAGTAACATATCCATAAACACGCACTTGTTAAATTTCATATTGAGCTACATAGCCATAGTAATCAGAGACACAATCATATTTCACCTATAAAAGAAGTTTCATAGTTACAATAAGTAACACAATCATAAACACACTTGTTTTCGTGATTGTGTTGCGAGAAAATTACTGTGAGTTGCTTAAACACCCATCACACGCCCATGTTGCTAGAACCTAGTGAGTGTTTAAGATATAGCAAGAAACATGACCGCTAACACACCCATGCGAATGAACATGTTGAATTTTGTTTCCTTTTGTAATATTTTTTCAAAAAACATTACAAAGTGTTACCCTCTAACATGGCCGTATTGAGTGGGTTAGCCTTGAACCAATAATTTCGAAGAAGACTGAGGTTAGATTTGTCAACACTCAAAATGGAGACTTAGCTCCTAGCAGAGTCCAAAATGGATGGCAAGTTTGTATTGGTGACCAAAACTTAAAGTAAAACATTTTACTATTTTCTTAATGATAATTGTGGGAAATTTTCATATCATAATTACTATAAAAGATTAAGATAAAACAATTTTCACCTGCCCTTTTGGAACTTTCAGCACTTGTAATGCTCACTTTGATTTATGCATTAAGTTCATTTTTTTTAGTGGTGGAGATATGATTCATGAGCAAGCTTATGGAAATAACTCACTATGTTTTAATTTGAGAGCTTAATGATCCCTAAACACTTTGAGTTTATAAAAGTGAAATCCTTAAGAGGGTGTCAAGTCTTGCTCATTTTATTTTGATGGAATTGATGAGATGCTATGTTTTAACAATGTGCCTATGAGTGCTATTCTCTTTATTGTTATTTTATCTTAACTCTTTAATGTGAATTAGCTTTTGGACATTTCTAAATAATATGAAAGGAGGTGAGAGGTTGTTATAAAGATAACTGATGTATTGAATTGATGTATGCTTGAAGACAACCAAGAGTCTGAAGTGGGAGAATTTGATAACAAGTTATCTTGATATATTAATTGATATTATCTCTTTTATTTTTTGGATTTATTTTAGTGCTTAAATAGGAAAATTAATGTTTGTTTTATTTTAGGAGATGAAAAGTAGAGATTTCATCAATTTTGGACACTATTAGTGATAATCACAAATTGTGGATAAAATGAAAATATTGTTGTATGGATAAAAGAAGATAAAGCCTAATACCAAATTTACTTGAAGAGTTGAAGTTTAAGTAGGAGTCTTCTTTCTATCCCTATCATGAAGGGATTGGGACTTATTCTAGATAAGCATCTTTGTAAGAGAGGATAAAATTAGGTTTAGAGTGGGAAAAACACTATAAAATGGATGTTCCTTATGTCTCCAAGGAATGAATCATTCTTCTTCTAACTTTTCTCTCAGTATTTCAACTTTCTTCTATTTTTGGTGTTGGAGCTATAGCATGCGTGGCTAAACTCTATTATTTTAATTCAAGGGAATTGGAAACTCTAATTGTAGCCTTGTAAAGTTTTGTTCTAAACTTTTATTCATGTTTTAATTCAATATTTCTTGTTTTGAGTTCTTATATTTGATAACTGATTAATATTGATGAATCTGACACATTAATTTAATGTTTATTATTCTATCGCTATCTAATTGTCATGAAAGAATGGTACAAGTAGCAAATAGGTTATTTATGAATTTGCATATTTAAGTTTAGTCTTTTCTACTAAGCTTATTACTATCATTTATTTGATATGGAATTTTATCACACTCAATCAATAAATGGTAAATTTTGATTTGGATACTAGTTTGAACTCATTAATTTAGAAAAATTTGAGATTTATTATGTCTATTCTAATATGTTTCGGATTAACTGCTTGAATTGTGACATTTATTCTTTTTAAACTAATGATCAAAGTTACAATTAAATAAGATATTTCTCTTGAATCAGAGTTTAGTATTTTTGAGTTTCTCACTTTTGTATTCAGTTGATTTAATTTTTTTTTGTTAATTTTAGTTAATCAATCCACCCACTTTATTTAATTATTTGGAATTAAGAAACTAGTGTTTAGTTCTTTAGGAATTCGACTTGGTTCTATAAGTACTATAAGAAATTTGGAGAATCAAAATTAATTTTGGGGGTTTCTACAACTTGACCAAGAAGATGCAAAAGTGTCTTATTTTCTTTAGCCTTGACACCAAGTTTATGTCATTAACAACGAGAACATTGAATATCTTAAGGTACTTTATGAAATTTATGTCTTTTATATCTTTAAGTGATGCGACTGGTGCTTCCTGTAAAATTTATCACTTAAACGCTTTGCTACATAAATAATTTTTCAACTTTTTCCAAGTTTTTGTGGTAAATATTTATCAATAACATCATAATGATATTATAAGCCAAACAAAGTCAGATTGCACCTAATACATCAAGCTCTGATTCTTCAGTCACTTTCTTGTCTTTTTTGGTTTAATCTCTTTGTCTTTAAAACTTTTGTCAAGCCTTGTTGGACACGGATATCCTTAAGCTTCATTGTCAAAAAGCAAAAGCTGTATTTCTTTAGAATAAGACTATTAACTGATATTATCATTGTAATTATATCAATCGAGCGAGTCTTTGACTTTGATACCACCAGTTAAGTAATTGACTATAAAAATATTAGTAATGCCCTAATAAAACTATTATCATGAATAAATTAAAAGAAGTTGCAAAAAAATATGAATTTAGTCAGTACTAGATCATCTGCACAAAAACTTTGCATCCAGATGCTGTCAAATCTGCAGTCGGTACACGATCATCTGCACAAAACTGGTCAGTCAAATGTAATTAAATCCTGACTTCTGAAATTTCAATGAAAACTTCAATTTGACTCTTTTCCATGGCACATAAAGTCGAAAGTATTGAGATATATTCAATATTTAAGAGAAATATTACGTGGACATATAAATATGAATATTAACTTTTCAACTTAATCATTTTCATGTAAATATGAATATTAACTTTTCAACTTAATCATTTAACCATTTCCATTGTTTTAACTTTAAGAATCCTCTCAAGTAATTTCAAATCCAGCATCCAAATGTAGAGGACTCAAACAATATACAGGGACGGAGCTATGTTCATGAGGAGGGGGGCCATGGCTCCCTTTCAAATATTTTTTTTTAAATTACTTATATAATTAAAATTTTTAAAATTATAAATATAAGTGGCTCCTTTTAAAAAGAGAATCTCTATCTTCTCTTCTCTTCAACTCTGCACGCACAGCTCTCCTTTTTCGACTCCTCTTTAAAGTTGAATCTGGCTCCGTCCATGACAATATATCAAGTAACATGTTGGATACGAAGCAAAATAAGACCTGCAACCGCTAGCTCTTTCTGCTTTAATTCCTTTCTCACGGGGGAGGAGGTAACGTAATCAAAGTCATAAAACTAGGGTAGTATGCCAAGACTGAAGAAACTTTTCAGACCATGATTAGTCCATTCAAACAAGCCAAATAGCTTCTAGACTGATTAGTAGTTATTATTATATATGTAACAGAAGATAATGAACTACAGCTAGTTCCTTGGGAATTCGGATAGATTGAACTTGAAAATTATGAGAATGCAACTCTCTATAATTTCAAAGCACTAATCGTCGTAATCATAATATAAAAAAGGAACTGTCAAACAAAATATTCAAAGTTCAACAATGAACCGAGTCTTAAACTATTTTGCCCTGAAGATGAAGGAAACTTAAATCTTCAATTCGAACACTACACTTTTGCTAGAGAATGGCTAGGAAAAAACCGCTGAAGATTTTTCTTCAAAATAAACGTTCAAATTCACAAAACTCAAAAGTCGAATATAATTTTTATCACTCAGACTATCTTTTATGTTTTATATTTTTTTAATAGCTTGGATCGTGAATGGACCAGATCCTTTCCACTACAGTATTACGGTAATTTAATTATAGTTATTAGCAATTGCTAGCATATCAATTAAAAGGAAATTCAGATCTTCTGTCCAATATTACTCTGTCTTATTCTATTTCATAGAATCTCAGCCATTTATTTTGTGGGACCTATGCGAGACCTACATAAATAAATTGCTGAAATTTATTAGACATAATATGACACCATAATATTGGACAGAAGATTTGGACACATTAAAAAGACTCTTGTTTGAGTAATTATCGGGTAGACTGTCTCATGTCTAGTTGACGGGGGGACTAATAAATTGAGCATGATTTCTTTTTAAATTGGATGATTTTTTAGGATCATAAGTCTTTACAAAATTAATTTATTTCCTTTTCAACATTCCAATATGATGGGAATGTCAAACTTAAGGAGACATTGTACTGTAAGTGATAAGTCGACTTGTACATGTGTAAGTCGACTTATGCTTGCACGGTTCTGATAAGTCGCCTTGTTCACTG
>JAOSBP010000002.1:21609449-21624072 GCA_027563825.1 Erythroxylum mucronatum | reverse complement strand
GTCCATATAACCTTTTACCGTTAAGATTTGCACAAGAAAATCTACAAGAAACAGAAAAATGATAATATTCCCAGATTGAGTTGGGCAATGAGTCCAGCAACTGGTCGAAGCTCACATCGAACACTGTCACGTTTTTAAGGTTTCCAATCTCCGGCGGCAAGCAAGATCTGAAGCCAACTCTCGGGAATTTAAATGACTCTACATTCTCGATCTAAAAGCAAACAAGACTCCTCATTTTCTAGTCATCTTCCAAGAAAAATAATCGAACTACAAACAAACCCAGAAAAGCCTTGCCCTTTAAAGACGAAATAATAATCAAGAAACGAGAAAAGTCGGTATCTTTAGGACACAAAATAGCAAGAGTTACCTAGTTCCAGAATCTTCCTTTGCCAGTAACCTCACATGGCAAGCAGAAACTGTTGGAGTTGATGTGAAACAAGACCAGATCTGGAAGCAACCCGAGCTCCTCCGGCAAGTACCCGGCATCTGAGAAGAGAGAAAGATGCGATGGAAGCATCTGAGAAGAGAGAAGAGAGAGGTGCGATGGAGGCATTCGGTTCGGAGAAGAGAGAAGAGAGGAGAGGACGATGTTATTGTTTGGTTTGCATCCGGTTATCAAATAACCGGTTCTTGGATAAACCGGCCGGTTCTTTGATAAACCGGCCGGTTTTTATCTCAAGGGGTTATTAACTAAAACCGAACCGGACACATGGCCGGTTCAGACGATTTCCGGTCGGACCGGCCGGTCCGGTCCGGTTTTCACATCCTTGGGTATAAGAGACAGAGAGTATATATTTCAGGTATATAAATTCCACACATATCAAAAATATATATATTAAAAAATAATTATAAATATAGCTTAACAAAACCCAAAATCATGCAGTGTTAGGTCGTGAATTTCATCAACTTTCATAAGTTTTTTTAGTCGCTTTAATTTGTAGAGGACGTTTTTATTTTACAAGGAAGAAAAAACGACAAACTCAAACTTTGGAATATAGCACTCCGTTTACATTTTGGCGGAGTAACTCTTGGATACCTACTGGCGACTTCTGAAATATGTAGAGGCCCGGACGACGAAAGACTGCAAGATTGGCCAAGCTAGAGGAGTCTAGATCTTCTGTCCAATATTATAGTATCTTATTGTGTCTAATAAATCTCAGTCATTTATTTATGTGGGTCTCGCATGGATCCCGCGTGAGTCCCGCGAAATAAATGGCTGAAATTTTATGAGACAAAATAAGACAGAGTAATATTGGACAGAAGATCTGGATTTAAGCCAGAGGACCTTTTTTTAAATGGTTTATGAACCATGAAAGACAACTTGACAGTTAATATTTAGAGTAGCAGTCTTTTAGGGTTTGCTATTGTCATTCCTAACATAACATGCATTCCCCAAATGACTTAAACCACAGGTTTTGACTTTGACCCATAAACAACTTCCCATCATTTCGTCGTGTAATTGGGATTGAACTAGTTATCCGCAGGTGTTAAATGTTACGGCGTGAAGGTAAAAGTTTTGACCAAGATCAGCAACAGAATAAAATTTTAAATTTTCTTCTAATTCAACAGTTTGATTTGGTCCATATGTCTGTAAAGTATTCTTAAGGAAGCTTCTATTCCCAGCACCGGAATCGGTCATTAATTTCCTATTTCACCCGTTAAACTGTAAACATTGACTACCACCCTCTCCCCATCTTGATTCATTAGCTCAGCAACATTCAAGTTTTACTACTGTCCCAAATTTCTATCCACTACTTCAGACTAGTTTCTACAAGATGTCTGTAAAGTATTCTCAAGGAAGCTTCCATTCCCAGCACCGGAATCGGTCATTTCCTATTTCACCCATTAAACTATAAACATTGACTACCCCTCTCATCCCCATCTTGATTCATTAGCTCAGCAACATTCAAGTTTTACTACTGTCCCAAATTTTTATTCACTACTTAAGACTAGTTTCTACAAGTTTAACTCTTGTCAGAATATAAATATTGAAATCTTTTTAATTAATTAAGATATATATATATATATATATATATAAGCCATGAATCATGATAATAGCCTCATCTAACATTGCATTAGAAACAGGCCCAGCAAAGAATGGACAAGAATGGCATTCGCCCAAGTCGTCGTCGTCGTCGTCATCACTCAGTCTGAAATTTCGCAATGAAGCAAGGTTTGGGGAGGTCCGATAGTACGCAAATTTACCCCTATATAGTAGAGAGACTGTTTCCGGTGGACCCACATGCAAATGAGACAATATAAGGATGATGCAAGGTTTCAGAAATAAAACATTAAAAAAGAATAATCATAATAATAATAATAAACAATAACCAAGGAGAATACCTGAAGGCAGCCAAAGCTGCAAGAACCTAAAAAGACTACAAAGTCCACCTCTCCTTGACACGCAGAAAGTAAAGAGACCTATCTTAGAGACCCTGTTAGAATGTCACCTTACTGTCCCCCTCACCTGTCGGGAATCTGCACACATAACACGGGAAAGTTACGGGAAGTCAAAAACTAAAAAGTTTGGAGACTAGAATAATTGTGAAACCAGTACAAGTCCTCATTCCTTAATTTAAATTGGTTTATAAGCGGAAGCAGATGGTAATGGCTTACTTGTTGAAAGGCACTTTGTGGTGAAGACTAATTAGCAAAGCCCTCAGTTTCTGTTTGAGAAGCAAATGGGAGCTTCAAAACTTAAAAAACTGGCTCACCAAGCTAACAGGATTCGACTTCAAAATCCAGTATAAGCTCGAAAGAGAAAATCAAGCTATAGACACCATTTTGAGATGCCTCTACCGATGGAAGTGTATACCCTTTCGGTCCCATGAGTGGATTATGTTGCTTCCATGTGTTAAATACTACCACTTGCTGCATACCTTTCAAGTTGATTTACGGGTGTGACCCTTTCCGTATAATTAAGCATGATCATATTAATCCTACTTCTAATTATCATTTAGAAACCTAACTGTTACAATAAGACACTTTATTGGTTGAATTAAAGGACTAGCTTCATTTGGTTTAAAACTCCATAAAACAAAAGGTTTACCATCATTAGATTGTTATTGAGTTTGAAGTAGGAGATTTGGTTTATTTGAAACTCTGAGCCTAGCTAATTTTTACGATCCTTGGTTAGAAAGAATAATGGAAAATTGTCAGTTTGGTACTTCGATCCCTCTAAGGTACTGCAAAGGGTAGGTACGGTAACTTAGAAACTTAAACTTCCAAGTTCTACATCCATTCATTATGTTTTTTTACACGTATTAACTTAATAAGGTTGTTGGGGATTTAGTTGTTTTCCAACCTTTCTGGCCTATTACGATAGAGAATTTGAAGTAGGCAATGGAGGCTGAGGAGGTTTTAGACATAAGGATAGGTTCCATCGAGTGCATGACATCCTTACGATTACCAGTGCATGCTCAGCTCCAATCATTTTTATGGTATCTAATACGATTACCAGTGCATGATGTCCTTATCAATAGGTCCTTTAAGGCAAATTATAGACTTTCCCGATCAAATTAAGCATTCCTACGCACATTTTACTTTATGCACCAAATAAAGAAATTGAGAAGAAAAGATGCATAAAGACTGATAGATTTTCATATTAACTTCGCTGCAAATTAATACATAAAGCTCCAAATATTTTACTACTAAATCCTACCTTAGTTTACCAGGCTTCCTGGAGCTTATGCATTTAGGAGAAAACGATTTGGTTCCTTAATTATTGTTCTAAGTCTTTGTGGTTAACTATTAGATTAATTACACTTCTAATGCTTCTTTTATTTTGTGGTTAGCTATTAAATAAAAACTACAAACTGTGGATAAAGCTAAAGGGATTCTCTTATCTAGTAAAGTATGAACGTTTTGTAACCTGGCTTTAGAGGACAACAGTCACCTCTTTTTCAGCTAGTTACTCCTCTTTATTTTGGTGCAAGGCATTAGAATTATGCAAACTCTATTCTCTAGTTCAGATTAGCCTCATCGCTTGGAGCGGCTCTGTCAGATTCACTTGTTGAGGGATAAAACTTATAATTTTCAAGCTCGTACTAAATTTTGGAATTTTTGCATTATGAAGAAAGATGAATTATTTGAGAGTTTTCAAGGCCAAGAGCTCTCTAGATCAACGTTTTACCAATTTGACTATGCAGTGGATCAAACAATTCATCCTAGCTTAAGATATTGTGCCTGTGATCTGAGTTCCACTCTGACCTCTATCTGGGACATATAGGGAACTAATCTCCACAATGGCTAAGGATTACTCGCTAATCCTGTGTAGCTCTGAACCATAACGGGAAACTCTCCATCTTATCTCAGCTTATCCTTCTCGTGTGCTCATTTGGTGCTTTCTTAATTAGCTTATCGTATCTCTTCATACTTTAGTTGCTCATATTTGGCCCAACAAGCTGTGGTTGTACTTGCTTTGGTTTATGCAGGGATGTTAATTTTGACCCGATCGAGCATGGTTTGGTCCAACTAGCCTGTGGCTCGATTGAAATATTAAAAATGATATTATTTTTATTTTTATTTTTAAATATAATAAGATCGGCTAAACCGAGCCGACCCGCTCGTAACCTATCCGGCTACAGGCCAGCTAGCTCTAGCCCGTCGAGCCATGTGCCAGCTCATTGACAAGTTTATGTGGGTTTCTATTACTAGTTTCTATCATATATATTCAACCTTGTTTTATAAGAACTTTCGCATGATATTTCATGTAGATACCATTCTTTTTCGTTTTCTTTTAATAGAACTTTCATCAAGTACGAAGATCAGATTCTTTCTATTAAGAGACTAGTTGACCGGTTTTATTGATCCCAACGTCATCTATACATCTGATTACAAGATATGCATCAGAAAGTGTTCGATAGTGTCTAACTCACTCCCAAAAGCTAGCTCAAGAGAGGAAGGTTTGCATACTATTATAAATTGTTGAATACCCTCATAGTTGTCCGATGTGGGATTCCTGATACACTCCCCTCATTTCAGAGTAGAACTGGACATCTGATGAACATATTGAGTAAAGGGACATAACTGGGCACTGCCCAAACTATCGAGACAAACTGACTCTGATACCATGTTAGAAAGGCCTAACTTACTCTTAAAAGCTAGCTCAAGAGGGGGAGGTTTGCACACAATTATAAATTATTGAATGCTCTTATAGTTGTTTAATGTGAGAATCCTAACACACTCCCCTTCATCCAGAGCAAGATCTGATGGACATATCGGACAAAGGGATATAACCCGACACCGCCGCAAACCATCGAGATAAACTGACTCTAATACCATGTTAGAAAGTGTCTAACTCACCCTCAAAAGCTAGCTCAAGAAGGGGAGGTTTGCACGCTATTATAAATTATTAAATGCTCTCATAGTTGTCCGATGTGTTCCTGACAAAAAAAGGTAGAAATAGAAGAATGTAACTTACACCTTACCCGTACGTTGTGCAGAGTGCTAATTACAAGATCTCCTAGATTAATTGTATCAACTAAACATCACTAGCTTATTCGTTGAAAGCAAATTTACAAGCATCGGCTGTGTTATGGGGTAAACCTCTTGATATACACTTTCCTGTACGTGAGAAAACGAAATTTTAAATTACAGACCTTTGTTAGAAACAACCAACAAATGAGATATCTCCATTGTCGATTAAGTGATGGAGCATCTTATTAAGTAATTAAAAGTTATTTTGGTGAAGTGATTAACAAGTTTCTTCATTATTGCTGAATATTGCGTTAAACATATCTTCGGGCTCTGCGAATTTCCTCTTGATCCACCTCGGTCAAGTTCTTCATGATCGCATCAGTAGTTGTCGTTAGGAACTCCGACCAATTCCTGCATGTATATATGAATATATATAAGAAAGATTTGAATCCCGTTTCATTACAGTATATTCCAAAGAGTTTAGCCATAAGACTTACCCTTTATCAGTGTTGAATGCGAGACCTACGGTATATTTTGCTTCTTCTAGAGCATAAATGAATCTCTGCAACTCATTTGCTGGGCAGCCTCCATTGTCTTTGATTTGAAGCTGCGAGGGTTTAACGTCACAGAATATAGGTATAACCTTCTTCTTGGTCTCCATGATCAAGGCCAATTCGTGAAGGCAAAAATAAGAGTCACAGTAACGTGGAGAGAAAACGGCGACACCAACTTTGCAATCATGGATTGCCTTATTTATATTGTCGAATAACCCGTCACCAGGCTGCAAGTTCTTGCTGTCCAAGAAAGGTCTGAGCCGTAGTCGAAAAAGGTGGTCGTAAAGCAACCCGGAAATGGTTCTTTTGGTGTCTATTCCTCTGTGATTAATGAAGATGTCGCAAGGTGGTTTAATGGCTTTTTGGATTTGTTTATGCTGTGGCTCGATTTTACTATAAAATCTCATGGCTGCGGATGGTGGCCTGAAGAAGCTCATTAAGCAAAAGTATTGGATCAAAGTAGAGAGTATATATTAAGAAATTGGATGCCGTGGGTGAGAGGGTTTGAGCTAGGTTAAGCTTCACCGAAATTTATATAGGTAGGATGCTGGAGATGGGAAGAATATTAAGAGCTCGGTAGATTTGATTTTCAATGGCGACAAAGAAATTCTAATAGAGGACCGATCAGAGAGTATAATGGTATTCGGTTAGACAAGAAATTGAAAAGGAAATATTTGAATTTTTTGACTTTCTTTCTTCAACTCCTCTATGTATTTGTATGGATGTCACTAAACCTTCAAACACGTTCATGATAAGGGCTTTCATCGGTCTTGGGATTGCGTTTGACCGAGCAGCGACTTTTTCTTGCGAAATTATATTGGGTCGATCGACGGACACATGAATTCAGATCTTTGATGTAATATTACTCTGTCTTATTTTATTTTATAGAATTTTAGTTATTTATTTTGCGAGATTCACGCGGAACTCACATAAATAAATGGCTGAGATTTATTAGACACAATAAGACACTATAATATTAGACAAAGGATCTAGACTTCAGACATATATCTTAGACAGAGGATCTAGACTTCAGACATATATCTTGGTACATGATTTATTGCCTATCTGTTCCTCTTCATTTTAATTTGAAAACGCATGCAGATCTTTTACCAAGAGAGTATCTTTTTAAAATTAATGACCAGTTAAAAGAATAAGAATGTGTTTTGAAAAAAGGAAAATAATTAAATGGACTGCAGATACCAAAAGTTGAAAAGGAGCAGTCTTAAATTTTTAGGTTAGCTGTCTCACCCTGTGAGGTGCCTACAAATCTAAGACAAAAAAAAAAGAAAAGGGTTGGATGTACTATTTTTTTATCGTTTGATTTCTAATTTAATTAGCATACTTAATTAGAACATTATTTGTTACATCCAACTAAAGTAATAGATACTTCTTCAATACCTGGGACTAGAAATTTGGGGAGTGTCAATGGGTATGGTTGAAAAAATAACATATTCTTTTAACAGCTAGGTAGACGCACGCACACATGGATTATCAAGTCATGTTAACATGTTATTTCCATACAAAAGTCGAGAACTTCTCGCTTCAAAGGAACTCGTTTTCCAATATACTTTGCAAAAATGATAAAATGATCGTATTTGTTTATTAAGATTGAAATTTCATTGTTGTGGTTTGTAGCATTAATTGCTAATCTGATGTTTGCAACTGTTGAATGACGGCTGAATTAATTTAGAGATAGAAAATTAAAATGTATTATTTTATACAGAAGCAAGGTTGTTCCTAACATTTTATAAGATATGAATGAAGGAAAAAAAAAAGGCCTCCAATAAATCAGCAACATGTAAATATGTAAATTTTAAATGCGTATTTTTATTATTAAAATTTAATATCCATGTTTAAGTGATTAATATAAGAAATTAATTTATAAAAATACAAGAAATTAACATGCCTAAGAGGGAATATAATAAATTGTATTATGAGTTATTATCCATTTTAAGTTTGTCAAGCCAAATATTATCCTATTTTGCAATTGTGGAAATAATTGAATATTATTTTGTCAAGCAACTAGATAAATGTAGTATATCATATTAACTATTTACAATATTATTTAATAATCAAATAATTTTTATTATATTTGATTACATTTTAAGTAATAAAAAATTTCTTTTGTGGGAGTTAATATAATAAAATAAAAAATAATAAATTTTGTGACACTTAAGTAATAATATAAAAATAAATAATACTTTTTTTAGAATATAATAAATTTAGGGATTTATAATAAAAAAAAAAGGCTGCAAGTAGATGAACTATAAGTGTTGCAGTGAATTATCACTAAGATATTTAAATATAATAAGCTAAAAATAAATTAAAAAATTAGAGACTTTAACTTTAAATTATCACTCTAAATTTAGAAATCAGAATCATAAAATTCTTTTACTGCTAACTTTTTTACACCTAAATGTTTCAAAAGAATTTATAATGGCAAGAATTTAACATTAACTTTTTAAACACAGCAGGACATGGACATATGCTAAAAATTTTATCTCTTCCATTTCTCTTTAATAAGTATTAAATGAGAATTAATAAATACTTTAGAACGAGAATTAATAACCTTTGAGATGAGAGTTGAGAGTGGAGCCTAGGGTAAAAGATTCAGAAATTTTTTAAACAGGATAAAATTTTATTTTTAATAGAGATCAAATTTTAATGGGAGTAAAATTTTATTTTTTTATAAGATTAAAATTTAAAATAATAATTTTTTTTTATGAGATTTTTTTTTTAAAAGGGGGCAAGTGGGGATGTGGATTGGTTAAAAGATAAATAAATGTTAACGTAGAACCAAAGCAAGAGAGTGTAAACAGTAGAATAATATTTTAAAAAATTTTAAGATTTAATATTGGGGCCCTAATGAAGGTGGGCCAGGGCCGGGAATGTAGTGAAGACGGTTTGAACTCCTGACTCGTGGGATGGCCAACGTATCCATTGACTAGTTGATGGTCCAGATGTCGCTTGTTTTCCAACCTTATCAACGTATTGATCTAGACACAGTTAACTGTATCATTTGGTCTAAACTAAATGTATATTTTTGTTTGATTGGTGGGAGAGACTTTTAAAAAAAGAAACTTCTATCTATCTTTTTTTTTTTTTTGGTAAGAAACTTCTATCTTTTGATGCTAGGGTTTGAGTTATAACGTTTGAACAGGAGGAATACTAAATTTTGGGGAAAACGGAAGAATTTGGCTTCTTCTGAAGAAGAGAAAAGGGAGTAACCAAGCAATCGTGTGAAGGTGTGAACATTTGGCCGAAATGTGTAATGGTTAGCCTTCTGTTTCCCATTCCAGTACAGCTCTTACGTCACAAGTCACAGGTCACAACCATCTTTCTTCTACACTTTAGCTCCATCCTTCTTCCCTCAAATTTTCTGACTCTTTGTCGTATTAACCATTAATTTTGAGTTGTACAAGGAAATTTTTTCAAAGAAAGAACATTTTTCCTTTTGCTTTCAAATTAAATTGTAAATGAAGAGTGAATTAAAAATACCCATAAAATCAACTTTAATTCCACCGAACAATTGTGGATTCTTTGGATATATATTAGCGATGGCTGATGATAAAAAACAAATGATGCCATTAAATCAAGCTAATATAACTCGCACACGCAATGCATGAAGTGACAAGTCAGACTTGTTGAAAAATTGGGGTGAGATATAATCTCATCCACAACTAAATAAATAACAAAACTATTTTGTATGATTTTTCGAAAGTCCATAATACTTAAATTCTATAAAATAATTAATACATAAAATATAATAAAACATGAATCATAATTCGTACTTTATTATGAAACTTAATTCTTTTCTTAACATTTTTTCTAAACTGTTTCAAAAATTAGTTCATCTCAACTATCGTAGCTGCACAAGTGTTCAGTTTCTGGTAGTATTTATAGAACGTGTTGAAAGAGCTTTGCAAATATTGCATAGAGGGTTAGACCATGAGTGCTAGCTCTATTAGAGCTTGAGACTATTTGTAATATGTTTTGAATATTTTAGTAATTTAATTGAAACTAAAATTTCAACTTCAATTGATACTAATAAAATACTAATTATGTCCAAATAAGATACAATATCTCATATTGATCCTTATTTATTAAATATCTCATATTTAACTATAAAGTTTTTCAATTTTATAATAAATTTCAACTTAATTAAAACACATTTTCTCTCTTCAACCTATTCTTGTGTGACCCATTAGATTTGCAAATATGTTGGCAATAGATATAAATTGTAACCCTAAATCATATTTAGGATTATATAAATGAAACTCCGTTAATTTATCTTTAATTTTCTAATTAAAAAATTTATAATCACATATCAAGATTGACGTCTGGTAATGCATTATGACCACCCTAATATTTAAGAATGTCAAAGTACTTTTGATTAACGTTTTCGTATATGATTTTTCATAATTCAATTTTTTAATTATAGAATATTTTGATTAGACATAGAGTATAAAATTAATATCTATTTTATTTGAGCCAAATCGTATTAGTTCTTCACCATTAGCAATTAATTTAATTAATGACATTTAAAAACTATTTTTTTAAAATGTCATTTTACCTTAGCCAAGGATTTTCGAATCAATAATAATTAAGAACAACGGAACATTCTCCCTAATCACTTTAGGGTGATGAATCTAGTACTGATCAATTAACTACCTCCATATAGTTCATGCTATATTAAATGACTACCGACTGAGCTATCTTTCACTAGAATAGATCATAAGTAGAATCAAAATAGGGCGATCCCTACATGAGATAACTTTGGAGTTCTTAAGTTAAAGGACCACTTATACAATTATCACAATGAGAATTTACATAAATATACGAGTAATGTTCCAAATGGATTTATCATGTGGGGTCAATTAAGTGAACTTACTCTCTAGTAAACACATGTTTAAGTATCTCCACACTTTAGCATATAAGATCAACTACTTCCTTCATAAGGAAGAAACATAACATATGTTAGTCCTTATGCTTTATTAATGTCCAATATCAATAGAATAATGATTAGGAACAATTTACGAATAATACAAAAATGCAATATAAATCTCACAATTACGATTTCATCATAATTCATTTACAATGTATATTTATGCTACAAACCTTACCATATACATCTATGTAAAAAAATAAAGAATGTGTTTAAATAATTTTATAGCTAAACTACAACCAAATGATTTGCTGTAGGGCATAAACCAATAATTTTCTACTAGCACTAAACCAATTATCTGAGTATCTTATATCATATCACCATATGACGATCATTCTACTGCTAGGATAGTGGTTTAGTAAAAGAATTGTATAAGATTCTTTATAGTGAAACACTTGTTTAAATCTTACAACCTTCAACTTAATTATCATCATAATTAAGAGTAATTGACTAACTACATATTTGGATCTTTAATAAGACCTTAATGTTCTATAATACATTACTGTCTGAACAATGCAAGGAATTATACTAATTTCATTACAGAATTTCTTATCCAAATAATCATTCCATTAAATGACAAATGTATGTTGGCTTTATTAGTAATTAATACTACATTTGAATCTTTTCAATGTAAAAATAATATTGTTCCAAGTAAAATGTATCTTAATAAGGATTTACTTCTAAAGTTAATATTCATATCACCTTAAACTCAGATATCAACTTATACATAGAATAATGGATATCTTTAATACTTCACAAGTATGAGATATCTCAAATACTTAACACCTTTAATACATTATCCATGTTCTTGGACTTAGAATAGGTAAACAACTTCCATGTCTATCTTTATAGATCTAGTTCCTATAATTAAGTTGTCACCTTTTTCGTATTGAACAATATTTTCACTTCTACCATTATATTTTTCAACAATTGAAAATATGAATTGTTGTTCTCTATGAACAATATGTCTTCACATACTCCTACTAAAGAGGATAATTATACTCCCACTAACCTTGTTATAGATATTATAAATTCATAATCATATTGAAAACAGTCTCTTTGAATTTATCATAAAAGTGGGTCTTTTAACATCTTTTAGCCTTTCAACTATACATCAAATGTATCAATAAAGGCACTAGATCTAATTAAATGTATTTTCATAAGATTTAAACTTTTCAATTTTCATCTTACTACTCCTACTACTTATCTTGAGAACCATTCTCCTATAAGTATACATTGAAATAAACAATTTATTCAATGGGTAAGTAAGATTTTATCCAACCTTTTGGATATCTCATAAATTTTTATTATCCAATTTAGTTTTGAACTTAGTAGATAATATATGCTTCAACTAAGCATCACATCCCTCAATCATTAACTTTTACTCTTTTGAAGTCTTAACATTTTATATCTAATATGAAATCTTGCTATTACATCCAATACACCATATTTACAAAATTTACAATTCAGTATCATCATCGTCCTTTAAAGAAAAGTTGATTTGGTTATGTTCTAAACTAATAAGTTTCACAAGTTTCATATGACTCATAATAAAAAAGATAGGTATAACCTTTCATGTAACTTTATAATTCTCATTATATTGATTTAACCAACATGGCATAAAAGGATAGTATCGATTATCAAAATTTGTATTCTTTCCATTTTTGTTAAGCATAAGTCTTCTTCGATCCAATGTGTACAAACTATTTCTATAAATTGGATTAACTGTTTTTACTCAACAATCTAGTTCTTATCATCCCTTGAGAAATGTAGTAATGTTGAATCTAAATTTAGTATCAAATACTCTTAATCATGAACTAGAAGTATATATGATCTCTATTATAATTAACATAGATAAGAAAATTCATGCAATCATTTTTCTTCTAATGACAACTATTATCATTCTATAGCAAATGACATTGATATGTGTATAAATTTTGATTCATTTGATATGCTACACTTAGTGATTAATGACTTAGAAATGCTTAAGATACTCACTTTGACTCATTTATGATATTAGGCACAATTCGAAAGCAAAGAAATTAAAGTGAGTCAAAAGCACTACAATTGGGCAGTTTTCTGAAAATTAATTTTCACTTGTCTTTAAGGAGCAAGAAGAAGAAAATTGAAAGACAAGAAGATGACAAGAAAAATCAAAATACAAAGAAGAAGAATTAAAATTGCTTGCTAGAAAAAAATGAAGAAATAACAAGAGCACGTGCATTTTTTGCATCTAATTTACGTGAGTTTAATGAAGTGAAGTTAATGGAATGATGGCTGGGAAAAGATGAAGCAAAATGCAACCTTCCTTAAAGCATAAAACGACAGTAACAAAGGTGCATTTCGGACAACTCCATGCATGTGAAGAACATTTACAAATTACAATCCATGGTTCATGCATGAAACGCACAGCTATATATGTGTTTCACACATACAACCAAGGAGACTAAAATTATTGGACCCCACTTGTTTCTAGGGTCCATCTTTTGCAAAATCATAATACCAAACATGTTGGATCCTGCTTGTTTCCGGAATCCAAACTCTTGCTCTGATACCACAACTGTTGGATCCCGTTTTCGGAACCCAACTCTTGTCAAATCATGAAACGTGATCTTCTTCATCACTCCTTATTTCTGGATTTCCAACACTCTTCAGAATCATGAAACATGTGCGTATTCCCATGAAATCTCTTTAACCCACATCAATTCCTCATCATTCTCATAACATCTCAAGCCACAAAGGCGAGCCCACACAACGAAATCACAATAATCACAATTGACTTCTTCAAAATTGTAGCTCTTAGTCTCTAGTTTATTTTGGAGCAAGAACCAACTAAATCAGAGTTCTAAAGATGAAGATATGCTTAAGAAACCAAAGTATGTGCATGGCCCAATCATGCTCTCCTAACTGACCTCTCACTTCCTTTCCATAAATATTTTTGAATTTAACACCAATGACTATCAATTTTTTTGAAAAGGTAGAAAAACGTGTTAGGAATCTATCACTTCAGGAATCACTTAATTTAGAGGTCGGACCAAGAAGTTATCTCCAAAAGAATCCAACATGTTTATGTCCTTACCCAAACTGTACATGTCTTGACGCAATTACCATAACTTTCAATAAAGATGTCGGATTGACTTTGTTTTTAGACGGTTTGAAAGAGGACTTCTAGATCTACAACTTTTGTCAAGAACTCAAAACAAGATTTTGTCATTTGGAGGGTCAAAACAGGGGCTGTATGAACCGACACGAGCAGATCGTGTGACTTTCGGGTGTAATTGTGCTTCTGTGCTAGAAACACACGGCCTGTGTGAATTTCATGCGGGCAGACCGTGTAACCTTCGGGTAAAATGAAATTTCCACTCTCCAAGACCCCTCCAATGGATCCTAAACCCATCCTATCATCCCTTTTGCACATAATCTTGCCAAACGATCATATCTCTCAACTCCAATATCCAAAAATTGCATACTTTATATCGTTGGAAAGATAAAAAGACAAGCTACAACTTCCATGAAGACAACTTTGTCTAATTTTACCTAAATTAATGCAGATTTTCTTCTGAAGTCAGAACACACATTTTACCCTCATGAAAAACTTTTTATGCCAACTTTACTTCCTCTATTACAATATCATTCATAACAATTCAACTACCAATTGGAATTCATCAAACTCTCAACCTCAATTCATTTGACTCTTCATATTCAA
>JAOSBP010000002.1:21593674-21609349 GCA_027563825.1 Erythroxylum mucronatum | reverse complement strand
CAAAGGACCCAAGAAAATCTGGGTACCTAAGAAAAACATAATATCTACTGCAGATCTCCTTCCTTGGAAAAAGCAACCAGCACCAATGTTATTTAGATAGTGGATGCTCGCGACATATGACGAAAAAAAGGTCTATGTTCTTAGATCTTCAAAATAAGAAGCGACGATCGGTAACTTTTAGAGACAACCAGCATGGCAAAATAATTGGAATCGGTAAAATCGATAAAGATTCTTTTGCATCTATTGATAATGTTCTGCTTGTTAATGGTTTAAAACATAATTTGATTATTGTTAGTCAATTATGTGATTCTGGTTTTGAAGTATCCTTTAATCAAAATTCTTGTGTAGTCAAAAACAATGACGGTTCCATATTCTTCTCTGCCAAAAGACGAAACAATCTTTATAAGATTAATTTAGAAGGTTTGCAAAGTCAAAATATTTCTTGTTTTATATCAACAGATGAAGAAAAAATGATTTGGCATAAAAAGCTAGGTCATGTTAGTTTTAAACATACTTCTAAGTTGATTAAACATGATTTGGTAAGAGGTTTACTAAAAATAAGTTTTAACAAGGATTTATTTTGTGAAAGTTGTCATAAAAGAAAACAGGTTAAAACATCATTTCTTCTAAAAATATTCTAACTTCGTCTAGACCTCTAGAGTCGTTACATATAGATTTATTTGGTCCAACTAGGATATTAAGTCTTGGCGGAAAGAAGTATGGTCTCATAATTGTTGATGATTTCACTAGATTTTGTTGAAAATTTTTGTCACATAAGGATGAATCTTTTAAATGTTTTAAATTACTTTCCAAAAAGTTAGAGAATGAAAACGGAATTTCTATTGCTGGAATTAAAAGTGATCATGGTGGTGAATTTGAGAATGAAAAATTTAGAATATTTTGTGAAGAAAATAGAATTTTCTATAATTTCTCTGCTTCTAGAACTCCACAACAAAATGGAGTTGTAGAAAGAAAGAACAGGACGATTCAGGAAATGGCAAGAACCATACTGTATGAAATGAATCTTCATAAGTATTTCTGGGCAGAAGCTATGAACATAACTTGTTATATTCAAAATAGAATACTTATGAAGCTAAAGGCTATACTAAAAAAAAGGGTATAAACTATGAGAAGACTTTTTCTTCGATTGCCATGCTTAAGTCCATCAGAATTCTTTTGGTCATAGTAGCCTATTTCGATTATGAAATATGGCAAACGGATGTTAAGACCGCATTTCGTAATGGGGATCTTTAGGAGACCATTTATATGGCCCAACCAGAAGGATTTGTTGAGCCAGGTAATGAGTATAAGGTATGCAAATTGTAGAGATCCATTTATGGACTTAAGCAAGCATTTAGGTTTTGGAACATTAGGTTTGATAAATCTATCATACAAAACCTAAATGAGCCTTGTGTCTATAAAGGGATACAAGAAAGCAAGGTTATTTTCCTAATTCTGTATGTTGATGACATTTTACTCATCGGGAAGAAGCCTAGTTACCATTTGCAATTAACTCTTGGACTTTAGCTTTTTTTGAAAATCTATCCAGGGTATCCCTAGCGATCGAATGGTGAATTAGAGCTCCCTAAATGAATACTTGATTTGAAATTATGATACTTTGTATATAATTTATGCATGCATTGAGTTAAATGTTAATTCTTTTTGAGCATTTATATTATCCCACACATAAAAATAAGAAACAAAGAAAAATAGTAGTATAGGAATAAACAAATATAAATAATTTTACTCTACTTAATTTGGATTAATAAAAAGGTCCAAGTTAAAGAATAATGCTAATAGGCATTTGAGATAGTGATCTAGTGGAGTAATTAGAGATTTTTATGGCAATGTGTTTACTCTTGAGTCAAAAGATTATGAGACTTTTCAAATAAACTTGTAGATATTTCTTTGTTTTTTTAAATTTAAATGTTTAAAGAGTATAAAAATGTTTAAAGATTTTAGCATGTTTTGCTTATATATGTTCACTTTATGTATTAAATGAAACTATGAAGATTGAGTTGAAATTTAAAGAATTATAGAGTGAATCGGATTAATTTATAATTTGATGCAACGGTACAAAATACCAAGGAACCAAATAGTCTTTTATTTTGTGCTTGGTTGAGACTTTTATTTTGTGCTTGGTTGAGACTGCAGACTCGAGTCCAGTAGGGAATCCTGGACTACAGACCCGGAATTGATTCATCATTCTTCGAAACAGATGTGCAGAGTTCAAATGTTGCTTTATATGGTGATACCACCTCTGTTAACAAAGATGAAACTAAAGGCAGGAAACTTCCGAATAGATCAGAGAAGCAACATCTAAATCTTATCTTTCAATATACGTACTGTAAGGGTCGGATTAAAGTATCATTTAAACTTTATGCATAACTTGAACGTCGGATTAACGTTGACCCTCCACCAGGATAATTAAAAGAAAGAGACCCCGTCGACATTATCTTATCTTTCAACATACGTACTATAAGGTTCGAATTTAAGAAAATAATTATTCAACCTCTCAAAGTCCCAAGTTTTTGTTTCTTAGTATATATGATATAGTCCTACATTAAATCATTATGCTAGGTACAGGATTTGGATCATCAAACCCGCCAACTTAAGAGTTCAGATCCTCTGTCCAATATTATGGTGTCTTATTGTGTTCAATTAATCTCAGTCATTTATTTATGTGGAACCCGCGTAAGACCCACGTGGGTCCCGCAAAATAAATGGCTGAGATTACATGAGACAGAATAAAACTGGACAGAGGATCTGGACTACAAGTCTACAACTGGAATATTATGATGTTTTATTGTATCCAATTAATCTCAGTCATTTATTTATGTGGGGTCCGCGTAAGACCTGCGTGGGTCTCGCAAAATAAATGACTGAGATTACATGAGACAGAATAAGACAGAATAAATTGGACAGAAGATCTGATCTGGACTACAACTTAAATCTGTAAGTTGGCTCCTTCACGGTTCAGATGATAGGGAGAATAAGTAAAAGTTAAAGAAGCATCATAATCATGAATAATTAAGGAAGTTTATTTATACAAGAAACAGTCTTAATTTAATTATCGATCTGAGCAATTCCTAAAGGAGGTTACATTTTGAACAAACGATTAAAATATTTTAGTTCATAATGAATAACGTAATTTGGAAAATGTAAGAAGCTGATCTGTCGGATTCCATATTTAACCTTGTACTCGGAGAGAGCAGTTAGTCGTTGAAAACAGAGCCGTTATCCCTCCAAAAGCATTGGAACACTAACCGGTAATAGCTCAGAGAAACTAAGCTGCCCGGAAAGCATTATTTCCGGAGCAGCTCAACAATTAAAAGCCCAACTGCTCTCTCTGTTTCTTTGTTCTTCTCTAGCTCTATGAGAAAGAGAAGTTCCATAGCCCCAATATATATTATATGCTCTCCTTTTTCTTCTTCTCTACCGTTGTCAGCAAGAACAATACATAAAAAAAAGAAATCTGTGTAATGCACTGCACGTTGATGGTTTTTGCAGGAACCATTTGAAACTTTGAATTGTTCTTCTTTTTTTATATTTCTTCTCCCTTACACAACTCAAACTGACCCTCGTGGCTTTTTCTTCTTATTTCAATGAAGTTGTCTGGTTGTTCGTCGTCGCTGGCCTCCTTCTTGTTCCACTGTTTTATATGACTCGAGGTATGACCTCTGGTAGCGTCTGTGGTTTGAAGCCGTTACTGTTCGGTCGCAAACCTTCCAAGTTCGAGGTAATCGATCAACATGTTCATGATTAAAGAAATGGTTTGTTTTCAATCTTGGGGAAGTATCTTGTAATGCCATTAGCAAACCTTTTGAATTGTATATGTTTCATCCCGTTCCAGCATTTTGGCCTTGCTATGAAGATCCAGAGGTATTTGCATCATTATTTATTTCAATTTCAGGGAATTCCAATTCTTCATTATATTTTTCCAAAATACTTTGATACCCTAGATTATTATGAGAACTATCATTTGTTTTGGACTGTTTGACGATCATCTGGATTGACGATCTCTGCATCTTAGAACCTGAATAAGTTTGGAACAGAAGAGAGATATATACCCATAATGTATAGCCAGTAATTGCTTTCTTGTAAGTGGATAGAAATATTTATTTAGGTTTCACCAATTGAAGAAAAGGATTCAGATGTCTTCCAAAACATATTTCATCCTCCACCCCAGAAACTTGCATTCAGGAACTAATTCTCATTGTATTTCTACAGATAATTCCGATTTAATCTTGTTAAGAAAAATTGGTAGCTATAGGAGAGGCTTTCATGAATTTAATTCTGCTACTCAAAGAAAGATTATGAATATCTTATCAACTGTAAAAATTTTGTGTTTATGCAATATTCATGGAAAAGTTGGTGCAGATAGCAAAAAGCTTTCAATCAGCCAAGAATCAAAAGATGGAAATGAAAGGCCCAAAAACAGATCTTTCCCACGGATCTGTAGGGAATTTCATCTTGATGGTGGAGCTCAGGAAGAAGATCTTTAGCTTCAGGGACATTATTGACCTGCCACCTTGTAATGGCTCAGCTACCATAAATGAAGTAATACTCCAACCTCTTTCGTACAACATGGTCAAAAGTATTGCACAAATGACATTTGATGATCTTTTAACTCTTATTATTCATGTAGCTGGTGCTGGTAACAATGAAAGATCTACACAAGCTTTTCCCTGAAACCATACCCAGAAATCATATCTTAGAAACTAAGGGAGCATCTATTGATAAGGTTCGCCACTTAAGCACATCCGGAAGTTGATTTACTGAAGTTACTGAATTCTATTCTCAACCCCCTAGCTGACTATCTTCATACGGGAGCAGGTTCTGGTCTATTTTTGTGAGGTTTTGACATCTATTGGAGATTCATGGATGATTAATCAAGACTGGATGGACAGAAGTACAAATCACATGAATGGCAATAGCGAACTCAATTCAGAACAACTTGGTAAGACTTGCGACATCTTAATTTAAATGTCTTCATGTTTTGGTCATAACGGACAAATTGCTATTATATGATCTTGGAGTACTCTGAGGTTCTTATAACCAGTGGAAGCAAGCTCTGTGAGTTTCTTAGATATCTTTTCACTTTACCTCTTGGCAGTTGAACTTGCATTGAGAACACTAAATTGCCTGATGAAGATACCGAAAGAGAAGTTTGACGTAATTGATGAAGATGATCAGAGTAAAGGCAGTACACGAACTAGTGTGTCTGGAAAATTCCTGACAGGGTCTTATTCAGATCTCAGCAGCACCTCATGCTGTGACTCTCCTGTCACCCCAACTTCAGTTCTTCCAGATTTCATGGAATCTCGCCATTCTGGAGAATTTGTTCGATTTTCTAGTTCACCTCTTCTCCGGTCTCTGAGAGATCAGGCTATTGGGAAACTGAACCCCATCGATGTAAAACGCTTCTCGTTCCACATGCTTCCAAATGCAGGATTTCATAATTTCAGCTATACAGACCAAAGGAACCATGTGGATGATGAAATACTGAGAGACATGGTAGGAAAGACTACAATTTTTAATCAAAGGAGAAGGTTAGATGATGAAGTGATGATTGAAACAGAGGAAAGCACGGTCTCTCGAGCTAACAAACCTGTAACATCTGAGGATGTAAGACACCAGCATAATGGAATGCATGAAATTGAAACGACCAAGACAACTTTGGTAGCAACTGAAGCAAGAGCAATTGTAGCACCACTATCACCATCAGAACCACCAGTGTTGTCATCAACAATGGAAGAGGTAGCACTACAGCCGCGTTCACCACCTACCCCTCCACCAACACCATCCATATCTAATATTTTCGTGTCACCAAGGATACCATCTCACTCACCACTTGTTCCATTGCAACCATCACACAAGTTGCAGCAAAATGGAGAAGCAGCAGGTCTGACATCACCACCCCCTATGGCATCTGAAAGCACAGTAGCACCACCAATTCCCCCGCCGCCGCCGCCCCGGCCACCACCATCTTCAGAAAAGACAACAGCAGCAGTACTGCCTCCACCCCCTCCCCCACCTCCAGGAGCTGCAAGAGCAGTTCCACCCGCACCTCCTACACGCATGATCTCCTCAAATGGATCAATGCCATTGCCGCCACCTCCACCCACTCCACTTGGTAAAGAAGCTGCTCCACCGCCGCCTCCACCAGGGGCAGCAAGATCTTTACGCCTCAAGAAGACACAAACTAAATTGAAGAGATCAAGCCAAATGGGAAATTTGTATAGAGTTCTCAAGGGAAAGGTTGAAGGAGGTAATCCAAATGTCAAATCATCCACTGGAAGAAAGACTGCGGCTAACAACAGTTCTGGAGGAAACCAAGGAATGGCTGATGCACTAGCAGAAATCACAAAGAGGTATAAAGATTGTTTCTTGAAGAACTTAACATTAGAGTAGGACGCTAACAGTTATATTTTATTCCAAGGATATGGAACAATCTTTAAATCCTAAAATCACTCTTATGTTCCTCTCTTCGTGCATCACAGATCAGCATACTTCCAACAAATTGAAGAAGATGTTCAAAAGCATGCTAAGTCCATCTCCGAGCTGAAAACATCCATCAACAATTTCCAGACAAAGAACATGGAAGAGCTGATCAAGTTCCACAGCCAAGCGGAATCCGTTCTTGAACAGTTGACAGATGAAACACAGGTAAAATATCCACCAAAACCGAAAAACACGGACTGCAAGACAAAGGACTATGAATCCCCGAAAAGTTAGAAATGTATAGTAATGTTCAAATTACTATTGCAAATTCCAAAGTTTAACTCCATATGGTCCAGGTGCTTGCAAGATTCGACGGTTTCCCTCAAAAGAAGCTGGAAGCATTAAGAATGGCAACTGCATTATACTCAAAGTTGAACGGAATGGTCACCGAACTTCATAATTGGAAGATAGAGCCTCCCGTGGGCCAGCTTCTTGACAAGATCGAACGTTACTTCAATAAGGTATCTTCATATTTGCTTAGTGGAACATAATGAAATAGTTCATATTTTGGTTAAGTGGAAACTAGGAATATTATGTTATATGGTGAGAAAAGTTGGTTGTATGAATAGATAAAAGGAGAAATGGACAGCTTGGAGAGAACCAAAGATGAAGAAGCCAAGAAATTTCAGAGTCACAGCATCCACTTTGACTTCGATGTTCTTCTAAGAATCAAGGAAGCCATGGTAGATGTTTCCTCTAACTGCATGGAACTGGCACTTAAGGTACGTAATTGGATTTGCATTTCTACCACAATATATACGTAAAATGATCAATTACAAAGGATTAAAAACAAGATTGAAATCTCTTGTATGCTGACTCAGGAGAGAAGAGAAGCAAAAGCAATGGAGATAAGTGTACCAGGAACCAAAACAGAACGAAAAAAAGCTTGTGTCAAAATGCTTTGGAGGGCTTTCCAATTCGCATTTCGGGTCTACTCCTTCGCTGGCGGTCAGGACGACCGTGCCGATAAGCTGACGAGAGAATTGGCTCATGAGATAGAGACTGATCGTCAATAAGGAAATTAGGCCAAAAAGAGAGAGAGAGAGGGCATCGTAGGTTCCTATCCCAGTAGAGTTACTTTGATTGATTAGGAAATCCTTGGGAATTGACCTTAATTATGCTCTCTACACTGGATTCTCTGTATAATCTTCCTCACTTAAACATAAGACTCGTGACCGTGAGTCTTTTTAATTTTTTTATTTTAATTAAATTATACTATTAATTTTTAATAAAAATAAAAATTTTGTGTCACGACAATTAATTTTTTATTTTTTATTTTAATTTTAATTTTAAAAATAAAATTAAAATTAAAAAACAAATTTTGTGCACCTAAGTCATGCTTGTGATAAATTTTATCATTATTTTAATTTTAATTTTTAAATAAAGATTTTAAGATAAAATTTTAAATTTTAAAAATTGATTAATTTAATAAAATTGTCTAATTAATTTATAAATTGTAAAAAAATATTGAATTAAATTTAAAATATTGATTTATTTTACTATTATTATACTAAAAAATCAATTTTTATTATTTTAATTTTAAAAATTGTGTTAAGTTACGCCTGTGACATATTTTGTTTTTTATTTCTATTTTTATTTTTATTTTTTAAATAAAATTTACAAGATATAAATTTAACTTTTAAAAATTAATTAATTTATTAAAATTATTTAATTAATTTATAAGTTATAGAAAAATATTAAATTAAATTTAAAATTGATTAATTTTATTATTATTATTATTATATTAGCCCACATACATATTAACGCAATATTAAACATCTTTTATATTTATACTAAAGTTTTTTTTAGAAAGAATACTTGTGAAATGAAAATAAATTATACAATATATTATGTATGTGGAATAATTTATTTTGATTTCAACAACTTAGTTTAATTGATTAATTTACTAAAATTGTTTAATTAATTTATAAATCTAATTAATTACGCTATATTCATCATTAACCTGTTTGTCATGTGACCTCCTAACCATTTCTTTAATTAATCTTAGCTTAAAAGAAGCGTTTCTTCATTTACATAATGCAATATTTTTAGTGACAAAATCTGTGTGTTTATGTTTGATAAAGGTCATATTTGACAATCAATTGATTGCATTAGCTGTTAGTTGATTCCATCAACGGTTATTGTTGAGGAATCCTTCAGGGGTCTCCCTTATTGTTGAGGAAGAAAATAAAGTTTTCTCATCACCGTAAACTCAGGGCTAGTAAGAGAAAATCACCAAACACGTGAGGGTGGTTAACGATAAATGACAAACGGTGACTATATCTTTAAATTGATTTTGTAAAGATGGTTTTTGCCTTACTTTGAAAAATATGTTTATGAATGATTTCATCGGTGCTAATACTTGAATTTAAAAGTCAATCTTCATGAGGTTTACATTGAATTGAAATTTGCATGTGCTTTAAATTAGCATGGAAATGAATTTTGAATATGAATTGAATTGGTATTGAAATGAGGTGTGCTCATGTATTAAATTCTGGTTTAGCCTATAGTACAGTGTTAGGTCTTTATACATACGATTATATCGATCATAATATGTCCTAACATGTATGGAAGTGGTTTGGGGGTGTCTGTCACTAACACGACCCTCTGACTATATGGAGTATGTATTATGCTGGCATTGTTACGAGTAAGCGATGCAGAACTAGCTCCGTAACCACTGATTTATATGTAGTGCTAGCATCATTATGGATAAACAATGCAAAACCAGCTTCATAGAAATCGGTATATAGAGATTAAGCATGCATGGGTAAGTGATGCAGAACCAACTCTATGACCTTACACCTAAGGGTACCAGATGAAAAAAAATAGTGATGGGCTATGTTTTAAAAAGAAAGTTCATGACAGTATTGATTTCCATCGTTGTTTACAAGAAAAAAGGAACTTGATCCCATAAAAATATGTATGTTTTGTTTTACATGTGCATTGATCTTATGAAAAGAAAAGAATATGTTTTGTAAGAGCATTGGTTATTACTTGAAAAGAAAAGAAACCGTTTTTTATGGAGGATAATATTTGTATAAATGTTTTGAATGGAAACCAATAACACTCACTGAGCTCGTTTAGCTCATCATTTATTTTCTATCTTTTAATTATAACCTCCCAGGTGTACAGTCAGGGACTTAAGCAACCGAAACTCCAACATTTGAGTAACTGTCTTCGTCACATGCTGTTGTGTAGGCATTTTTTTGTCTTTCACTTGTATTTCATCTTCATGAACCTGTTATGTACACAGTTTTGTGGAAATGTGGTTGTACGTAAATGCTTTTTAAGTTAATGCATGAACATGGTTGAACCTTTTGAAATTGCTTCTGAATAGACTTAAAGTCCATAAATTGTAGTGGAGACTTTCATTTATGTATAGAATTGTCTTGAATAAGCTTTACAGGGATTTTGAAATTTTTAATTTTACCAAAATGTAGCTTTTATGCTGCCAAAATTTTATGCTGCCAAAATTTTTAAAAAACGGTCCAAATTTTCTTTAAAAACGGTCCAAAATTTCTACTAAGGCTTCCTGTGAAAATCTCTGGTGCTTATACTTCCAATATTGAGTCAAAGTATATTGAAGAAAAAGAGAAAAGGTTTAGCTCCATAGGAACTTTCCAATTTGATCAGATATCGACTAAGGGGTTTTCGTGGTGTCGAGTGAGTCACCTAGTCATCAGGATAAGGGCCTGTCATCAGGAGGCAATTGACTAAAATGAATTTAGACGTGAAGCTAGTACAAGTTAAAATGGAGTTTTCACAACTTCAATAACTTTCGTCCTATCATGGATGACTTTTACCTTATTATGGAAAGAGATTAAGTTATGGAATTAAAGGTTGGTCCAACTGATAAATTTTTTTAGATCAATCCATTTTTTGTAAATTAGCATCAAAAGTTGTTAGTAGATTTTTTAGGAGGTTGTTGAATTTATGTCAGGGTCTAAGAGCTAGGAAAATAAAAACAGTGAGGGCATTTTCACCAATAGAAAACCGTATGTAAGTTCTAAAAAGTTCATCATTGATTCCTTTAAAGCAAGATATGATCCTAAGGTTTTAACTGGTGGGGAGTTCCATATTAAAGATAATTTGCTACTCGAAACATGGAATGAAGAGGTTGATGGAGAGCAAAAGAGCTTGCGATTATTCTAAATAAAGTTAACTATTTCTCGATATAGAAGTATGAAGAAGAAATTTTTAGAAAATAAGGCGAAGTTGTAGTAAGGGGTAGAAAAAGAAAGGCTCAAAATAGAGGTTCACTATTGATGGAATTATCAAACTTGAGAGATTATGGGATAAACAACTTAATTGATCTCTTTATTATAGCTAAGACTGTTGGAAAATCTGCTTCTAGCGGGGAAAAAAAGAGAGTTTAGCTTAATACTTTACAAGTTTTTTTTAGATTTAAATAGTGAAACTGTGATAAGTTTAGATGTTTGGTAGGACTCTAATCTAAGAATAACGGTGAGAAATTTTAATGATATTTTAGTTCAAAAAAAAAGAAAGTGGGGAACCCAAATAAGATTAAAAAGAAGTTCAAAATATTCCAAAATGTAACTGACTATTATAGTTTGATTGATATAAGTTTACCACGCTACCCACTTAATTTGGGTAACAAATGTGATGGTAAGGGACTCTTACGTAAAGATAAAATTTCATAAATTTTTCTACTCCTTAAATCAGTTACGAAACTTTCTTAACTCCAAAGTTATACACGTAGAGGTTGTGGCAAACAACCATCTACTATTGAAGCTCTAATGGATAAGGAAAAAAAATATTTATTTTGTTAATGGGTTCTGATTGGAAACTATATGATTTTATTACCCAAATTTCAAGTGATTTTTTTTACAGGTACAATGTTATTATAAAGGTGTTAATTCTTTCTTACTATAAAAAATTTGATGAAATTGGAGGAAAGGTATTATGGGTGGAATAAAAATGGTTCTACACATATGTAGATAGAAATAACTCACATACTAAGTAAAATGAAAAGTTTAAAAATACAGGAGAGGAACCACAACATATCATTTTGATTTAAAGGCTTGAGGAAGAGGTAAATATTTTATTTAACAAAGACTTCATGTAGTATCCTAGTTTGATTATTGCATTGTGTAATGTATTGTACATGCATTTTATAGATTATGCTCTATTTATGGTGTACTAGAGTAATTTAAACGTCTAAATGTATTATTAAGGTTATAAAGGATATCATAGATAGATCAGAGATAGTTTTGGACTTGACCAAAAATTTCTCAGAAAATTTTTGAAAACTCTGAAAAGCTATAGAATAAGTCCAAACAAGCTTTAGAAGCCCGAAATGTGCTTTGGAGATTTAGGTGACACTTTTGAATGAAATTCGGACGATTTTGGTGACATTCAATGATTTTCATATTCAATATGAAAATTCTTCCAGGCAACCAAAAAAGTTACCAAATAATTTTGAAATACTATGAAAAGCTCCGAAGTTAGGATTGGAATTCATACGAACTGAAACGAGTCAAAACGAAGATTGTTTGAATAGAATTTGGGTAATCCAAAATTATTGGACTAAAATGCCCTTTTTGGAAAATACTGGATGTTGAGGATTTAACTCATTCGAAACTCTTTTAAAGCATCCAATCAATAAGTATTGACCCTAATTCGAGTATTTTATGGTCAATTTGATGATAAGACGGTTATGAAACATTTTCTGAATTTAATTCGGTTAGTTCGTGAATTAAATGCATAAAGGGCAATTTGGCCATTTTATATTCATTAAAGGGAAATTTGGTACTTTGACAAGAAGTTAGTGGATTGATGAGTCATTAGAAGAGAACCAAGTAAATGGTGTCAAGTGGCATGGGTAAAAGTGTAAATATGAGACATTTTTGGTAAAGTTGTAATTATAAGATGTTATTAAGGATAAAGGTGTAATTATAATGAAAATGGTGGGCAAACTTGTAATTAAGAAAAATGCTCGTCTTTTTTAAACATGGGTGGCTAGCTAATTAATAGAAACACGTAGTGAAAGTGAGAGACCAAAAAATAAAAGAGAAAGAAGAGAAGCAAAGGTGACTCACGGCCAAAAAGAAGGAGAAGAAGGAAGTTGCAATTTTGATGGGTTTTGGAGCATGATTTGAAAAGAGCTTCATCAAGACTAAGTGTTCTTTAATTTTTCAAAAGATTGAAAGAAAGTGGTAAGTTTTCCTAACCTAAATTTATAGTTTTAGGGGCTTTGCATGAAATGGATTTATGAAAGATCAATGGTAATTTTGACATTCCATGGAGTAGATAATAAGTTTGAAAGTATTTGTGGGCTATAAGAAAATCAATAAAGAAATTAAGATTGAGAGAATTTGACATGGCTAGGGTTTTTAGTATGGTATGATCTAAAAAGTCAATTTTGGTTGAATATGATAAGAGAGATAGCCACGTTTAGTGAAATTCTATCATAGGTTCTCACTTCACTTGAACCAATCCTATTGTTTTAGCCATAACTCAGCCTACAAACCTTTAAATTGGGTGATTTCAACTGGATATGAAACCTAAGACATAGTAATAAAAATCTTTAGAAGAGACCTTGACCTAAATCTAGCTAAAAAAATTGAACTTTGAGATTGAAAATGGCAACCTAATAATGCCTTTGTGTTGAAGCAACATGTGATATTTGGTGCATATTTCATGATTTAGAAGCCCAAATGGCCAGAGTTTTGATTTTATGGAAACTAGAGACATAGGAGAACAAATGAATAAAGACCTGAAAACCTTACTTAAACGTTTGCTATATGAAAAATAAGGAACAAGTAGAGGTATAGATTCTGGATATGGGTCATAACCGTGACTTATCACACATGATTATGATATGGTGAATTAAATTGGGTAAGATTGTATTTTGAAGAAATTGGTTAGTTAGAATGGGTAAAATATAGTATTTAAGTGACTTTTGATGTTAGATTTAGAAATGGAGAACAATAGGATAGCTTACAGAAGTAAGCAGAAATACAATTAGCGTACTTGTTATGAGATTAAATACTAATATTAAATTTGGTTAAACCAAATTATAGTTTTAATTTCTTATTTCCAAATTTGGAAATAAATGCCTAAGTGAAATGCGTTTTGTGTAGGTAAAAGAGGCACCGAACGCATAAGTGTGCTTGGTGATAAGTTTGTGAAGTTGCAAGTGTATTTTAATTCTTTTATATGACTAAATTCTTTGCAAAAGAATTCATTACATGTGAGTGTTTTTTAAATTGATTTTATGCAAATGGTTTTTGTTTAAGGAAACTAGCAAGCTGTGAGTGTTCTTTAAATTGATTTTATGCAAATGGTTTCTATTTATGGAGACTAGCAAATTGTGAGTGTACTTTAAATGCAGTTTATGCAAATGGTTTTCACTTAATCATGAGATGAATACTTACGTTGAGTTTTATGCAAATGATATTTTACAAGTAAATGTTGCTAGCATAAGTGTATGCTTTGGCAATATATAAGTTTTAATTTGAAAGATAAATTTTATATGATTGGGAGTTCCATTGAAATAATTCAATTATGAATCCTTCCATACTTGATTTAGAAAATAAGATGAGTCATAAATGTAAGAGTTGCTTTTGCCTATAGTACACCACTAGGCTTTCTATATATTATTATACCAGTATATTTATGGTGATTAACCTATTATGGGAAAGCGATGTAGAACCGACTTCATAAATAGTGCTCACGGGTAAGCGATGTAGAAACAATTATGTGACTTGTTACAAGTAAACGATGCAGAACTAGCTCTATAACTGCCAGTCTATAACGGTTAACTTGTTGCGGACCAGCGATGTAGAACCAGCTTCGTAACTAGTGGTTAACTAATCGTGGGTAAGTGAAGCAGAACTAGCTTCATGACTTTAGGCCTAGTATACCTTATAGTAAAGAAACTAGTGGTGGGCGATGTTGAGTAAGAAAAGTCATGAAATTAATAATTCCACCACTATTTATTTTTAAAAGTAATTTAAGAGGCACCGTATGGTGCCAATTCTAGTGGCTGACTTATTTTCAATATAAAAGTTTTCATAAAACTTATTGCCACCATTGTTTATTGGTTAAGGAAAAAGGAAAATAGAAAATGGAAACTTTTACATGATGAGCTTAATTTCAAAAAAAGCCTTTCGAAATAGTATTCAAGAATATTTAAAATTGTGTTTTACGAAATATTATTTGAGTACCAATTGTTATGATGCACGAATGAATTGTTATGACAAGTATTTTACCATGAGCTTTACTGCTGTTCAGTTATGTTTCTATGAAAAGTTTAAATTTTTAGTAAACTAATTAACACTCATTTAGCTCACCCTTACTTTTATGTTTAAAAAAAAACCACCCCAAGTATGTGTACAGGTGTTGCAGTAATTGAGACTTCACTACAAGATTAGTTGTATAGTTAGGTGCTGTTGTCTTTTTCTTATCTTTCTTATGTATATGTTTGCTTGAAATTGACTTAATTGCTTGTATATATGTTGTAAAGCATTTTTGGAAAGGGTTTAAAAGTGTGATCTTATAAACATCTTTGGTATTGTTAATCTCTTTTTCTTAATAAACTATGAGGGCTTTAATCCTCAATGATGTTTTTAAAATGTTAAGAATTGTATGTTTGTGATTACTTGTGATGTGGACCTAAGGTCCCATTCTAAAAGTTAAAATGGTATATGAAATATTAGAAGTGTTTTAAAATGTGTTATGCAAGTTTTTGAAAATTTTGGGAATGACAAATTACAATTGTTTTGCTACCGAAATTTTTAGTAAAATGATTGAAAAAAGGGGTTTCCGACTATTTTTCACACTTTTAAGTTTTATAGTATAAAAGGTTTTTAACAATTGAACGGCTTGGCTTTGTGGGAACCCTTCAATTAAGATAGATATCAATTGGAGGGTTACTGTAGGTCACTAAGAGGGCTCCACTCAGGTTCTAGAAGGGGAACTTCGGGATAACTCCTTTCACTTGATATAGAAGTAGATCGAGGGTGTTATGACTACAATGTAGGGACATGAATACTAAATTTTTGTGTGAATAAGCCAACTATAGAGTGTAACAAATTTTGATTTTTAGGGTGCAAAAAATCTTAAGGTTAACATTTGAAGCAACATTGGAGGTTCTGTTAAAGATGTTTATATTTCTAGAAGATCTTTAAGAATGAACATTTTGTAGAC
>JAOSBP010000002.1:21582440-21593574 GCA_027563825.1 Erythroxylum mucronatum | reverse complement strand
ATTTGAAGCAACATTGGAGGTTCTGTTAAAGATGTTTATATTTCTAGAAGATCTTTAAGAATGAACATTTTGTAGACATAATCTAGTCAATAATTTTTACTGAATTAAGTTATGAACTTTTTAAAGCTTTTTATCCAAGGAGATAAAAAAGTTATATTTAACATACACCTAAAGAATGCTCCATGCTGGAATGGATTTTCTCCCTTCTTTTTTATATAATTTTTGACATCTTAATGAAGGAGAGGTTTCACTTCTAAATGAAAAAAAGACTCATTTAAGGGACTAATCATACTTTTATTTGTCTAATTCCTATGGCTATACTATATCCTTACTTTTTGAATTTCAATTAGTCTATTTAATAATTTTTATTATAAAATAATGTCCAAAAGAATTGTCAATATACTTGAAGGTATCTTGGATTGGGTGGTTAGTGAATTTCAATGATCTTGTATTATAGGATAATTTATTATCAATAGTATTTTAATTGCATCATTCAGCGCCATCATTTTTTAGCTTTATAGATAAGGAAACTTAAAACTTGAAAGATATAACTTCAAAACTTGATAAAGCCAAAACCTATAATAAAATTGAATAGAATTTTGTATGAGTGCTCTCTCTTTAATATAATATTTGCAACATGATTTATGAAAGTTAATGTGAGATGCATCTTTCATTTCCTATTTAATTTTATGACTTGACCAATTCAAATAGGTTATCTCTATAATCATTTATTTTATGAATAGGATCCTTCTTTTGAAAGATAGAGACTAAAAATGAGGATGATAAATTAATCTCTGTTATAAAACCGAAACTAAAATTTCAGAGTATTTGGGAGAGAAGAATTATTCTTATGAATACATTCATATCTTTCTTACATCAAACCTTCTATTTATAGTACATTGTAAACACCTAATACACATGTGATTGTGTTAGGTAAAACCAAACCAATAACCACCTACTCCATTAGTGTGTTAGGTAAAACCAAACCAATCTATATGTGTTATTGTGTTAGGTAACACCAAAACTAATAACGTACACTAACTATTAAAAGGTGCATCTACAATTAGTGGCACACCATATTATTTCTATCTTTTATAACAATCTCAATTTAGTCTATCTTATTCGAAGTCAATTGATTGAACTCGATTGGACTAAGATTAAACTTCATAATTTTTTTCAAACTCGAACAATCATGATAAATTAGTTGGCTCTAAGCTAGTCAAATTTAGACAATATTTAATCACCTAATGTTCAAACACTTTGTATGTTTGTGGCTTGTGGAGATGAGGTGAAGGACCAAATCACATGAAAGTTAATGTCTGACGACAACTTTTCTGTTTGTTCTCCTTATCATTTTATTAAATATTTCTCTCAGGATTATAAAAATTAAGAGTCTACTGTTAGACTATTTAATATCCTATGTGACTTATAGATTTGAGTCTCATAAAAAGCATTCAAGATGATAGTTATTGGGTATTAATTAAAGGGTTCTCAAATGGGTCAAAGACCTTTTTCCTCTTTCTTCCAATTACCAAATGACATGTCGGTTGGTTGTTCTATATAAGTTTTAGAAACTTATTGAAAGGTGATCTGAATCACTTTCTGAACCATTGAAGAAACACATTAAGAAAGAAGAAGAGAAGAAATAAACTTGTATCAAGAACATCAACATTTTACAAATAATCATGGACACAGGTACAGTGTAAATAATTGTTGATTCATAAATATCTTACATCTACATCCTGAGGGTAAAATTATTTGTCACCTTCTTAATCAGTCACTTCTAATTTGAAGTATTGAGGCATTGTAAATCAGCCTATGTCATGTTTTTTTTCTCAACGAAGAGGAGGAGGATGACGTCCACAATTTGCCAACGAAGAGGGTCATGATCCACTATGTTTGTATCATTAGCAACTTCTTAGTGGGATTCAGTTGGGCCCGCGACCCCTTATTGACTTCTTTTCTTCTGGCACAATACGGACTCTCTCAGGGACATGGTCTAAACCAATTGTTAGGCTTACGCACCTAAGATTTTTAGGGTTGGATTTAATTTAATTTTTAAACCATTTTGGACATTCAACTTTTAGAGAGACGTGCAACACCAAAAAAAAATTGATATTTTAGGTTGAAGGATTGAATTTGAATCCCATGCCAAAGTGGGCCCACTATCTGGTCAAAATCTTGCCAAGAATAACCAAGTAGGAAAATAGTCAATTACGTTGTTGACCCAAACAAAAGGAAAAGATATGGCAACTTGAAATATACTATATTTTTATGGCAATAGAGCGAACAGTTAATTATGTCCATATGATTCTTAACCTTAATTACCAATTAGTCAACATAGTTAGGTGAGGAACGGAAGGCGAACATTTATCTTTTCTTTGGATGGAAAGAAAGCAAGAGAAAAGAAAGGAAGGAAATATAATTTCTCTTCCTTTCTACTGTTTGGACAAAAATAAGTAAGAGAAAGGGAGAGAATGGAGAAGAATATGAGAGAAATTTAGATCAAATATATTTCTTACCAAATTGGTAGAAAAGGAGGGGAAATTCAAGACAAAGCAAGACAAAATAAGTAAATTACTATTGTATCCTTATTTAATAAAAGATAAACAAGTTATATAATCAAGACATAAAGATCTATAAGTTTCAATTCTCTCCTTTGATAAATTAGGAAAACAAATAAGGGAAAAGAAATCTAATTTCTCTTTTATTCTTTTATCCTCTTTTTTCCTCAATATTTCCTTTCTTTTCCTTTCTACAAATAAAGATCCAAACGAAGGCTTAGTTTCAAGCGAAGTATTCATAGTATGCAGTACCCACATTTAGTTTAATTAATACGAGTACTGTCACCGAATGATTGTTTAAGAGTCTTTTTTCAGTGCTTTTGGTTAGAAAAGGGGACAAGATCCTCTGTCCAGTTTTATGGTGTCTTATTGTGTCCAGTGAATCTCAACCATTTATTTATGCGGGTCCCGCGTGGGCTCCACATAAATAACCGTGGAGTCCGCATAAATGAATGGCTGAGATTCACTGGACACAATAAGACACCATAAAACTGGACAGAGGATCTAGACTCTTATAATTTTCTTATTAGCATCATAACCTAACCCATCTTTTAGGGTGTGGATGCTTAGTAGGCTAAGCTCATTGTGGAAGGACCATAATGTCTGCCCAGTTGATGGAGAAAAATGTAGAACGGACATTGTTTCTGCACTCTTGAATGTGAAGGTGCAGTACATGATTAGACTTGAGCAATTTACAGGGATGGTAGGATCGTACGAATTCTCTGCCTAATATCATATAGTATCTTATTTTATCATATAAATTTTAGCCACTTATTTATGTGGGTCTCGCATAAATAAACATGAAACTTACATAAATAAATGATTGAGGTTCATAGAACAAACACCATAATATTAAATAGAAGATCCTGTCTTATGATAGGGTTTATTTTTGATATTACAAATTTTTAAGGGTTGTGATTGTCCGCTCTTTGCACTTGACTACCGTAATTATACTTTTTCAAGCTTCTCCAAATCAAAAGTATTCAACTGAAGAGATGGATTTCTCCGTATGTGACAGCAAAATCCAAATGTAGTCTTCTTTTCACGTTCTTCTTCTTCTTCTTCTTCTTCTTTTGGTTGTGAATTTTGGGAAGCAAATTCCTGCAGTAACTCTTCAACTCAAAAAGGATGTATAGTTAGGATATATGCAAAGTAAGTAGACTACTCAATATTCCAAACCTTCCTAAAAGTATATGCTAGAGAATGTAACATAAGGAGTTGCCACTTTTAACTCATTTGTTTTGTTTGTAAGTTATGGGGGAATCCTAGTAATGATGGATATCGCCGTCCAAGAAAAATTGATCCTCAGCTCTTTATGTATAAAGCACAACACAGTGGAGCTCAAAAGCAGACATCGGAAATTGTGAACAAAGACGAGCTACCTTTGATGGGGACCCGTCCACCGGCGCATACAGCATTAGAATATGTACCACCAACTCCAACTCCAACTTCATATTCAATGTTTATATATGCCTCCGATTTCCACTCTTTCTTGGCCTTGCTCTTGCATGCTTTGTCTAGTGGGTCTGCATAGCAGGGTACTTGGCAACTCTAAGAAGTAAGCAATTTGTATATGTTCGTGAAGCTCATCTTTTTATGTCATAAACCATTAACTAGGCTTATACGCATGGTTCAGTGAGGTCATGCAGCTCTCTGATGAACATAACTCCAAAGCTAGAGAACGTTGATGAAAATGGTCCTGCAACGGAGCTTTGTCGTGCACCAGAAACTCCAACGGAGTCAATGGAGTTTCTTTCTAGATCATGGAGCGTCTCAGCCAAGGAGCTTTCAATAGCTCTTTGCAGCATCCGTAGTACTAACAATAGTATGGAGACAGTTTTCTCTTCATCTGAAGCTCAATCAGCTACTAGTGCTTCCGATGAATCGGTAAGATCCTCTAATCCTCCTTTCCTGAGCCCAAAACCAAAAAAAAAAAAAGGGAAAATGGTATCCCCTCTCTAATTTCCTGTTTCTTTTGCATGTTTTACCACATAATGTCATCCTCCTTCAGCGGCTGCCAAGTGGTGACTCTGGTAGCCCACCTCCACGAGATAGTGAAGAGAAGAACGTACTTTTTTTTTCTCTCTCTGTTTCTAGATGCTTGAGTGCAACTGTCTTTTAAATCCACAAATGTGCTTTCCTAATTTGCATGTTCATGTATGGTTGTGTCTATCTACTTTTTCACAATATGCGAAGGATTAACGTACAATCTGTGCAGGAGCTGCTTTTACTTCATCAAGCGCTCAATTCAGACTTCGGTTCCAGTCAACAATTACTAAAAGATGGGGTATCCCACTAGTCAACTTCATAATAATCATCACTCATTAGGATTGTAATAAGTACTGCCCAAATTGCTCTGCAGGTGTACAAGAGCATGTTAAAAGGAAGAACAATAGGAAGATGGATGAAGGACCAGAAGCAGATGAAGAAGCAGGAGGTCAGAGCGCACAATGCTCAATTGCATGCAGCCATATCTGTAGCAGGGGTTGCTTCTGCTGTTGCATCACAATCTGCTTCAAATGCAATGTCCATGAAAATGGCAGCAACCAACAAGAACACACATAAAACTTCAGCTGCAATGGCTTCAGCGGCAGCTCTAGTAGCTTCTCATTGTATCGAGATTGCAGAGGATATGGGAGCAACCCATCACCAAATCTCAGCAGCGGTTAACTCAGCAATTAGTGCGAGGACTAGTGGAGATATCATAACCCTAACCGCTGGAGCAGCTACAGGTATTAGTAAACTTATTTGTTTCTCAAGATCTGTCACTATACTTCAATTGTTTGATTAATTTGAATTCCATAATCTGCAAGTAGTATTGACATCCAAATCGAACGATTGAGCTCATCTTCCTTCTAGTTAATTAGCTGAACAGAAAATAATTTACTCTTAATAATGTCTCAAATATATGATATTGCTGTTTCATTTATCAATTGCAGCCTTACGTGGAGCTGCCACCTTTACAGCAGGCTTGCAAACGGGCTGTGGAACTATTGTGTTTACCCAGAGGAAGGATAAAGGAGGTATCAGAGAATTGAAAGTCTCAGTAGCACTGAGCTTTGTTACAAGAGGGGGAGAACTTCTAAAACGTACAAGAAAAGGTATGCATTTTTCACATCATTCTGAAGCATATCCATTAACCTCTCAAACATCACAGCACTTCACTGATCATCTTATTCATTTCTCTCACAGGAGCTCTCCACTGGAAGCGAGTTTCTTTCAATATAAACTCTAATTGGCAGGTAAGTGCTTGAGGTGATCAATAGCTATGAAACTTTGGTAAACAATTTCAACAATCTCTCTGTGTCTTACTCTCTGTGTTGTTACTTACTTACAATCAGAAGACATTCTTGAACATGTCATTAGAGAAATTAAATGTAAAATGCATTTTTTTTGTTTTTTTTTTCTGCTGTTAAAAACATCAGTTGGCATACTAGCTCAATATCTGAAACTACACAGGTGGTGGTTAAAATGAAAAGCAAGCATATGGCGGGAACATTGACAAACAAGAAGTGTAAGAGAAATCTTGAGCTTGAAACTGATAAGTTACCCCTGTTCTTGCTAAGTAGGAGGTATGTTGTGATTGCAGGCGTGGTATCCGAAGTCTATGATGACATCCAGGAGTCTGCAGGAAGGTGGAGAGAAGAATCTGGCAAGCAAAGAGCTTACTTCGGTATAAAAACTGCGGAGAGGATAATAGAATTTGAATGCAGAAGTAGAGATGACAAGCAGATATGGACTGAGGGAATTCAGTATATGCTAAATTCGGTGCTTACATGAGATAAGGACTAACTTTGCATTGCCAGAATCCAATATTTGGCTCTGCAATGCAATTAACTATGAATGCAGACATCTTCAGAACTTCTCGAGCTCCGGATTAAAATACAGAGACAAACTGCTACAGTCACTTATGGGGTCAAAAGTAGGGTGCATTAGTGAATTCTTACATGGGCCATTCCGTACTGAATTGAATATATATTGCTCAAAAAAGAAGTGTGGTAGAGAAAAAATCATGAAATAGATCTATTTTCCATCTACTTGATGTTACATAGCCATAATGATTGATTCGTCACTCCCAATTCCCTAAGAAAATCAGCATTATCAACAAATTGCGCACCGGAAAGATAAAAGGTACATAAGATTAATCACAGTGGAATGTTTCACAAGTGCAAAAGGTTTTTGGGCAGAGGTGTTCAATTAACGACATTGACTCACTGACTACAAGAATAACTACCAAAGACCATGAATTGTAATTGGTCATGTTTGATCAAGACTAGATTAGTTTGACATAACTATTCTGCTAGCAATAAGAAATAATCAGAAAATATTAATAAGACAGGAGTTGCTGGGACTAAGGATTCGTGTTACCTTTTTCTCAGGCTTGTCCTCCTTATACAGCGACAATTATCAACTTTGCAGGAACATTGTGATAGTCACAACTAGCAATAAGTACTCGTGCTTCTATCCATTGGATTTAACATATGATAAGAAGGAATTTGGTAGAGAGGAGTAAGAAGATAGAAGGAAGGACTACGAGAGGTCTTGGGGTTTTTTTAATGGTTGACTCCTATTAAGAACGTTTTAGGCTATTAAATAACCTTACAAAACATAATAACTATACTAGAAATAGGAAACAATAACCCATTAAAAATAGAAAACAATAACCTACTAGTCTATCCCTACTTGCCAGCCTTTAGTGACCTTATTCAATGAAAAGACAATTAACTAACTATTAAGAAATTGTGCCAACATGGGACACGTAACAATCCTCCCCCCCTTAAGAATCCTTGTTCATAAGGATGAAATCGGGGTATGACTTACATAATTGCCACTCATTTTCCCAAGTAGCATCTTCAATTGAAGCCCCCTTTCATTTAATTAAGACTTTAGACTTTAGATGTTATTTACCCTTGTGTATGACTCGACAATCAAGCACAGCTTCAGGTTGTGGAGGGATTATCCGTAACTGGGAAAAGAGCAGTAGTAATTGAAGGGTTGCATAATCCCAAATGCTTTTGTAAGAGGTTATCATGAAATACGTCATGAATTTGAGAACTAGAGGGTAAATCTAATTTATATACCACTAGTCCTACCTGAATAATCTGATAGCAAGCTTCATCAATGCGTGAAATGTCATAGAATTATGCCTATATAGTTGGAGCTTAAGATAAACATAGTCTCCTACTGCAAAAGACATATCTCGTCATTTTTGATCAGTTTGACACTTCATTCTATTACAAGCTAGTGATATATTATGTCGTAACTCACGTAAAATGGAATCATGACCCCGTAAGTACTCATCAGTTGCTTAGACACGACAACTGTCTGGAACGTAAGTGAGCAAACTCGATGATGGAATACCATATACCACCTCAAAAGGAGTCATTTTTGTGATCGATGTATTATAGCTATACTCCCCACGAGGAATCCATTCAACCACTTTCATGGTTGGTCACATACAAAGAATCTTAAGTACTGCTCCAAGATGCGGTTCACCACCTCAGTTTGTCCATCAGTCTGAGCTAAACATGTTCTTATTAAGTAGATTTTATTATCATAAAACTAAACATGTTCGAGTTAAAGTATGCAACTTATACACTTATAATCAAATTAAATGCATCAAACATCAAGCTTCGTTTGGTTCTAGTTATTGATATACTTATAATCAAATTAAATGCATCAAACATCAAGCTTCGTTTGATTCTAGTTATTGATCTTCATAATCTACAATAATATTTCCAACTCCTTGGAAAAATTAAATTAGAATAAACCTATTAATTCCTAAATGAATTAAATTCCTATTCAAATAAAAATTTAATTTGATTTGAAAACAATTTTCAAAACCAATTGGAAACTATTTCTAATTATCTTGACTCCTTTAACAAAATTTAATTGAAAACAAATTCCAATAAATTGTACTTCTTGCTTACTATAATTTAAAAAATTCTAATATTAAAAGGAACCACTTTCAAAATTAGATAAAACAATTTTATATTTAATAAAGAAAGTCATTTGTATTATTTATTTGGAGATTGATTTTTTAATTAATTAGAAAATCTTTCTTTAATACAAAAGAAAACTATTTTTAAAATATTAAGGAAAGCAAAATTTTCTTAATTAATAAATGAAACACTTTTCAAATTTAATCAAGAAAAATATCTTTTCTAATAAATCAAGAAACTTATTATTCATAAATAAAGAAACCATTTCAAATAAATTGACTGATAATTCTCTAAACAAGCAAATTCGTAAATTAATTTATCACAATCAAATTCAAATAAATAAATATAGTTAAGAAATACTATTCATAATTATTTAAGAAAACAATTTTCTTATTTTAAAGAGTCAAATTAATTAATTTCAATTTAATTGAAACTAATTAATTCCAGTTTTATAAACTACTTTTCTAATTAATTAATTTCAATCTAATTGAAAACAATTAATTATAATTTTAGAAAATACTTTCCTAAAATTATTTAGGAGCTAGGATAATTATTAATCTTAATCATATTAAAACAATAATTATTGTAATTTTAGAATTGATTTGATAATTAATTTAATTTAATAAGTCAACTTCTTAAAAAATTAAACTAAATTTCAAAATAATCCTATTACAATAAACGTTTTAAAAACAATTAGAAAATACTTTTCTAAATTTATTAGGGAGCTAAACTAATTTAATGAAAATTTAAAATTAAATAAAAGGAGAGGCATGTGCACGGGCCGGAACCCTTCTGTGAGGTGCAAGCAACGATTGACTAGCACGTGCAGCGTCTACCATAGACGCATTTCATAGATGTGGGACGCATGTAAGACACGAGTCCGGATCCTCTGTCAAGGCTACCCTGTCTTATTCTGTCAAATAACAATAACGACGTCGTTTTTGTATTAAATTGGACAGCGCTGTTAATTGTTGACAAACAGTCTGGGTCCCACCTGCTAGAGCCGATATTGACAGATCCAAAGCCAGCTTTTTGTTAGACAAAGCCATTTTTGGATATCTGTCAACGTTTTTTGAAAGCCAAATCCAAACAAAAAACGTTGGGATTTGTTGTTTATCGTTATTCTAAGAACAAAATTAATGATAAACAAGAATTTAATGATATTATAAAATATGATTAATTAAAAAATAAATTATTAATAATAAGAATAATAGTAAGTAGAAAATTAATAATTATCAAAATTTATAACAATTAAATTTAATAAGAATAGTTAAATAACCATAATAATTTTTAATAATAATATAATGGTGAATAATAATAAAGAATATAAAATTAGCACAACTTATAATAATTCCTGACATTATTTCTAAACTTACAAATTATAAGGAGATTATAATTATCATAATTGAAAACTCCTTAAAATAATAAGAATAATTAAAGAAACTAAAAGTTATTATAAATTATTATATAAATTAAATTAAAACTGATTATAAGAAAATACAAAAACGAGCATATAATTTTGTCCTTATTATTAATGACGAATTTAATAATATAATTTAATATAATCAATACCTAAATAATTTAAAATTAAATTAAAACTGATTATAAGGAATTAGCAAAAATAAGCATATACTTTTTTCCTCATTATTATCAAGAACAACATTAATATTAATGACGAATTTAATTATATAATTTAATTAATCAATAACTAAATATTGTAAAATTTTGATAATTATTAATTTTCTACTTACTATTATTATGAAGAATATATTAATTATTATTAAAATTAGTAGTAGTAGTAGTAGTAGTATTAATATTATTATTATTATTATCCTTATTATAGGAATTATTATTATTTTTATTATTATTTTAATAAATTTATTATTATTATTATGAATTTTATGATTAGTATGATTATTGATAATATGATTATCAATTTCCTTATGGATATTATATTTATAATAATAATTATTATAATAATAATTATTATTATTATTATTATTTCTATTGTTGTTGCTGTTATTATTATTATTATTATTATTATTATTATTATTATTATTATTATTATTATTCTAATATGTTATTAATTAATTGTATTTCCATTATTATAACATAATTTGTTTTAGCCACCTCGCCCTCGCGAAGGCTGGCCATTTTGTTCCTCGCCCTCGCCCTCGCCCTCGCCCTCGCCCTAGCGAGGCTGGCCTTGTTGGCTAAAACAAAATAGTCAAAAACAGCTGACAACTTTGTGGTGCTGCCCTTCCTGTATTATTAATATGAATATTATTTTTATTATATAGCCGTAGTGTCTGAGGATCGCATGATTAATTAAATTTGTAAGACTCAGGCGCCTTGCGTGTCATATCCTCCAAGCAAGAGCTTGTTATTCTAATACCTATGAATATAATAGTATTTTTATGTTTAATTTCGTTTTTATTATTGAATGGATTTGTTTTCATGAAGTTAGTTTGCTTTAATTCATTTTTTATTTTTAATCTAATTAATAGTCTATAGATTTATAATAATAATAATATTCATAATTATAACAATTAATTATTAATAATAAGAATAATAGTAAGTAGAAAATTAATAATTATCAAAATTTATAACAATTAAATTTAATAAGAA
>JAOSBP010000002.1:21509106-21525164 GCA_027563825.1 Erythroxylum mucronatum | reverse complement strand
GGCTTTGAGATGAGTTAGTTATAAGCATAACTCGACTTGTGTGTCTCCATAAGTCGAGTTATCAGCTTTCGGAAACTTCTCCGCCCTTGTATAACTCAAGTTTTCTGTAAGATACCTCGTGTAACTCGAGTTGTCTGTAAGATACTTCGAGTTGTCTGTCAATATAACTCAACTTATAGTTGGGAAAGTTATATTTTTTTTGGGTTTATCAAGAGCAGTCAAGGTCTAAGTCTAAATCAGTGTATGCTCACCACCAATATGAGTAAGCAGCATGTGTCAAGTTTAAGGTCTCAGTAGCAAGGCAAATGTCTCGGAAATGGGCTCCAGCCGGGCTCACCTTTCGGGACAGTCGGGCTTTGAGAGCGGGGTCCGACACCTGGATACTTCTGCTCTGATACCAATTGTAAACGATCTAGAAGGGGGTTGAATAGATCTTTAGAGCTTTTCGTAAAGTTCTACAAAAAATCAGAAGTTACTTCACACAAAAACAAGTTAAACAAATTTAAACGTAAAGAATAGGAAAGAAGAGGAAACACTGTTTTTATAGAGGTTCGGTGCTAAGACCTACGTCCTCTACCTAAGCCCCCACTTAGGATTTGGCAAATCACTTTATTGCTCACTTTTTAGTTTAGTGAGAACTCGTACAATCCAATTTGTTCCGGCTTAAGCTACGCCTAACAACTGATTTGTTTTTCGGCACAAATCCTACCACACAACCCGATTTGATTTTTGGCACAAATCCAACTACACCAGTGATTTTCCTCTAATCACTCAACTCACAACAACAACAAGATAAAGATAATTGAATAATGCTCAATACAAATCTGGAACTAGCTAAAAGCAATTGAGAGAAAATTAGTAACAATAGTTGTATGCTTTTGCTTTTTTTTAGACCTCACTCATTGATCATTTGATCTTCTTGTATTTATTTGCAGACTTGAGATGAATATAGTTGTTGTAGAACTCCTAGTCGTTGCTTGATTTCCTCATAGACGTTGCTAAATTATTTCCTTGCCATTTGTAGTTGATTGACTTCATCAGAGTCATTTTGCTGTACTTGTAAGTCGACTTGTCGTGGTGTGTAAGTTGACTTGTAGCAACGTATTTCATAAAAACTTCAGCTCTGCTCTTTGATAAGTCGACTTGTGTATTGTAAGTCGACTTATGACAACGTCTTTCATAAAAACTTTATCTCCGCTCTCCGATAAGTCGACTTGTGAATTGTAAGTCGACTTATGTCAACATTTTTCATAAATACTTCATCTTCGCTCTCCGATAAGTCGACTTGTGAATTGTAAGTCGACTTGTGTCAACATTTTTCATAAAAACTTCATCTCCGCTCTCCGATAAGTCGACTTGTGAATTGTAAGTCGACTTGTGTGTACTTCAACGAATATATTCCAGATCACTATCCATAATCTTCACGATAATCATCTTTTGCACGTTGGAGATTATTTCCTTGTGAATTTCATCAGGTCTTCCCATAAAGATTATTTCCTTGTGGATTTCACAATGATTTATATCTTTGCTCATCAAGTATTAATATTGTCTTGTCCTGAAATAATTTCTTAACCAATTCTATACATTTATTATTATCAAAACATAAGTAGGATTTAATTTGTCAACCACCATTGGTCCAACATTTCCCGACTACCCTAACCTAACAAACCAAGTTGATAACCCGAAAGCCTTCACCAAAACTTACAACTCTCAAAGACAGAAAGGGCATTGGGTTGGACTTCCTATGCGGTAAGTATGAGGCGCGAGAACTTTAAAGGGTGTCATTTACCGTTATCCTATCACGCCAGACTTTCCTAATTCTAGCCACTGCCTCAGTAAGGGACAACTCTAACATATCTTCCTTGATTACTTCCCTCTGGTTCTTGTAAGGCCTCCTTCTTCTCCTCTTGTAGCCATTAAGGGTCATTTCCTCACAGTGTCGTACCGGAGCATCAAAAGGCATCCTGTGCACATACCCAAACTACTTAAGCCTAGTCTCTCTCAACTTGTCAGCAATACTAACCACCTGCAGTCTGTCTCTTACCACATGATTCCGTACCCTATCTCTTTTGTAATGTCACACATCCACCTAAGCATACACATTTCTGCTACTAACAACTGTCGCGTATGTTTACGTTTAGTAAGCCAACACTCTACCCTATATAACATAGTTGGCCGCATCACCATTTTATAGAACTTCCCTTTGAGTCTTAAAGGGACCTTTTTATCATATAAAAAACTTGATACACTTCGCCATTTTCCCCACCCAGATCTAATACGATGTAATATATCGTCATCGATATTACCATCTCGCTGAATGATGGACCCAAGGTATCTAAAGCTCAATGTTTGTGGTATGATGTCATTACCAATTGTTACTGCCTCTTCTTGTACCATTTGGCTACCTGAAAAGTTGCATTCTAGATACTGCATCTTGGACCTGCTCATTCTAAAACCTTTCAATTCTAACTCTTCTCTCCAACACTTTAACTTGGCATTGACCTCCTCCTTGGTCTCATCCACCAGGACAATATCGTCAGCAAATAATATATACCAAGGTACCTCTCATTGAATTTGTTTGGTAAGTCCATCTAATACTAATGTGAACAAAAACGGGCTTAAAGTCGAGCCTTGGTGTAGTCCAACACCAATAGAGAACGCTTCCGTTTTGCCTCGAATTGTTCTTATGCTAGTCAATGCTCCTTCATACATATCCCTAATTACTCTGATATACGTCATAGGAATGTCCTTTGCCTCCAAACACCTCCATATGAGTTCTTTAGGAACCCTATCATACGCCTTCTCCAAATCCACAAAAACTATATGCAAATCTCATTTTCGTTCCCTGTAGCATTCCATTAGTCTTCGGAGTAGATGTATTGTTTTTGTTGTGGACCTACCAGGCATAAATCCAAATTGGTTGGCCGATATAAAAGCAGCTCAAGGATTCTCTTTTCAATTACCTTCTTCCACAGCTTCATGGTATGACTTAGTAATTTAATGCCTCGATAGTTGTGACATTGTTGGATGTCTCCTCTTCCCTTGTATAAGGGGATTAACCTACTCAATCTCCATTCATCCGGTATTTTTGCTGACTTGAGGATCACATTAAAGAGTCGAACTAACCACTCAATACCTACAACTCCTATTCGCTTCCATACCTCTATAGGGATCTCATCCGATCCTACGACCCTTCCGTTCCCCATCCCCCTCAAAGCCTTTGTAATCTCTCCCCTTGTGATCCTCCCCCATGAGTCCCCATTTAGAAAATGTCCCGAAACGGAGGGTTCGTCTAACTCTATGTTGGCCAATATGTCTTTATTATATAGGCCATAAAAGTATCTTTGCCACCTCCACTTGATGGCTTGGGCCTCTATGAGTATTTGTCCTGCTTCATCACGTATATAGCAGACTTGGTCGAAATCCTCCCTCTCATGTGCCCTGTCTCGTGCTATCTTGAAAATTTTTTGTGCTCCCTTAAACGTCTCCAAATCCCTGTACATAGTCTCATATGCTTTTCCTTTAGTCATTGAAATAGTCTTCTTGGCCTTCTGTTTTGCCAATCTATACCTTACTCCATTAGTTACCCACTCTGCCTCTGTTGCACTTGCCAACAGATCTTTAAAAGTTCTCTTTTTTGCTTTTATCGTCCCATGAACCTCATCTGACCACCACCAAGCTTCCATCCGCCTGCCCCCTCGCCTTGTAGATATCCCTAAGAGTTTTGTAGCTGTTTCTTTCACTACGAAGACTACTTCCTGCCACATCCTATTAGCATCCCCACACATAGCCCATGTTGTATTATACCAAACTTGAGTCCTAAAATATTTCACCATGTCCCCTTTTGGCCTCCACCATCTAATTTTGCGACAGTGCTTGGTATATTGTTGTGCCCTCCATCCCTTAATTCCTAGATCCAAAACTAACAATTTATGTTGGGTTTATAGGCATGCTGTCGGAAGCACTTTGCAATTCATGCACCATGATCCGACTCTTGTCTTGAGAAGGAGATAATCAATTTATGTCTTAGTCATGCTACTCTGAAACGTCACTAAGTGTGCTTCATTTTTCTTAAATAAGGAATTAACTATTAAATAAGGAATTGTAATTTTCGGTTTTTCAATAACTTATCAGTTAAGTTACTAATTTGATCCCGATAAACATAATAAAATGACTCAATAAAAGATCTGAATTAATGGGCCTAAATTTATGAAGAAAATGAATCTCGATCAGTGTGAACCGGATCCTATATTGAGTCTTTGATGGAGAGGTCCAATATAGATGCTATATAAAGAAGGTTAAGGTCTCTTGAAGCTGCTGCAGCAAATCGTGAATGTAAAGATACTGTGACCCATTCAGAGGTTCATATATACAGAAAGCTACAGAAAGACTTTGACGCATCTCGGTGAGCAGATCTCGTGAAGGTGTAAGTGGATTCGCGTTCGTTTTAGTTTCGGAAAGCTCGTTTAAAGTTACGAAATCAAAATCAGGTATTTTCCACATTTCTTCATTTATTTCTCTTTCACATTCTACGTGGAACGCGTGCTAAGGCTTATGATGCAAGTTACAATATATTTCCTAATTTATTATTTCTGTGCAAAGCACTATATTTATCTATTAAAAACTATCACCTTTCTGTTAAAGTTACAAGATAAGGTGCTTAATTTTTATTTGACACGAGGAATGTTACCCTTATTGAACACTTCGGAGCTATGAAAACTCATTTATTAAAAGCACAGTTATACGCAATAAGAGATCATATATCGTGTTACTAATTAGCAAACAAACAATCTTCCACGTGACCTCTTCAAAATTTTGTGTTCGTTCGAAATTAAACTTAACAGAATGAATAATAGACGATACCAATCAATTTAAAGCTCTCTAAAACTCTAGTATATAGACTACGTATTGTGGTATTAGAGGTAGCCATAGGTAAAGCTTCCAACCACAACTTGATTTTCATCTAGACTATCAAATCTTGTAAACGACAAGGAACAGGAACATCGAAAGCATTAGGGTTTTGAGACAATGAAAATGTATAAAAAGGCTAATCTCTTCAATTGTGGGACTAATTCCATAACAGCACATAAGTGGTATTTCTTAGTAGAATGATTAGACTAATCCAAAAAAGGTCAATATTAATCCGACAATCATAGGGCGTGTAAACCGTTTGGTGGGACTTAGGATTGTGTTTGATCGAGCTCAAGCTTCCTTTTTTTATTTGTCTGTGATGTTTGGGACTATTCTTTGTCTGTGATGGAAACCTAACCAAGTGACCAAGTATTAGCCTGAAATATTCCATGACGAGCTTTATTGTGTGAAGTATCATCTCATCGATCGTTCTCATCTTCGAAGATAAACAAGTCTTAGGAGTATTTACGAATCACACCCTCAAATTGTTTTCCTATAATATCAAAGAAGAATCATTGTAACAAAGATTGATGAAGATGAGATGAGATAACTAGGAATCTATTCGTATCTGACTTGTATCTCCACCAACCTATAGACTCGTAAACAAATTTATGTTTCCTGCCATTGTCACGCTAAACAAAGCCAGCCAGACACTTGCTATGGAAGTGGCCGTGGAGGGTCCAGGGATTTTATTTTATGCACACGGGATGTGGAGTACAGAAGGAACGAGTGTGGAGCAATCAATGTATTACGTATATATGGTATTTGGAGTTGGCTCGATCAACATTTACATAAATAAATTAGTCTCACCATCTTCCTCCTTGATTACTGAATCAAAATATTCTGGGGAGTTGGTGGTAAATATTATGAATGTTGACTCAAGACTCCAAGAGGGCATTGCACACTGAGGCCAGTAATACCAAGGCTGTGCAGTAGCAATCGGCCTTTATGCAATTAAGATTAAAGCATCTAGAAATAGATTACTTGACTGACAGCCTAGAAGGCATTAGCAGCCTCATCTACATGATGCTGTAGGATACCTGTGTTTCCTTTATTCACCTTCGCATCTGGACGCACTTTTCTATCGTCTCATCTCAGCCGTGCAATTGCAAAAAGTGGACAGTGGACAAGTTTTACAATAGAAAGCAAAAATAAGTGTCCCAGCTAAGTCTCAAGCAAAGGCTATATATCACCCAACTGGCCACGGATGTGCCAAGTAAGTACTTAATTAAATTCTAACTTATCATGCCGATTCCCAGGGTCCCTGCCCACACAAGCCAATAAGAACATGCCACCATGTCTCATCTCAATTCATTTCCAAGAAGAGCATAATAAAAAAATGGAGTAAGGATCAGGTCAGCCGTCGACATCACGTAAAGTATCAAAAATTAAGGATGAAATGTAAATATTTGGGGAGATAACCTGCACCGATTGCCTCACTTCCAGCCATAATCTTTTGTCCTAGCCTTGAATAGGATTTAAATTTAGTATTGGGTAAGTAACCAACACTAATTTAGTAATTTTCGTCATCTTTTATTATGGCCAGAGGTGAAATATAAACATGCAAGCCAACTGAAATATAAACAAGGCAGACTAGCTCATGAACACCACAACTCTACTTTCATACATAATAGTAATAGCTATATCTCATTATGTCTGCCGTTACTTGGCATATCATTCAAATATGAGAGAAAACAAAGTTATGATACTCGCATATTACATGATCGCTAAATGCTAAGAAAATATGGTGCTACTTAACATGCCCAAAAGTTACGGTGCTACTAAACATGGCCAAAAGTTATGGTGCCACTAAACATTCCGGACATAATCTAATACATGTGCTTCGGCTGATGAGTGTAATAATTGCTGACATCCTCCTTGTAGACTACATGGTTCAAATAAAAACGACCTTTATCAATATTATCCTAGAATTTGAAGTCCTTTTTCTTTGATTTCCCTTCTTTCTCTTGCATCTTTCGCTTCCTTTTCTTCTCATTCTGCATCAAAATAAAGGATCAGTCTTATTTGCCAAGTCTTTATACCCAGATCATACAGCTGAATGACTATTTAACTTGTGATTTGGTTTCATGAATTTGCATCTCAAGACCTCAATATCATTTGCACAAATACCATTAGCAATAAAGGTAACACACCTCTGCAACCATGTCACTAAAGTCCTCCCGTTGACTACGCAGCTTCTCCTCCTCTCTAGCTTCCTCGTACCTGTCAATTCACCGGAGTCATAAATCTTTTGAGAAAAGAGCAATAACACTAAGGGAGCATATTTATAAAAGCATCACTTACTTTGCAGGTAAGACATTGTCCATAAGTTCCAATTCTTCTGGTTGTAAAGTGACATCAACTTTGTCAGTCTTCTGGCCTCTAAGCAAGTCAACCTGCCAAAGATTAATTAATTGTTAAGATTCGATCACATTTGATAAATCAAACCTTCTGTACCAAGTCAATGTCCAGGAAAAAAAAGTTAGCATAAGATGAGTTAAACAATTTGTTTCTAGTAAAGAAACAATCATACTTACCCTTTTGGCTCCCGTTTTATCTTGGGTGCCACTGGCAATGTTATAGCTGCAGGAAATATCATAAAAATCAGAGTTTATAGAATGTTAATGAACTCATTGAACTTTTAAGGTCAGGTCATACGTGTGAGTTGTTCCAAGTAACGTCCCTGGAGCAATAGACTCTCCTTTTTCTTCAAGAACCTAAAATAGTGAGGGAAAAAAAAATTACAGAGAAGTTAAATTCCAGAACAATCACCAACTATATTAATTGTAACACTGCCAAAGGGTGGATGATACTCACTTGGTAAAGAGGCCTCTCAGGTTCCTTCCTTTGCTGCTTGCGAAGGTCAATAACATCAGGTGTCTCAACACCAGTTGGCGTGCTGAAGGGGAGAGAAAGAATGTTACTTGCAATAAATATAACCCTTAAATTAAGCAAAACAAATAAAATAAAAGAAATTCAAATAGCATTCACCATGCATAAAATATTTATAGCAATACAAAATTAAGCAATGCAATGACATATGATTAAGGTCCACATTCAGCAGTTAATGACTACAAATTAACGGCATTGAGAAACTTTAACTGAATACCTTGAAAGGCTATCTACAGATTGAATGCCAGCCTCCAATTCCTCTTCCTCAATCTCTTCTTCCACTTCCTCTTCTTCCTCCTCTTCCTCTTCCTCCAAATCACCCCAGTGCTTGGTCTTGTCAACTGGCTCCTCCTGGAATGTTTGTCGATAGCACATTAACCAAACTGGTTAAACATTCACAAAATTGATGTCTATTAAATAACAGAGAAAGAATGATTGAAATAACACATTACCTCATAATTAGGTTGTTCCTGCTGCTGAACTCCAAAAACATCTCCATACAATGGACGACCATACTATTCACAGCACATGGAAGTAAAATAGAAAAAAATTAACTAATATCAACTGGTACATACGAGTAAACTCATAAAACAAATTGAGGTGGAAAATTGCATGACATTAAATTGCAACTTACTTCATCAACAGGAGGTTTGCCCCAACCACCAGGGTGATAACCGAAGCTAGCCCCAGGTGGAATAGGAGCATTAAGGCCAGGTATTTTCAGATGAGGGTAAGACGGAGGTGGCCCATATCTCTGAAACAAAGAAATCTAGACCTTAAATACTTTTATAGAGGATTTTTTTTCTTGTAAGGGAAGGTGGAGGGAAGGCAGATGACTACAAATTGAACTCAGAAAGCTTCAACAAATATATGATCAACAATTTCTGATTAAACACAAAAGCACATTAGCCAACCTGCATGTTAATAAGCCAAGGAGGAGGAGCACCGTCTGGCATGCCAAGAGCTTCTTTAAGTTCGTGTGACAGAGTACCTGGCTTCATCTCCCTAAGTTTTACCTGTACACCACCAATAAGATATTATCAACATAAAACTTCTCAATTTATCATCAAACATTTTCTAATCTTCCAACAAACCAATACTAAAAGCTAAAGACAACTGCAATTCAACTCACTGAATTCACAAGTACATTGGCTAAAATATATTAAGCAGAACATTTCCTCCCCCTGTCCCTTCTATACAACACTAGTATAATTCTTACATTATTGCACCCTTTCGTGAAGTAATTCTCATGGAAAACATACAGAAGTTTGTCATAAAATAAAAATCACCACTGTCCTAAAGAAGTGTTATACCTCAAATTCTTTTCCTTCATGATATAGGTCACCAAGAGTTGTTAACTTTGGCTTTGTTTGATACTTGAAAAATGCATCATGGAGAACCTACCACGAGCAAAGCATATTGTTACTGCAAGTGAAAATGTAAGAACATACTACCAAAAAAGAAAAATAAGAACCAATGCATGTGGAGAGCAGGAGCAAAAAACTATAAATTGAAACCCAAAAAAATGATAAAACCTGATAGTCAATATCCATTTTTCCCATCTTTGGTTGCATGCGCTCACGTTGCTTCTGTTTCAACTTTTTACTATCCTCCTTCTCAATGTAGGCCTGCATAAGAAGAAAACACCAAGGATCAACGAATTTTCCACATAGAAGTCACCAGTACATTTCCTTAGAAAAATCATTAACTTTTCAAGTTGAATGTCTCAACAAGCATTAGTAGCCTCAATAAGCAATGAAAGAAGAGTAAATTAGGGTAATAGCTACATGATTACTTCAAGTTACCCAAAATAAGCAGATAATTGAAAATTTTAATACTCTCCTTTTCTATGGGGAAGAGCAAAACTACAGTTAGAACACTTGGAAATGACAGTTGACTAGTAGCAAAAGATATGAAAATACAACCGTTGCAAATACATCAAAATGCAAAGACAAGGAACATGAAGAAATACTGAGAAGCCATTTAGTTTCACTAATGTTTTCCCATTGTAGTTTTTAATTTTTTTTCTATTTTTGATTTATGTCCTTTTCAAATAAAAACAAAAACATATTTAATTATTAATACAGATGCAATTATGTTTTATTACTACTAATAATTATTATTATTAAATATTAGTTAAGTAAATTATTTTATTATAATCTCTTATACAATATTTATTAGGAAAAAATTTACTTCATTTGATTAAAATAAATAATTAAATAATTAGTAATCTATTTATAAATTAATATATTTGTTATAATTTATCAAATTTTATTTTCAAAACAAAATATTAAAATTTAAAGTAATTAATTATAATATGACAAAAACTAAAGCATAAAACAAAAACCAATTTTTATGATTAATGAAACTGGAAAAAACCAAAACCAAAAATTTTAAAAAATAAGTTATTTTACTAAATTTGAAAATGAAAACAGAAAACCAAAAATCACATAGGAGAGAAACACGCCCCAAATGTAGAAAAGAAAACAAAAAATGATTACTTTGCCATGAAAGAGCATGAACAGATACAAAAGAATTCAAATCCCATTTAAGGAACTTTGTATACCTGTCTAATTTTCTCAATTCCAGTGGCAGCAATAAAATCAGGAAGCTGAAAAGGTTGCTTCTCAATACCACGCTTACCCTGCAAAACAAAACCAGAATTTGATGAGATACAAGTAAATTACAAACATATATAACTATATGCGTGGCTACTGGTAAGATACTTAGACACCCTGTTAAGGTATATTTTAAAAAGACAAACTAATACTTATATAAAGGCAATTCGTACTTTATGTACAGTAGCAGATCATCTGAAAATTCAAAGCAAATGAATTAGCACCCTGCAGTTAAAAGACCTAATATGAAGCATGCATAGATAATTCATTTTCTGCATAAATTTCTACATGCTCAGACACCCAGTATACAGTAAAAGAGAAATCAATCAAGGGTCCCCTTTGTCATGGGTCCAGGGTCCCCTTCGTCAAACACATACAAGTCCAGGCTCCATGATTGTCACAGCCGCTCCCCTGCAAGAACCACATATATACATATAAGAGACACCTTCTCGATGTTATCTTCCCTCAACCTCATGCCTAAATCTGTCATGATGCACATGCACGGCAATCATGTTCACTCTAAACCATAATATCCCTCTCGCTGGGGTTCACAAACCTGCAAAAATTTCCTCTTCTGACACCAATGCCTCGGAACAGGAACAGTATTTCTATATGATTTCAGAAAGACCAGCAACTTTGGATCTGCTGCAGTTGCATCCCATACCTGTAAAGAGAACAAAAAGGTTAGTTGGGTATATAAATAAACAAGTACTCCCATATGTGTGCAGAACATATCAAAAATAAAGGAGGATTAGGATATGATATACAGCATTCCAATTACCTCAACCACATCTGGCCTTGAGCAAATCTGTTTCAGCTCAGCGATCTTCATGCGACGAAGAAGCTGAGAATAAAAGTGGGGGGGAAAAAAAAGGGACCCTATCAGTATATTGATGATTTATGCAGTCCATTGTTAATCTCACTGCCAGTACTAACAATTACATAAACAAACAAAAATCCAACCTTTTTCTTCTTATTGGAGATGCCCTTCTCCTTCTGTTGGTTCTCTTGCTCTTCATCTTCTGAGTCTGAATCCAATTTTTTCTTTGCTTCTGCATCTTGGATTCCATCCTCCTTCTTATCATTCTCCTGAAAAGATGAAATCAGTGACATGTTTAAAAGGTCAATCTTGCAGGAGCTGAAAATTCATGATCAGATAATTCCACCATCCAAATCAAATCATTTACCTCAGAAGCACCAGTTTCAAGTAAAGAAAATTTCTCAAAGATCTTCTTGAAGTCATCATCCATCCCATCTTCCAGCTCTGCCTTTTCTGGCACATATTCAATCACCACTTGCTCTCCAACCTACAAGTTCATGTAATAACACAAAATAACGGAGTTCAGGCCCATGCTCCAGAATCAACACCGAACAACCAAACAATCAGCAAACACAAGTTTTCCATACAACTTAATCAACGATACAGCAATCAAGAATGACTTCACATTCTGAAAATACCTATGAAGAAACTAAGGATTTTTCCAACGTCAAAGAGTTAATCAGAAAAAATGAGTCCAATTTCACATTCCTGCTCATAGCCAGTAAAATCGTGCTGAATATAACTTAACAGCACAAAAAGAGTATCTGGGACACATTATTTTCAATTTTTATCAACTGAGATATAGGAATTACAATATTCACATATAACTTTGACATGAACTAAAGTAAATACACGAAACAGCGCTCGTGTAGTACAAAACCCTAATTTCATCGAGATAAAATTTATAAACCAACAAAAGCTACACCACATAGCCACATTCATTTCCAAAACCCTAGAGGATAACGTAGAAAGTAACCAGTTGAGGATCAGCGTTCTCCTTGACGTCACTATCGTTGTAGCCGGCGTCGCTATCGCCTCCGTTGTCGGTGGCGGATGCGTCCTGAGGGAGAGAGGAAGCCTTGATGTTCTTCTTCTGTTTCCGTCGACGGCGGCGGCGTTCGGACTCTCGCGACTTCTTGGCGGAATTAGGGTTCGCGGAGGTCAGATCTCCATTGGAGAGGACGACGCCGTTCTGATACGGCACTGTCTCCGCAGTCATGGGTTCGTCGGAGGGGCAGGGATAATTCGGTAATCGTATTAAGATGAAGTCTGGAGAGAGAGATCAGTGGCTGAGGAACAGAAAAGTTAAAGTTTTGATACAATATAAGGAACGGGTTCGATTGGATTGGATTGGATAGTTAGTGACTATGGCTCAGCCCGGTCACTGATTCTCAAATCAATCCCAATTACTTCGTGGGCTTAGGATGTCGGTTTACCGACCATTAGACTACATTCTAGAATTTGTTTGTCCAATTTTAGTTTCAGCTAGTGTTTTAATATACGTCGGAATTCAAACTTTGCATATAAATTATAATAAAATATAAGAAAACAATCACATTATTAATTAATATTATTCAATATTGTGAATATCATACTAAAATTGATATTACAATACCATTATTAGTCATATTCAGATTTTTAAAATTATAAAGAATAATTTTTTATTTTTATTTTTAAAAATATAACTCATGTGAACTTTTGAATATTTTAACGTGAATGATAACAAGATTTTTCTTTTCAAGAAAACGACTTGAATAATTAAATTAAATTAATTTTGTTTTATTTGTAATTAATATTTAAAAAAGAAGATTAACTTATTTAATAATAAATTAGATCATAAAGAATTAAATTAGAAAATCAAAATTACTTTATATGTTATAACGGAAATTAAATATACATCTTAAGTTAGAAAATTAAAATTTTATTAAAAATATAAAAATAAAGGATGAAAGTAACCAATTCATAAAAATTATTTAAAAAATTCAAATTTTGATTCATTAACTTTATTTTGTGAAATTAACTGTAAATTATTTAAGGTTAATTACCAAAAAAATCCAAACTTTCCTCAATTTTTTAATTGTATCCCGAACTTTAAAAAGTAATAATAAAATACATAATTTTTTAATTTTTTTAATTCTAACCCGACATTAGCTTCACCATTATCTACGCTGACATAGCAATGCTACGTCTCAATAACCCAACTAATTAGACACGTAAATGTGATCAGGAGGAGGATGTCCACTTAGTGAAACGATATTGTTTCATAGTAAAAATTGAAATGAAGTCGTTTGAATTTTGGTCGTTTGATAGTAAAATTGATATGAACCCGAGGCGTAGGACTGCTGCTGTTCCAATGCAAGTCTGCTGGCACTCTCACACCCTAAATGCTTAATTTAGTCTTCTCTCTTAGCTGCTACCTTTCACTGGGTTCATGTTCATGATTGTTGTTGGTTTCCTTTGGTGGAGCAGCGGAGGTTTGTCGATAAAAAAGAGATGAAATTATACCATACAAGCTCACTTTCTTCTGAAGATGTAGATGCCTTCTACATCCCAGGCTTACCTCAACGGTTCGGGTATGAAGAGCTTGAAGTGGCTACTGATAATTTTATGAATCAAATTGGATCAGGAGGATTTGGTGCTGTACATAAGGGTACCCTGCCTGATAAAACAGTTGTGGCTGTCAAGAAAATAACCAATTTAGGAATCCAAGGGAACAAGGACTTCTGCACTGAAATTGCGGTTGTTGGGAATGTTCGCCATGTTAATTTGGTGAAATTGAGAGGATATTATGCCTAAGGAAAAAAAAAACGCCTTTTGGTTTATGAGCATATGAATCGTGGCTCATTGGATACGACGGTCTTTGGCAGAGGACCTGTTTGGAATGGCAAGAGAGGTCTGAAATAGCACTTGGAACTGCACGGGGGCTGGCATACTTACACAATGGATGTGAACAGAAAATCATCCACTGTGATGTAAAACCAGAAAACATTCTTTTACACGATCATTTTCAAGGAAATATATCTGATTTTGGCCTCTCAAAGCTTCTAAGTCCTGAGCAATCCAGTTTATTTACAACGATGAGAGGCAGTCGTGGCTATCTTGCACCTGAATGGCTAACCAACGCAGCAATCTCAGAAAAAAAAACTTATGTTTACAGTTTTGGAATGATGTTACTTTAACTTATGAGTGGAAGGAAATTTTGCTTTACTAGATCCCAAAGTCCTAACAATGATGAAAGCAATAGTGGTGGCACCCAGTTAACATCATCATCAGTTTCAGGGCTTCAATTTTCAAATTAGGGATTTACGGTGTGCGGGTGGCAAAGATAGGCTGAAGCTTTCTCCAAAATCTAAACGACATCGCTTCAATTTTTATGATGAAACAACATCGTTTTACTAATTAGACAATTTCTCTCCTAATAACGCTTACGTGTCTGATTAGTGGAGGTCATTAACACATATCAGGGCTATGTCAGTATAGATAGCAGTAAAATTAACGCCGAGCTAAAATTGAAAAAAAAAATAAAATTTTGTGCATTTAATTGTTACTTTTTAAAATTTAGACTATAAAAAATTGAGAAAAGTTTGGACTATTTTGAGTAATTAGCCCATTGTTATATTAGACATAATATTTTTTTCTTTAAAATATTTTTAAATAATTTAAATGAATATATTCTTAGTTGGTCAATACAACTCAAAAAATTTTGGTATAACCCAATATGCTAATCTGGTATAGTGTATTTGAATTTTGTACTATTTTTTTGGTAGGTATAGTACAAATTTCAAAATTTTAGTATATTAGATAATAAAAATTTAATAAAATATGTAATTTACCTTACGTAAAAGTAGTAAATATTTATTATCTATTGATAGAATATGATATGAATTATAATGAAAAATCTATAAAGTAATGATAATTTTTATTGTATTTATTAAAAATAAAATAAAATAAAATATTATCAATTAATTATAAAAATATAACCCCAGTACCAAAGAAGCTCTTTAGGAATTACTAAATATGGGGACATGCGGTTCATTCAATAAAAATGAGAAATTAATCACCGGTAAATGTTATTACATTTATTTTATTAATATAAAATTTTAACAAAATTATAAATTATAAATAAAATAAAAATAAATCATTTTATTTTTAAAAATATTACCTAATAAATAAATTTTTAACCAAAGAGTTCATTTACTTTATCATATTAAACTAATAAATATATTATTAACATTAAGTAAATATAATGATTTTTCCTTTTAAATATTATTACATATTGTTATATTGTAATATATATAATGATACGCAAATATTATAAATTAGTAAACTAAATAAAATAACCTATTTGACATATACGACTTATGTGGTTTGCTTTACGTGAGTGTCCACGTGAAATGACATATGTCCAGTGAATGATAAGTTGACAAAAGTTAACAATAAAGAGATTGGTTCCAAATTTTAATAATGCAAAATGGGACACTACTTAAACTAGTAATTTTTCTTTTGAAAAGTCAAATTGGCAATTTAATTAAGGGCGTTGAGCTTTTATCAGTAGAGCTTTTATTAATAGAGCTTTTCTGAGAAGACCTTTTTTTAAAAGTCAGTTGGTTGTTTGGCTGTCAATTAAAAAAAGAGCTTCACATAGTAAACTGTTTGGCAACAAAAAAATTAAAAGCACTTTTATTAATTTTAACTATATTTTATTTTATAATAAAATTATTTATGCTAAATAATTTTTACAGTATATTAAACAATATGCAAAGTACCATATTAAAGGAAATTTTAGAGATATTTTAAATTTAATTAAATTTATTGAT
>JAOSBP010000002.1:21484537-21495533 GCA_027563825.1 Erythroxylum mucronatum | reverse complement strand
ATTATTTGATGTCTAAAATTAAATAACTTCAATTTTGTCACACATGTCAATTTTTCTAGTCTTACTAGAGAATCTATTGCTCTACTAAAATTAATTTATCAAAATTTCCAAAACATCAAATCATCATTCCAAACATCTCTAGGTCATTTCATGATGATCAAAATAATTTAGGAATCACCCAAAATTATTATGATCACCGAAACTCCGATAAGACACCAAAAATGACAAATATGGCTTCTAAACTTTTTCTGGAAATTAAATTTCGAGCAAAATCATTTAGGCTTGCATAAAAAATCATATAAACACATTTTTATCACATAAAAATATTTTTAAGGTTCTGGAACTGAAATATAAACATACAAAAATATTAAACAAAACAGATCCTACAATTTCTGAAAAATTGTCCAAATCTGGAAAATTGTTTGATAAAATTATTAAAACATTTTTAATAATTATACAAAAATTACAGAGGAATAAACACATCCTACATATGTTCACATAATTTTTCCAGAATCAAATTCCACAAAAATCATGTGTAACCTCATCAGTTTAGCTAATCGAAAGACAGATTTCAAACATGTTCTTGTAAATTCGAAATTAAATATTTGAATCACGTTAAAATTATTTTCAATCATACTAAATCATTCACATACATCTTATGAACAGATTGGTGAAAGAAAATCGTGAAAATCATTTTTCTATAATTAATTTCGAATAAAAAATTACACGATCTTAAGTTGTCACAACCATGAAAAAAGTTTTCACATGTCATATATTCTACATCTAACAAGGCGCAAGGTGGCTCTGATATCACTATAAGGTTCCGATCATGCATCTCATACATAATATATATCAAATATATGCAGTGGAAAATAAAACGGAACCTCAAAAATCAGATCTACGCATGCATAAAAATATGGAAAACAAAAACGTGAAATGTAAGATGTTTATATACCTTTCCGACGATCTCCTTCGTTCTTTAATCTTTTCAGCGTTGGGTTGTTGTAAACCACAACAATCAACATTGACCGTCTCTGATGAAAGTCCACACGAAGATAAAAGGATGAATCCTCACTAGGAGATAGTTAGAGTTCTTTCTTTGTGCTAGCAAAGACAAGAACTCTTGTGAGAGTTGGAGAGACAAAGAGTGTGTGTATAAGAAAGAACCTCTTTTTCACTTGTGTCTTTCACAAGATGCACGAAAATCATCTTTATTTCTACACCATTTGGCCTTCCATAACCCCCATCACTAATGGAGAGTTATGAGAAGTTAATGACCATAAATAACATGTATTAATGGAAGTTTTGGGAAGTTAATGACCAAATTGGCAGCCAACAACACTTGTTTCTAATCTATTCCATGCAACGTTTTCTACCAAGATCACATCACAATATAATTCCAAAATACTCTCTCATATATTGAATCACCATTCAAGACCATTTTACTCATCCTTTGGATCTCCTATGTGTGTGACCTATTAGGTTTCTGGTCATATTGGTCTCTTGAATTAACACTTAATTCAAGTATGTCAAAAGCAGTATCTAGCAACACGTCATAACTCTCAATTTACTGGAAAGTTAGTTATTTGACTACGAACCCTTCCATACGCAATGTTGCCATGCAATTCGTCCTTTCACCATCTATACCCTACTTGGTTCAAAGTATGGTCAAAGTATCAACTCCCACTAAACTGACTTTATTGGATCATTTTCCTCGTTTGACAAGCTCCTCCCTTTCCCCACTTATTCCTTTACTTATGTATCAATTTTTTTCCTTATATCAGAAAATTTTCGAGTCTTGTCCCTCTGTTAGAGGTGTTTCAATAATGTCTATAATGGAATAAATAGCTCTACGAACGAATGGATCAGATTGATCTTGGTGGAATTGCCACATGTGAAATTGAGCACGGTGGCAGCTTTGAATAAATCATATACTAACTCTCTTTCGGGAAATTTCCAAACAAACAATTTCTTTTTTTACTATGTTTAACTCTATGTATTCCTCTATCCATTCATTTTGTACATGTGGAAAATAAAGCCAATTAGGATATTAAGAGTTTCAATATAAAGATCAATGAAAGTAGAGAACATAGAAAGTTACAATTACAATGATTAGAGGAAATTTGTAATGATGCCTATGAGAATTCAAGGATTTAAAAGGAACATGTAACATGTAAAAATTAAGCAACATGTAAAGAGCAAAAAAAAACTTTTCTATTTCCTTAATCCTTTTTCATTTATTTCATTATTTATGACTTTAGTTTTTGTACTAATTGATTTCCTTTTCCTTTTTTACTTTTACAATAAAGACAATGTAGAGTTTATGTGTGGGAGACTTAAGGAATTGCTTTAGGATGTGGTTAACTATAAAGATTTCTTTTAATTTATTCCATTAAATTGTTATGTTTGTTATGGAGTTAAACTAGTTGAGTATGATCGTGGCATGTATTGAATGGTTGAATTAACTTGATGTATGAACTTTAATTAGCATTGACAATTGAGTTTAAAAGATAAGTGTGGAAACTTTTTAGTGAATTGATTAACCTGATGAACTTTTATGCTATGTGTGATTGAGACATCTATGCTAATATATATTTCTCCTTATGTATGATGTTCTTCTAGATGGATACATATCTAGAACTTGCTTTAAACCACTTTAAGAATAAGGAAAGGAATAAGGTTATCTTTGATTTTAACTCTTAAGTTAAAAAACAACCCAATTTAATATCTTTAATCAGTGCCTTTGAGTGTTATAACTTAATTTTCTTTCTTCAGAACCCGTCATTTGGGCTCACATCTAATTAAATATCTTTAGCTAACTTTATGTATTAGTAAGAAATTTAAATCAATCCAATAAAAATAGTTTGTTAAAAGAAAGTTATCTTTAAACCAGAGGGTGCTTGGTGAGTAAATGGTATTTTAAAAAGTAAATTGGGGATTATATTTGAACACTGGACTTGTATACTTACATTTGAATTTTTCACGTGTATAAAAGGAAAAAAGATATTATAACAATAGTCATATTCTATATGATAGAGTGAAATGGGGGATTGTGGAGTATTTAAAGGTATACTATAGATTATGTGTTCTTAACTATTACATCTACCTATTATTTGTTTTAAATTTTATTATAATTTTCTTTGGTTTTAACCTTCTTCACCTTTGACTTTAACCCTATTTCAACTGAGAAATAAAGACCTTTTGGTTCATTCATGTGTATAACCTAAGTAGTTGAGATTTGGTGTATTAGCAAGCTTGTGGTTATATATCTTATAAGAACTTAACTAGAACACTTGACCTATTAAATATTTAAGTGACTAAAGATTACTAAATTTGTACATTCACTTATGAATGAAACTATTATGTTGTTTTTTATTTATATTTTCTTATAAACATCAAGTATAAGATATTATGTTTACCTAAGTCATGATTGGATTTATGTCTTGTAATATGTATGTTTTTTGATATTATCAGGAATAAAAGGAGGGTTTTTTTGTTATTGTTTACTTCAATAAATATGCTCTTTCAAGGTTAAGTAAAAGCTAATTATGGGAATTTTTCATATGAATGCAAAATAAATTGCTTTTCTCTTTACTATTTTGTCCTTTTCACTTTTTTAATGCTTAAATGAAATTGTTGCTTGCATTTTAATTTAGAATTAAATTGAAGGTATTAAAGGAAAAATAAAGATATTTAGGCAATTATAGATTGCTTTGATAATACTACACAAATTTGGCATAAGTTTCTCTTCTGAGATTTGGCTGAGATTTAAGATGCTATAAAAAGCTTATAAAGAGCTTTAAAACTTTTATTTTTTGAATTTTAAGGAATTTCAGCTTTACACAACTTAAAATACAACTGTGGTCCAAAGTGTGTTCCACACTTAAATATTATAGCATAAGACATGGTTAAATTGGAGCCTATGTAACATTATGAATATAATGAGAAATACAGCCTTTCAGTAAAAAAAAAATTGAATAAATGAAAGAAGAATTAGAGTACATAGGCGTATGATAAGAAGGAATTTTTAACAAACAAACCAGTAAATAAGCTACTATAACACTAAAAGGATGAAAATGAGGAGTTGTATAATGACATTTTGCTTTGAACATTAGAAATCCACTTATCGAAAAATTAGTAATGCAAACCAACGGCACAACCCAGCAAGATCTACAAAGGCCCCCCATCGAGAATCAACTTGGACACACCTCAGAAACGTAATGTTGTGCAAAGATTAGAGCTGCAAGAGAAATGGAGATTTTTGGATAATACAATCTTACTAATGTCAGAGATTATCAAAGGGATTAAGCTGTCTTGTGTCAAAGATTTGAGCTGGAAGCGTCAAAGATTCTGTTCTCTCCAAAGCGCGTAGATACAAACTCCCAAGACAATCATAAGAACAGGTCATCTAGACGCTGGTTGAGAAGAGAGACAATTTGTAATAGCAACCACATCCGAGTTTGGAGTTGTCCAAGAACATAATGCAGTGATATATGTCCATATGGTTTTCTTGAAGGGACAGTCAAAGAAAAGGTGAAAGCATGATTCAATATGCAGAGAACACATGGGGGAGGATTGATCCATTTGCACATATGGAAGACTGTCCGTTGTGGAAAGCTTATTTTGAATGGCCAACCAGAAGATGAAGGAAATCCTTGGTGTTAAATGACGGCTCCAAACAGTGGCAGCCCATGGAACAATGGGTCTATGGTTACGCAAGTTATCACAAATGAATTTACTAGTCAGATTGGTTAGAGAAATACCTTTTCAGAAGAAGGCGTTAGGTTCTTGAGGAGTAAGGGGATAGGCAGGCTGAAGGTGGCAAAGATTTCTAGGAAGATTCCAAAAGTTCCCAACAATGAAGGCCATCATCCGTGTTTTTAGGGGCAACAATGGGAAAGCCTGAGAGAGATTCACCTGGTGGACTAAGGGGCCTCTACTAGACCAGTTATCATACCAGAGGAATACCAGCCGTCCATCTTTAATAACACAGGAAGTCTCCTGTTGGATATCATCCCTTAGCTTCAAAAGCTGATTGAGAAAGAAAGAATGTGAAGCTTTCTAATGGATAGCCCATATGTTGTTCCCTTTAAGAAAGTAAACATGGAGCCACTTGATCCATAAAGTGTTCTTATCCTCCAAAATCCACCAAAACCGCTTAAGAATCAAAGAACGGTTAGAAGTTTTTATAAATAGAATGTTCAAACCTCCTTCTTGCTTTGGATAGCAAATGTCAGCCCACTTCACCTTTGCTGCACCAAGGTTGCCATTCGAATGACTCCATAAAAAAGTGTGAAGTAACTTTTCAATTTTCTTGATAATGCTTTGCGATAGGAATATGTGGGAACTCCAATACACATATAAAGAATAAAGGATTTATTTAATAAGTTGTAGCTTACCCGAGTAGGAAAGTGACTTATTCACCTAAGATTTAACTCTTTTCTGTATCCTTTCTAAGAGGGGGCAACAATCAACATAGTTAAGCCTCTTGGTCGACACAGGGAGACCAAGGTAAAGAAGAGGGGGATTTTGCATCTTCATGCCCGTGGCCTCGCTAATGGTGGATTCCAAAGTAATGGATCCGCGGGGCAAAATGAAATGGCTCTTAAATAAGTTGATCTTCAGCCCGAAAACAAGTTGAAAGACGTGGAGAGCATGCATAAATGTTTGTATAGATTCCAAATCATCCCAGCAAAATAAAAAAAAGGTCATCGGCAAAGCACAAGTTAGTGAGGCCGAGTTGCTTGCATTTTGTATGATACTTAAAGTTAGGGTTGGAAATAGTCTCCTTTCTAATAATGGCGTTGAGAATTTCCATAGCCATGAGAAATAATTATGGGGAAATAGGGTCACCCTGTATAATTCCTCTCGCTGCTTTGAAATAAGGGGTAGGGGATCCATTAATCAAAACCAAAAAGGAAGTTGAGGTAATGCATGTCATGACCCAATTAATAAATTGATCTAGAAATCCAAAGGCCACCAACATAGCTTGCAAAAAACGTCAATTGATACTATCAAACGCCCTATGAAAATCAATTTTCAAGGTACAATTCGGAGGGCTGTGAGAAGTAGAGTAGCCTTTCAAAAGCTCTTGGACGATAAGAAAATTATCACCGATGTATCTTCTCGACAAGAAGGCACTTTGATTATCACTAATCAAAGGATTCAATACTTTCTTCAATCTGTTAGCAAGAATCTTAGAGACCACTTTATAAGGTAATCGACAAAGGTAGAAGGATTTTCCCTTTTCGGAATCAAGCATAAGAAGATGCGGTTAATCTCTTTAAGAAGTATCTCATTTCAAAAGGACTCATGTATGGCCTCTTTGACAAAACCACCAATAATATTCCAAGATTGTTGATAGAAATAGCCATTAAAACCACCTAACCCAGGAGCTTTCTTACCATGCATTCTAAAGACACATTGCTCGATTTTGCTATCCTCCACCGGCTTAGTTAACTGCTCCAAATCTGAATGAGAAATTTGGCTAAGATTGAGATGCTGAAAATCATGAAGAGAAGTATGAGTGCGTATGTTAGTGCTAAGTAAGGAGCTGAAGAATCTAAAAGCCTCTTCCTTAATATCCGGCGAATTGTGAAGAACATGACCATTATGAGAAGAATAGAATAAATCATGTTGTGGTTCGGTCTGGATAAAATTGAATTGAAGAAGAATTGTGAACAGCTGCCCCCTGTTTGTAGCCAATTAATTCTGGCTCTCTGTTGTAAAAGGGAGGAGTGGTTATTGACTGCTTGAAGGTAATGGGTGAGAGCTAGTTTCTCCTTGTCAAAGAGGTTTTGATTGCCAGGGTTAAAAGATAAAAGGTTCTGCACCTTAATCAACTCCCCTCTAGTGGTATTGATGGCTTCAACAGTTAAGCCTTGAGAAGACTTCATAAGTTTGAGTTCTTGTTTGATGACTTTCAATTTCTGCATACACCCGAACTGCATAGTTCCCCTAAAGCTGTGCATAAGTCCTTGTCGACAAGCCTCAACAAAACCAGGAGCCTTCGCTCAGTAGTTGTTGAACCTAAAGGGGTGGTGGATGACCACAGGTGGAGACGAGTTTGAGACTAGGAAAGGCGTATGGTCTAAAAATAAAGGGTTCATAAACCAAGCTATGCTGCTGGGAAAATTATGAATCCAAAGATCATTCACAAGGGCTTGATCAAGCTTCTTTCGGATGAACTACCTTCCTTTCTGTTTATTCGACCACGTAAACAAATGGCCAAAAAACTTGAGATCCAATAACCTAACCTGCTCCAAGCAGTCTAACATATCTGTAAAGTGATTTCTCAGACAAATGTTGCCCTAAGCTTCAGAAGAGTAGAGTGTGGTGTTGAAATCACTACATAAGAGCCAAGGTTTGGTAATAGTGACACTAACTTGCCTTAAGTTGTTCCATAAATCACGTCTTTGAAAATAAAAATTACTAGCATACACAAAAGATACGTTGAAATCCATATACCTTTTAACAACAAAATTCGAAGGTGCATGGCCTGGGCAGTAGCCTCGAGTAGATCCACCTTAATTCTCATTAAAATTGAAGCATATTATTATCCACCCATATATGGTTAGATAACTAACTCCATTGAGGACCCAAAATATGCAGCTTATTCATATTGGCCAACTTAACTTTTGTCTCAAGCAAACTAATCAAAAGGGGTTTTTCACGACATACAAAATCCTTTAAGGATAGCAACTTAAAAGGATTGTTTATTCCTCGTACATTCCATGTCAAAATAGTCATATTAAGAAGAAGAGGGTTTGAGGCTTTTACCCTTGCCCCGTTGGAATTTTCTTTTTGTAATCGAGAGAGAGGTCCCATTGCTCTCATCTGGTTTGGTAACCGAAGAAGGATTAGATGAATCATCCACCTTATCCACATTGACTGGAGAAGGCACGTTTGGACTAATGTTCTCCTGGTTAGGGGAGTCAGTAGAAACAGATATTCAAGCTGAACAAGGAGAAGCAGTATTAGACATGGCAATTCCTTCAACTGCAATATGTTCCTCACTAACTGATTTCTGAACTAGAGCAAAGATTATCCACATCAGGCAAGCTTTCGACAACGGGAATAACAACAGTAGGAACTTCTTCTCTGGCATTACATACAAGATCAGTCAACCGGCTAGGAGTCTGTGTTCATCAGAGTGGATGTCCTCTGTTTGAGTCATCAGCTCATGATAAGTGCCAGTCTTAAAAAGCTTACCCGTGGGTCTCCAGGTTGAGGTATGAGGCTTAGCTAGGGGGCGCCAATAATACAAAACAGCTGTACTATCCTCCCATAACTGATTTCCATCACCCAAATACATGATTGGTATTTCATTGGGAAGGTCTGTCGATACATCAATACTCACACAAAGACGAGCATACCCAATCCTTTTCTTTGTTGTCGTATTCTCATCCATACATAAGGGCTTAACGATGTAGCTAGCAAGTTGGCTGAGGCCTTGCGTGGTCCAATACTTCAGCGGTACGTTGTGAAAATTAATCCAAATTGGAAGACTTTGTATCTTAATAGATTCCAAGAGAAGAATTGGCTACCAAATTTGCAGGAATATTGGTTGGCTCCCAAGGTGCCAAGGACTCTCCTCAAGAATTTTGGAGGCTACCAAAGTGGAGGAGAAGGAGACAAGGACAAGGTTATCTTCCGAGAGTAACACGTCAGTGACGCCTTTGTTCTTCCATAATCGATTTGCCCATCGCAGAATAAGCGGAAAGGCTGGCCTATGACCTAGGAAAAAACCAACTAGTGTGGCCTTCCAATAGTTTGCACCTTCTAGCAGAGTAGCCAAATCTGGGTACACTATACGCTTTCCGTCTACTTCATGAGGAGGAGTGTAAGACAGAGTAGACTCGAAGGAGTCCCCAACTACTTGTTTTCACGATTTTTGGGCAGTTAGAGGTATATTACGAGAAGGGTTGAGGGCATGAGGGGATGGGTCGGAGGATAACGAAGGAAAGTCTTCTGCTTGAGGGGGTTTTGGGTCAACCATGGTGGGGACAAGGAAAGGCGGGAAAATATATTTGAAAGTTCTAGAAAGGTTGGGAAGAGAATGGATGGGTGGAGAGAAGGAGAAGCAGGTGAAGAAAGAAGTTGGTGAAGGGGATGAAGAGAGGAGAGAAAGAGGAAAACAAAAAGGAGAGGCAGGCCAAGGGATCAAGCAAGGAGCAAGCTGAAAATCTAGAGAGAAGGGGGAGCGTCTCTCTCTAACCCATTTCGCAACCAACTATGAAACTGGAAGATATGGTTACATAGATGAGCATGTATTTACTCTCGTCTTTCTCTGGAAATCAAACAAAAGAAATAGTAAGGGACCTAATCTAAAATATGGGTGTGTTAGTTCAAGTATCCATCACTAATAAAAAAAGTGAATTAAACAATCAGGTTTTTATGTAGAACTTCTTTACTCATGTCCATGAGCCTATATGGTATAACCACTATACTCTGGTCGAAGGAAACTAAATCCTTGGGATTTATTAAACTATGATATCTAGTTTATTGTTATTGTTTGATTTATATTTTTAGTATCGATTATTCTTCTATGACTATTTTTAATGATTTTGTAGATTAATTGGTAAGAGGCCTACTCATTTATTATTTGTTACAATCTTTTACTAGGTCAAATATAAAATTTGTAATTCTTTAATCCTCTAATTTATGAAACAAATAGAGTTTAAATGGATTTTTGGGTAAGAATTCTTAGATATGACCATGTCACTTATATTAATCGGGTTCACCAATCTTCCTACCTCTTAAGGCTACTATTAGGCTAAATATCCATGCAAAGGTTGTTTGTTAGTTAGGGTTAATTAAGTTGTATTTCTCTCTAATTTGCTATAATTAAGGAAAAATAGGACAGTAAATATTTAAAGTATAAATTAATTTCTTCTTGTATCATAACTAAAAGACAAACGTTGTTCTACTTCCACGTCTACCTTAGAACATGTATCAATGGTATCATAACTAAAAGACAAACGTTGTTCTACATCCACATGTACCTTGGAATATATATCAATCACAATCAGCAGAACCACGTTTGTCTTTTTGTTATAACTTTCACCGTAATAAAGAACTTTCCCTTCTTTTTTTTTTTTGTCTTTTTGACAAAGCGTTGATTTAGACTTGGTGCTCTCTATGGGATTGAACCTTACTCTCACTTTTTTTTTGGTGACAGGGAAAAAACAGAAAATAAACCTAATGCTTTTAGACCGTCATTGATAAAGCATTATTATGTCGTAAGTATCAAATGTTCGGGATAGGCCTCTCCCACAAATGCCAATACTGTAAAGATGAAGAGCCAAATTTTGCTAAAAAATCAGCACATTGATTCCCTTGTCTCAAGTTTCGCTAAGGAAAGATTGGAACCTTAATGAAACTAGTATCGTAGTTTGAGGAGTTAAAAGGTTTCATTTTTAGCTATGGGTGACAATACACCAATATAGAACGACAAAAACTCTTGCCTTCTCTTGTGGGACAATTAACAAGTGGGTTGGCGTGCATGAACCAACTTTTGATGAAAGGTAGCTCACATAATTCACATGTGCTCAACGTCTTAATACCCATAAATCCTATCATAAACAGAAACGTGTGCTTGGTCAACATAAGTGTAATTTCGGAGTTAAATGACCCGTATTCCTAGAACACCGACAATACCAAAACCATAATTTACAGAAATGCCATAGCTTCATGTGAATGTACGTTCTATCGTGTTGAAGGATTTCATTTGAATATCATTTGTCTTGCATTTGTTCACGAATCCCGGCCAGAGTTGGGAGTTGAAACTCAAGAATAGAAGATTATTACCAAGTCAGCAGATGGGTTGGCTTGTGGATTAAGAAAGACCACGATATTGAAGAAAGATAAGAGACGTACGGAAGAAAATTGGAAGCAGGTGACATTGAATGTAAGCTGAGAAATCACTTTCACTACAATTTGACATGATTTTCTAGATGATCATGATCATGGCCTTTCCAAGGCGAGTACATGACTT
>JAOSBP010000002.1:21464902-21478535 GCA_027563825.1 Erythroxylum mucronatum | reverse complement strand
CAAGTTAATAATAACATAATTAAATATTGTAAAATAAATATTGATACAATTATAAAATAATCAATGAATTACATCTTTCACATATATTATACTGCAGGGGCATTTCTGTCATTAACATTGTTTTTTGTTCTATCCCCTGCAACCAAACACATTTCTGTCCTCAGGATGAAGACAATTTTCTTTGTTCTATCTATCACAACTAAACAATTCACTGTCTCTAATTCTTGTTCTGTTCCGTCTTGTTCTGTTCCATCTCGTCCCGTCTCTGCATATTGAAGACGCTAACCAAACGCAGTGTTATAGTTGAAAGAAGGGGATTCAAACTCCAAGTTCTTTCATAGATCATTGTTTGCTACGAAGAATCATAACATAATCTCTAAGTTATACAATGAAGAGGGGAGCCTTGTCACTAGTAAGAATGAGCTTAAATTCCTTGCCAAAGAATACTTTAATAAGGGATCATTTAGGTTCGCTTCTGTTTTTCTATTATTATTTTTGTTTTAGTTTTAGTTTTAATTTTAATTTTTTGTTTTTAGTTTATATGTTTTAAATAAAAACAAAATTTTGTTTAATTGTTAATGTAAATGTAGTTATACTTTTGATAATAATTATATAATACATAAAATTTAAAGAAAAATTATGTTTTATAAGTAAAAATTAATTATTTTATTAAAATAAATAATGTAATAATTATTTTCATTTATAAATTAAAATTTATCTTTAATTATTAAAGCAAAATTTATATAATATATTTTGAATATATTTTAAATTTTAAATTATATTTCTTAATAATTATACATTAAAATTATTTTATTTTATATTTAAATGAATTATAAAAATAAATTAAATTATTCATAAATTTTAAATAATTAAATATATAATTCATAAATTCTTATTAATAATTAATTTTAAATAATTAAATAATGAATTATAAAAATAAAAATAAAAAACAAAAATCACTTTTTACGAAGAAATCACAAGTAAAAATAAAAACAAAATCTCAAACAAACAATTTTTTTTCTTCTGAATTTAAAAGCAAAAACTAAAAACTAAAAACTAAAAATTAAAAACAAAAAGCTGAAAACAAAAAACATAATAGAAACAAACGGGCCCAAAGTCTTGGAAATTTTAGGTGTTGGAAATTCAACTTATCTCCCTCGTAACCTTCCTAACCCACGTTACCAACTCCTGAGCAATATGAACTTCTTACCAGAAACTTCACTGATGAGGATATTAGGGCAATGGTATTCTCATTTAGTCCCAATAAAGCCCTATACCCTAACGGATTCGATGCTTTTTTCTACCAACAGACATGGAATTCCATCAATTTCTATGTATGATTTCTTTCACAATGCTAAGATTTGAAGGTATGGAATTGCACTCATTTATGTTTGGTACCAAAAACACAAAATTCAAAATTACTAAAAGACTTTAGACCTATTTCTTGTTGCAATACATTTCACAAAATTATTTCTAAGTTGCTGACTGACAATATCAAACATGTGCCATCTCCATTCGTTTTTCAATCTCAAGCTACCTTTATTCAGGAAAGGAGTATTAGGGATAATGTATGCTTGCTATTGAAGAACTATCACATCAGGGGCTTTGGTTCTAATTGTGCCCTCAAAATTGATATTCACAAGGCCTTGGACTCAACAAATTGGGACTTTATGCTTCATTCTCTATAATATTTTGGGTTCCCTAACAAATTTATTACATGGATCTCCTAGTGCATAACCATTACTTCATTTAGTGTGCTGATTAATAAGGAAGCTACTTAACTTATCAAGGGTGCTCCAAGGCTAAGGCAAGGTAACCCACTTTTTCCTTACATCTTCACTGTATATATTGAGGTTTTAAATTGTATCATTAAAAAAAATGTGTTTGCTAATAGTGACATTAAGTATCATAAGAAGGGTATTAGGTTATCCATCACCCACCATGCTTTTACTGATGGTTTGTTATTATTCTGTAAGTTGATGAAGCTTTAGTTGCTTTTCTAATAAGATAATCAGAAGAATTCAGTGCTTGTTTAGGGCTTTACAACAACAGGGATAAGGGCCTCATAATCATTTATGTGGATGCCTCATATTTAGCTTTTTTGCTATCTACTATCTTAGATTTATCTCTCAAATCTCCTCCATTCACTAACCTTTGACATTCCTATCTCTTGAAGGAAGCTCTCATATACAGATTGTCAAGGGTTATTAGATATGATCCAAAAAAGAATCAGGGCATGGTCTACCAAGTGTTTATCCTTTACTAATAGGTTATAATTAATTTCTTCAGTTCTTAGTAACATGTTTATCTATTTGTCATCTCCTTGCTTTTCCTATAAAGTTGTGTAAGAAGACTGACAAACTTAAGAATTGTCTTTGGACTGGCAATGAATCCTCTAAGCCTTTTGTAAAGGTAAGCCAGAAAGAAATTTGTATACCTAAGAAGGAAGGAGGTTTTAGGAATCAAATATGCAAAGATGGTAAACAAGGTAATGTTGATTAAGAGTCTATGGAAAGTAACCTTTGACAAGGAGTCTCTCTGGGTGAAATGGCTATATGAGTACTATATATAGGGATCTAACTTATGGACAGTTAAACCAAGAATTGATGTATCATGGTACTGGCAGCAAGTACTGAAACTCAAGGATCTCATCCATCCTCTCTTCAAATACAAGGTGGGGAATGGAAGGAAAATGGATATGGTATGACAATTGCAGTGCTTTGGGTTTAATTTATCTTCTCCCTAACTTTGTTTGCCTTATATTTTTTTAACTACAAATGCAAGGTTAGTTGTTTAATTGAAAATGACAGTTGGCATATGCAGTAGAAGTTGGCAATTCTTTCAAGGTTTTTTCCTTCAACCCCCCCTAACTTAAAAATGGAGGACAAGGTTATCTGGCTCAAGCATTTCTTGAGCTCATTTACAAATAAATCTTGTAAAAATGTGATCAGGCACTAGGCAATGATAGTGAAATGGTATTCTCTTGCTTGAAACAAGCTCTTTGTTCCTAGACTTTACTTTGTGGCTTGCAACTAAAGAAAGCCTTAACGAAAGTACGAGAGAGGGATAACAATTTTACGCAACGTTCCCTTTGTATTTTTACAAATAAGTTATTTTTATGAATCGAATTTATAACCTTCTGACCAAAAAGAAATAACTTTACTAATTACTCCAAGACATAAAGAAGATAAACTTCTATATAAATACTTAGAAGCTTGGTTTATAATCCTGGTGAGAAAAGAATCAAAAAGTTACCAAGGATAAGCTCAACTCATTAAAACAAATAAGTGAACGCAATACTAGAGAAATCAAAATATTGCTAATGGCTAGAAAACAAAGCTCTACACTTTCTCCACTTTTAAACTCAGATTGATCCTTCTAATAAGCTACCATGATCTTGACATGTTACATACAATTTTAATAGTGTTGATTTTCTTTTATATAATTTTACACATTCCATATAAGCTCTGATTAGCTACTAATACAACTTATTTTCTTTCCAAAAAAAAAAGAAACATATTATTTAATTGACACAGGATATTGAAAAGCTAAAGGAAAAGAAGTACACTATGATTCTGCTAAAATTTCTCAATTGACACAGGATATTGAAAAGCTAAAGGAAAAGTACACTATGATTCTCTAAAATTTCTTAATTGACACAGGATATTGAAAAGCTAAAGGAAAAGTACACTATGATTCTGCTAAAATTTCTGTATACAAGAACCTCTACTTGTTTCGTACAGAAAGAATAATATATTGAAAAGAAAGGGAAAAAAGGAAAATAAAACAAAAAATTGAATGCCAACCCGACTATGTTGTAAGCATGCTTCAGACACACCAATGCGGTGCAGCAAGTTAAAGTCGTGTGCAACAGTGGATGATCCGAATGGAGAACAAGGACTATACAAAACTTGAGTTCTTCAATCATTCATGGCATCCTACATGATTCAATAACTTCGTTCACCATTTTATGAGTCTCCGGTGTTATCATGTTTAAGTTCAAATGAAATGCCTGCCCAAAACAAACAATATATCAGTTTTCGAAGTTGGCTGATATTGCTGATGTAGGCTGAGCATGAAACCCAGAGACCTGCTGATATCAAATCAAACTCATTTCATGAGGAGGTATTTTAATTCAAAAGGCTTAAAAGCAACAAGCATTGGATCTTTGCATATGAATGCAAATGCTTTTTAAGAATAATACAAGCAAAGACAAACAACCTACAACAAACACTCACCACAAATCTCTCTAACACAGGCACAAGAATCGACAGTTTGTGATTTGGGAGGTAACCAGCGATTGAACTGCGAATGCTCCCACTGTCATTCGATAGGGAAAAAGACAAGTGAAAACTGCAAAAGATTACTATGGTTAACAAGACAGAAAAGGTCAAAGGGGGGAAGTTACGAAACCTTTCAGTAGAAAGAAATGCAAGCAGCAACGCTGAATAAGCTTCTACAATCATCTTCTCTGCTTCTTTCTCGCCTTGTAGAACAGCTGCCTCATCATTCTGCACAAAGCAATAACATTATCTTTAGTCAGCATAGCTTCACTTGCACCAGCTGAATTTCTAATGCTCTTGGAGACCATTATAACTAATCTTTAAGCAACCAAAGATGCACAAGTATAGATATGCATAGATTTGTAGAAACATTAAATTCAAAATTGAGAAAAGGAAAGCAACTCACCCATGGCAGCGAGTTCTCCTCAGCAGAGGCATCACCTGCTCCTTGGTTGGCCAAAAAGATAGAACACAGCAGCGGAATCACATCCCTGTGACTCTCGTTTTCTGATCCTTCTGAGTTAGTTATCGAAACACTTGATGTAGCAAGCCTAGATCTACCGGCCACCATTCATTAAGTTTCAAATAGTAATTGCATTAGAAAATGAATGAAATATCCAGGTAATTATAAGGAAAAGGAAATGCTTCCAGGGAGACTCAAACTGTTAAATCCAAAAAAAGAGTCCCAAATAGGGATGAACAGGAAGCCTGACCACAAGTCAATGCGACAGGCACAGTTTGACCAAGCTATGGGCAGGCGCCCACCACGAATACAACCCTATTGCCATCCCCAGTCCCAATTACCATGAAGAAAGACTAAGACAAATCATCACAGATGAGGTTTCTAAATGGAGAATTTGCATACATGGGATGATAGGATCTTTCATTGTCTTTTAAGCAAGCAAATAGGAGAGACAGAACATTGCGCAGGGAATAACATCTTTCTAACACATAATAATAAGGAAATGGGGCACAAACAAACAACAAAACTACAAAAGCCAAAATGTTCAAAAATCAAATAACATGCTGTATGTTTGTAATGACCAATTTCAGAAATTAATAAGGTATAAGAGTGATAAATTATTAAAAGTGAAACTAACCTGTTATCCCCATCCTTCTCCACCAAGTTCACAAGCAAGCCCAATATAGCAACAAGGAAATCTAATTCTTGATCATTGAGATGAATTTCGGTCTGATTCTCTGGCAAAATAGTTGAAGTTTCATCTTTCATCACATTTGAGAAAGATAAAGGTGAGCTGAATGAAGGGAAGTGGCCAGCAATCAGTGAAGACATAGTCTCCAGTCCGCCACAGGCAGCAATTTGTTGACACCCAATTGGGTTGTCATTTGTCAAGTTCATGAGAACCTGCAAAAACATCATGTCAATTACGGAGGAAAAGTGAAGTATGATGAAACTCATGCTGGCAAGAAAAATACTTTAATGGCAGTAAGAAGACAGTCTTCCACTAGGCTCGAACATTCTTCATCAGTGGCACTGCAACCTGAGTTTTGTGGAAATTGCTGATTTTTCAACTTATTTGATGTTAGTTTGCAATGGTGACCGTTACTTGTTTCTTCTTGGCTCATTAATTGATATTGGCTTTTTTTTCCAAGCTCTCTAGACACTTTCAGACTATTTCGGTTCCTAGGTTTCTTTGGTCTTCCATGTAGCAGTTCCCACTTTGAGGGTAGAAATTCATCTTCATCAAATGCGAAAGGATCTTGGCTGTCTTCCAACAGTTCACATGTAGAATCTTTTCTAAGAGTAGACCTCTCAACAAGTCCAAATCTTTTCTTCAAGTCAGTACTAATTAAAGATGATCCATTACTATAATTCCTTGGTGTGTCACTACATGAGCTAGACATTGAAGATCGAATTCTAACTTTTAGTGGACAAGCATCATCCATTAATGTGGTACTTTCGGACATGCCAGCAGGAAGACGTAATTGCGTGGTTGACCTCTGAGACACATTGACACCACATGCAGAGATGCTCTCTTCACCACAGCAATGTGGGGAGGAACTTATAGGCACAAGCTCATTGCTTTCTACTGCAAATTGAAAAGAAATGATCCAGCGTGAGAAGAGAGAGGGAGGCAACAAGAGTACGAGGAAATTATAGATACGTTCGGGAAAATGAGCACCATTGTAGTCCACAGAAGAAACCATATCAGATGCACGATCGCTCCCATGAGAGACACTACTAGGCTTTCCATCAAAGGAGGTCAAAGAAGACGTTTTAAGAATATAAAGACCTAAAAATCAATGCCAGCAGTCCTCAGAATGCAAGTCAGGTTTAATTTTTCTTAAAGGAAAACTGGAAATGGAAAAAACTAGAAAGAAATATAGTCACCTGATAGGATCTTGATAATGCTTATAGTCAGTTTCGTAAAAGAAAATTGGGAGCAATGGAAATCCACTTCTCCTTTCAGTTCAAGCAAATGACTCTACATAACAAATAGAAAACAAAACATAAATAACTCGATAATTCAGCATTTAGTGACAGCTCCAGTTCTAGCATCTAACCTTCAAGACATTGTAAGGAGAACAAAAACAACATGTGACATTAATCTAAAAGTACCTGGTTCTCTTTACTTAGAAACGTGGCATTTTCCATGATTTTCAAACATTTCAAAAGAAGCATCAAGCATTCCAGACCTAACTTCTGATCTTTATTCAAAGGCAACCCATGTTTGGACCAGCTCTGCAGGTAAAAGTTTGGTGGTTTTTTAGTTGCCTTTCAATGCAAAATGTCCTAACTATGATTTCGAGACCAGAACAATAATTTTAAATAAAATATGGCATTATAGTCATTTTCAGCACAATCTAAGAATCAGAAAATTGTTATACACAAAAGAGTTACAGAACAATGAATGAATAAACATTACCACTCTACATATTAACAAGTCAACGTAGCATTAGTTTAGATCATATAGAGCTAAAGTAAAAAAACATGTATGCACGCACAGATTCTGTTCCAAAAAATAATACTATGAGACTGCAATAAGTACTATACAAGAATAAAATCCAAGAGGCAGGGACAACAATTATATAAGGGCTCCATTAATTAGTAGAGAATTTAAGGAATGGATACACTACATTTTCTTACATAAAATCACTACAGGTGGTAACCCAGATCAGAAACTCCCAGGTAACCTGCCAGTGTTACTAATATATGTGAATGCGCACATAAACTTTTAGTTAAGACACAATTCTAATTTCTCATAAGTTAACTGGAGAAACAAACTAGGGTAAGAAAACTTCTTAGCATTCAGCAACTACAAGTAAAGGTGCTTCAGCAGACACAATGGACCATAATTAACCACTGATGACATAGATCAAACATACTCTACACTGAAAAAAAAAAGCTCACACCTCTATAACACAGTGACAATTCATGGCAACTTCAAAAACAGCATCAAGTCCTCCTTGCTCTCGGAGCTTCTCCTTAAAATTTCCCCCCATCTTCCTTGCTGTGCCAGATGTGTCTGGAGAAGCAAAACCAGGATAAACAAATTGTTTTGCAAACAATAAAACATGAAGTAGAATTATAATATCACGTCATAAGTATGTGCCTCTTAGTCTATGTATAGCAATGTATCACAGAGCACATAATTACATGCACAAAGGCATAAAAAATCTTGTGTGTGGGTAGTTCGGTCAACAACTAACAGTGCGATGAAAATTAGAAACCCAAAATTACCTACTATTGATCAGTTGATCATAGAACACTTTTTGACCATAGTGATAATCAACAGGTTTAAGTTCACCATAAGTTGTAGGATAATTGTGAAGGTCGAGTCATGGCTAAAGTTTGTAAGAAAAAGCCAACTGAAAAGTGCAAGCAAATTATGTCAAGTAATTAATTAATATTTAACCATCATAAAATTTCAAGCTGAAGGTGGCCAAATGATAACAATCAATGATACATCAAAATAGAAGAGAAGTAATGTCGGAAGTCAAAATCTTGAAAAGCTTAAAAGCATACAAAGAACAGCGGAGACCACAAACTTTTAAAAATATGAAATTCATCTTCAGTGTAAACATGAAAAGACTCTTTCTTGACTCTAGCATTCCAATACTTCTGAGTCAAAGTCCACGATTCTAACTAATTTCATCACATCTTGATCACATTAAAATCTAATACTATCATTAGTTCTCATGCAAAATCACAAGAGATATGGAAGACTCGTTGTCTATTCATTCAGTATAAACCACTAATTGTCAGGAATTACCTTCAAAAGATATCTTAGACAAACAAGCTTTCTCCATAATCAACAAAGATATCCATTTAGCACTTAGTTCTGGCCGGTCCAGTCCACTATCAGCCCCATTTAACTTCATATCCTTGCAGCTAACAAGAATTTCCTGAACTTTGGCAACAATTGCAGTAGAACTTGGGTCCACCAGTTTACTTGAATCTCGTAGGATATCAGAATCCTTGCGAAATCCCAAAAGCTTATTGCCTATACTTCGAGCTTTATTTTCAGCAGTTGCAGAAATGACAGGCTTCAGCAATTTTATCAGAAATCGGATGCTGCGGGGAGATTCTAATAGGTGATCTTCTTGACCCTTAAGCAGTAAAATGAAATTTCTTTAGTAATTACAGTTTTAAAGGAACAAATAAATTCAGAGATTGGAAGTCGATCCTTAAAACAAATGAGATATACACTATGAAGCAAATCTTCGACCAGAATTTGATTTCAATCTTAGAAACCATGTATTGGACAATTTAAGCCATATTACATAGAAGTAGTAAAGGTTTTTACATACTGGCTGATTCATGTTGAGAAAGTTGAACTTATGAAGGGGCCAAATTAACATTTTGACATGTTTCAGTCAACCAAGGGGTCAGATTACATTATTGAGCTCATCCGCACACATATCACAAAACAAAGCAACTCTATCATACTCTTTGCCCACAATATGATTTCTTAACTCTGTTTTCTTGTTAACCAGTACAAGGATGAAGACAAATAGCCAAGAATGTTACTTACATCACCCGTTAGAACATAGAAAAGAGCTGCAGCTGCAACGTTACTAGAGAAGTCATCAAAGCTGAGACCCATGATAGCATCAATTATTGTCTTTGCCATCCTGAAAAGAAAAACTCAAAATGTTTACCACAGGCGCAAGAAGATAAGAACATAGTGATTTTTGGAAAATAATTTCTTTCTAAAACCAGTATACTACAAGGATAAGATAAAAGAGCCATCTCATCAATGATCACTCTATCTAAATTTGCTTTTCCTTCAATAGAATCCTATGAAGAACAAAAACTATTTAGTAGTCCAAAAATAAGCAGCAATGTCAACTGAAAACCAGTGATTTCCAGGAAGCAGTGGTGGAGTAGGCAAAATTTATTAGTTAGTAATCCAATAATTTCTATTTCGTGACGGGGTACAAGGCAACACCTTTTTGAATTCCAAAAATGTTGATTAAGCCAAACAACAGGTTCAATTGAGAACACTAAAAGCCAGACGCTTTGAATTTAACTACGGAATGACTAAAAGAAGTTCTTTCGTTTCCCATTATTATCCACCAAAATTTCAAACTTGTAAAGAAAAACGACCTCCCAATCAAATATTTAAACACAAAACCCAAGAATTCATACCCTTGAGCCCTGAAAAGGCGTCGCTGTTGCGGAGTTCCGCATATGGACAATAGCGACAACAAGCTCCCTCTCCTGATCCTCAAAGGCTGGCCCTTTCTCAACCCGTCAAGAGCAAAATTAACCTCGTCAACATGCTCCATCATTTCCCCAAACTCCTGGGTCTCCATCAATGTCCTGGAATAACTTGGCCTCTCCAATTTGGGTTTCTTGGACTCTTTTGAAACAACGCCGTTTGAGAAGCTGTAGGGATCGGGATCGAAGGTGGAAGAAGGCCACAGAGAGGACGACTCCTGAGAGGCTAAAGAGAAATTGTGAAAATCTTGAGATTGGGTTTCTTGGTCCGACACGACGTCGTCCTCCAACGAATCGGAGTAGGTTCCTCCGGCTACGTCACCTCGACTCCGGCGACCGTATGTTCTAACCATCATCTTGGATACAAAGACTCGAATAGAAAGAAGTAGAACCAAAGTTAACGACTTTATCTCTATTTGACAGAAGAAGAAAGGGCAAAATTGGCACAAAAGGACAAGGGGTGGGGCGTTTTGGGAAGAAAGAAAATATTCAAATTCACCTCGGATCGGAGCTGGCAAGGTAAGAGCGAGAGCAGTGGGAGTGGCGGGGGTGGGGGTGGGGTTTGGTTTTACAAGGAGAGAGAAAGAGGCGTACTCGTTCGTTTGATGGTTATATGGGTATCGGGTCGGGCATGGATTTTTATTTGGCTGCTTCTTTCTTGCTCCGGGGTTCTGAAATTCAGCGCCATCTTATGATGTGTGAAGAGAGCAAAAAAAAAAAGTCAGTTTTGGTACTCTCTTTTGTCATTAACTAATACTTCCTCTTGTTCGTAGATTTCGTTTTAAAAAAATACATACATATTAAGAAAGCTAATGAAATTATAGATATATTTTTATTAATACTCTCATAAAGTTACCTTGTAACTTCCATTTTGTGATATGTATAATTAAGATGAGAGAAATTAAAGGTTAATTTTGGAAGTAAAATTATAAACATGCATACAAAGTTAAAAATGACACTTATTTTGAATAATTAAAATGTATCTAAAACGACACTTATTATGAATCGGAGGGAGTAAGATTACTCTCAGGTTTTGCTACATTAAGAAGTTCTCATGTATTTTCTATTTTGTTTAAGCTTTTGTTTATTTTTGGGCCTTTTTGCATGGCATTATGTTTCTTATTTCATTACTTTCTGTGTCTTTATTAGTTGTTATCACAAGGTCCAAATTGACGCTAAGCAATGCACAAAAATCTATATAACCAAACAAAATTCTTATGGTCTTAACAACAATTTATTAAACATCTAGAAAATATCGTTTTATAAAATACTTAATGTGCATCTCTTTACTTAAAAAATTTAGGGAGATAAACGTGAATGAAATTACAAAGATATAAATGAACTTTTATTCATGTAGAGAAACAATATAATTAGCGTGAGGGCTAAGGCAAGTTCTTCACACACTTACTGCAACATAACAAATAAGTCATATAGTAGCTACAAAAGTTGAAAGACATTTCCTAAACCAAGCAACATGATCCTTCATGTTAAACTTATCCAAATTTGTGTTTCTTATTGTTCAAACAAGATGTCTATCAGGAAGGGCTAGGAGGAGTTGTTGGTTTAACTAATATAACCAATAAGTGACGCAACTACCAACCGTTAACTATTAACTATTATAACCGTCATGTAATAAATGTTAACTACTAGCTGTCACTAAGTAGTTTAATCTAACAGCAAGAAAAATAATGACCCTTTTAAAATCTAAATACTGCATCGCCGTAGGTGATTGTAGTTGTATATAAGTTGTTTCACCGTGCTTTTCCTTGCTATAGCACGTCACCCTCATGCTTAAGTTTTGTTGTACAACATGTTTTAAGAAGTTCACTTACGATCAAAAGTCAAAACAATCTAATGCTTCAACACGACTCTTTAACCTTCGTCACTAGAAAGAGTAAAAGGCTTCATCTAGAGGGTTTCAAGATAGACCTTAATTTTGTCTTGAAACTATCAAAGAGGAGTATACTTCTCCCATATTACATCTATTATTTTCTTTACTGTCTATTGCATAAAAAGATCTTACATCTGCCAATTTTTTTTGTTCTCTCAACAATTGATGATCAAGGAGAGTGGCTACATCCCCAATAAATTGTTTTTGTACCATATAAGGAGCATGTTTTGACTTGTTTCATTCTAGTTCCTCTTTATTTTCACATAATATACATAGAAAACTTACATAGAAAATGGGGCGAATATTAAGTCTTTTCGACAACCTTAGACGACAGGCAACATTACTTTCTTAATAATTTCAAATGGACTGTGATATTTGGGAATTGACCATTCGTGTGATGTCTTCCCACTGATCTTCTTCCAAATTTGTGGTGTGAATTTCAACAATTTCAACAATACTTTGTCCCTAATAACAAGGTTTAAAAGTCAAAAATGTTAATTCATATATGTTTTCATCCAACGGCTTGAGTAAGATATCTCTTGCCTTGTCCATCCTTCCTATTTATCATGAACAAATTTATAAGTAGTATGTCACTTTCCTCCCATTTGTTGCCTTTTTTAAAACTTCTAATAGAATGAGTGACTGTTGCCCTAACACTAAGTCAAAAGGGTTTTTTTTTATTGAGGAAGATTATTACAAATTGTTTTATGTATTATCCAACAAGTCCAACCAATTTCGTTAGCTAGCATTTACATGACACTTTAAGTAATCTTCTATCAATACACTGAATCTTCTTAGTTTATCCATCCATTTTGTGAATGATTGGTAGTAGAGAACTTCACTTTGGCCTCCATCTTGTTGAACAATGAAGATTAAAATTTTCCAATAAATTAAGGATCTCGATGACTCACACAATATCTATTACAACACCAAAGTGTTTGGCTGGATTATAATAAAATGTGTCATTCAATACTTATCTTGAGCAAGTTGCTAGAGCTACAATAGAAAAACATATTTGGTGAAGCAATCCATAATTATTAGCATCAACCCTTGCCATCAACCTTCAAAAAATCCCACAACAAAGTCTAAAGACATTAGTATCCATAATTTCTCCATAATAGACAAAGGTTGCAACAATTCAATTTACCTTTTTCTTTATACCTTTTATTATTGACACACCAAATAATTTCGACGGTAGCCTGTGATATTTAGTACCATATGCAACCATATATAGGGATGTGATAATAATGTCACCATGTATTTCCTTCTCAAATTCCTTACCCACTGCACATAATGTAACTCTTTTATAAGTTCCCTACGAAGTCTACCTATTTTAAGAACAAATAATTTTCTACCTTTTCCAACAACCAGCCAATCATTGGGACAATTTCACTTAGTAATATCTAGGGGTGTCCATGGTAGGGTAACTTGACCCGTTCATAAATAACCTGAATCTGAATCTTAATGTCAGGTTCGACAATTTCACGAACCTGAACCTAAAACTGAACCTAAAAAACATATAGGATCAGTTAACTTATTTTCAAGTTCGGTTCTCAGAGTAACTAGAACCTATTCATGTCAATATATATAACAAAAAATTATAAAAATAATTGGTGAAGACAAATACAAATTATTCATAAAAGTATGCATATAAAATCTATCAAAGATTAATCCAATATGTTTTTTTTGGTAAATAAAAGAGCTAACAACTAGCTAGAGCTAATAACAGGATTAAGGTGCCGAGTGCGACTAACACCCATGCGATCATCATTG
>JAOSBP010000002.1:21442273-21460206 GCA_027563825.1 Erythroxylum mucronatum | reverse complement strand
ATTTGTCCGAAAATACCCAATTGGGGTATCTTGAATGAGAATAAAAAATACAGGGGCTAAGGTGAACGAATTAAAAATACAGGGACTAAGATGAATAATCAAGTATATCACAGGGGCTGTTTTATGTGATTTGCCTAACTGCTGCTTTGTTTCTTTTATTTCTACTCTGCGTTTATTTGTTACCTCTACTGTTGCGTTTTTGGTTCTTGTCTTGTTGCATTTTATTATGCTACTTGGGCTGTGTTGTTTTGATTATGCTACTGCATATATGCTATTAGTGTTGTTTTTGCTTATGCTGATGGCATTTTGGTGCTTTTGTCCAGCTACTGTTTTGTTCTTTTATTGGGTTGTTTTAGGTTTTTGTTTTGGTCTATCAAATTTATAAAAAATATTTAAAACAAAATAGATATATTTATAATTTTAGCAATCAAATATAAAATTAAATAACTTGAATAATTAATAAGAAAATGCAATAATTTAACCCAAAAGTGTTATGTAAATAATTTAAAATAATGTAAAATAGAAGTGTAAAATATACTATAATTTCTACTTAATCAAATTCTCGCATACATATCTTTTGGTCATCCTCAATCAAAATAGCATTGTAATGCACAATATGAATCTAGTTTACTACCATACCTCATATATAAGAAACTAGATTAAGAAAAACTAAACAACCAATTAAAAAATTTATTTATGAAAATCATAATGTCTTAGCATATTCATAATCGATTTAATCATCAACATCATAACATCTTTTAAAACATCTTCAAAATTTCAATTCTAACCTCAAACTTAAGAGATATTCATACCTCATCTAATAGAGTTAGTTTATAAGTAATGTCGGTATATTAATTCTACATACAAAACATCTTGGTTTGACTTGAATTATTTTATTTTATTATTTTTTATCACTAGCTCCTAACACAATAGGCACTTTATCCTTTGTGTTTGGTTCATCTTCTCACCTTACTTATGATCTCAAAGGAGTGCTTGGTCTCTTGTCCTTAAGTGTTTCCCCAGTAACCATTTTTTTGTCTCAAAGGGGCATTTGATTATTAACAATAACATTTTTTAAATTAAACTTTGAAGGTCAAATCAAGTATTTCTCCAGTAATCAAAAGTAAATGAAAATCACCAAAGATACTAGACATTTTTAAATTAAGTAAAAGTCTGACCTTAATGTCGTATATGTAAAATTACAATAAGACTTCCAATTACTCGTAAACTAAATTTATCAAATAAGGGTTAATTCTCTTAAGTGTGAACCTATAAATAATCAAAAAAGTTTTAAAACATATTGTGTTAAAGAAAATAACTTGTACAACTTGCTAATCCATCAACCATAACGTTAAAATTTATTGTTCCCCTTTTTTGTGATGATAAAAACTAAATGCATACATATAAAACCAAATAATGTCAAAGCCAACTAGCCTAAGCAAGCAATCCAAATTCCTAAATTTTTTAATCCCTATTTTTGTAAATAAAATGCATAAAACAACTAGGTTATGTTTTTATAATCTCCCCTACACTTAAACTTTACACTGTCCTCAATGTAACAACTAAATGCAGAAAAATGAATATCTGAGCAAAACAAACAGATAAAATAGCAAAAATATTTTGACTTTTTTGGAAACATAAATAGTTATATATATATTAAAAAAAGAGCTATGGAGAAAGAAATTAAAATATGATTTTTGTTGTCTTGGGTTGCCTCCCAATAACACCTTTGGTTTATGTTGTTGGCTCGACGTCCTCCTCCGTTGTCAAGGTTCCTTTAGCAAAATTTCTTCAAGCATTTATAAAACAACTTCAAAAACAAAAGAATTGTTAGTTATGACTAAAAAAAACTAAGTAAATAAAACTTTCCCCAACAATGGTACCAAAATTTAATACGTGTCGTTAATGGTTTAAAATTAAATCCTTATTTGTTTTCAATTTATTAATCAATTTATTAAATAATGTAGTATATAGCAAATAATAGTCGATCCCATGAGGAACGTTCATTTACTAAATTAGTTTATTAATCACAATTCTTATAAAACAATCCTAATTTGGAATTTACACATCTAGTTATATTAAAGCACATATCTTTACATAATTCAATTAATAAAACATTTTTCGATAAACTAATAAACTTTTAAAAGAAAAGTTCCAGATTTATCACAAACATATTAATTAATATATTAGTATGAAATATCCATTTGTTAAGATAAAATGCCATCGGATCGGATACCGGTTGAATTTAATAGCCCGAAGTAGTAGTAACGAAAATAAAGAGAGACAAAATAAATGGGACATAACACAAAAATTTGCGTGGTTCGGTCAATGTGACCTACGTCTACGGCTGGAGGGTGAGCACTTTTACTAATATGTAGAGAATGGTACAAAGGCTGGAATAAAAGGCTTTCAACAACTCATAAATATACAGAGAGGATTGGAGGATTTCAGAAAGGAATGAATGATTGTTTTCCTCTAAGCCTGCCACCTATTTATAGCTGATGTCCTGCGCAATCGTCGCTCACCACGCTTGAAGATCTTGAAAAATGAGTTAAGTTAGGTGCCTCCCTTGTTGAATTAATTGAATGAAGAAATCGCCGCCAACCACGTTCATTGTATGCCACCAACCATTAAATTTCGTGCCACCAATCTTCTTTGACAAGGCAACCAATCAATTGACTTGTGAGGGGCCAATTCACATGTAACACCATTACATAGTTCTTTTTAAGATAATACATTCAGTTATGCTATTTTATGAATTGAAAAGAAGTTAAACGTATATAATGAAACACATATAAAGATTTCATCCAATTATATTCATATACAAGATTAATATCATCAATTAGGAAAAATTCAAAAACTAAAACAATTATAATTATGGAAGCCTATGAATTATGCTAAGCTAATACACAAATAAAAAGAGAGGGTCTTTGATGTTTGAACTAATCAAATTTAGGAATCAAAGAAATAAAACATAAATCTAACCTAATATTTACAAATGAACAAGCATGATTTAAATTTTAGTTTAGTCATACAATTTTGGTATATCTGAAATAATCCAAGACATTTAACAAATTAAATGTAGAATACCAACTGGCTAGTTTCTACTTGTTTCCTTTTACTCTTAGAAATTAAACCAGCTTAATACGTCAAGCACAAAGAAACATAATCAACAACCGAAATTTGACATCAAAATCCCAGCAGTTTCATAAATGTTAAATCCACTCGATAATCATTTTAATTAAAATAATATCATAAATAATCAAAACAACATAACTAAACTAAAATTCAAAAATTACTCATAAATTAAGCATAGGAAACTAGAAATAAAGAGAGCAAAGTTTATGGAAAACTCATTGAATTTTCTGCCTTCATAGACCTTGAACTAGCCTTAAGGTATGGAATTTCCCCTCCATCAATCACGAATCAGCTCAAAACATGTGAGAATATGGCCCCCAAACACTGTTGCACCTCCTTGCATCAAACTGCCTTGGAAGACAGAATCTCTCGGAGAACTCTCTTCTTGCATGACTGCTTGCTCTCTTTTTTTTCCTTCGCACGACTGCCTTTTCATAGCCTATAAGAAACATCCCAATTGCCACATGTTTCTAGTTCTTTGACAAGCTTCCACTTATCTCTTCCATTTTGAAGAGATTTTGTGTAGCGAAAATCAGGTGGGTGAGTCTCCTCTAACTACGACCCGCCTGACGATGTTGCTTCTTGTTATCTGATCCATTTCAAATGGATTTTTAGTTAGGTTTTTGTGTTTTTGCTTCTTCTGTTGCTCTTCATTTCGTTTCTGTCTTGGCTACTGCTTTGTTTCTTTTATTTTTGTGTTACATTTTATTTGTTTTCTCTATTTCTGTGTTTTTGGTTCTTGTCTTGTTAAGTTTTATTTTGTTGCTTGGATTGTGTCGATTTGCTTCTGCAACTGCTTATCCGCTACTATTGTCATTTTTACTTTTGTTGATGGCTTTTTGGTGCTTTTGTCCAACTGTTGTTTTGTTCTTTTATTGGCTTGTTTTAGGTTTTCCATTTGGGTTTATCGAACCTATAAAAATATTTAATACAAATTAGACATATCTATATTTTTAGTAATAACGTATAAAATTAAATAACTTGAATAAATTAATAAAATGCAATAATTGAATCCAAAAGTGCTATGTGAATAATTTAAAACAATGTAAAATATGGGTGTAAAATATACTATAATTTCTACTTATTAGGCCTTCACCTTCAACTTTTAATTGACTCTTAATATTTTCATCCTTTTCTCCTTCTTTTTTTGGAAGCTCTTTTCCACTCTTAAAGGTGATTGCTATTACACATTCTTCAAGGTTTGTCTCCCAAGTACTATGAAAACAACCCTATGATCTTTCAAATACTGATTTTGTGATTTAACTATTTTGAACCTCCAAGTTACGTATAGAAGCCTCTATTCCTTGATGTCTTGGGTCAGAATCTTGAGCAATTTTTTTTTAATCATCATCTCCTATAAATTAGGATTCTTCGCTTGAGTTAGTTGTTGCTAAAATTTGGGTAGAGGGTTGTTTCTTGCTTACCTTTGATTTCCCAATATGAAATTGGGGTGATTCCTATATCTTGGATTGTAATTATTATAGATTGTTTTAGGGTCTAGGAGCATTTCCTATATAATCCACATGTTCGAGTTGTAATGTTTGACAGTTTTAACTTGTATGCTCTAACTTGCATACTTCTCATTACATAACTTGGCATTGTGGGTTCATCGTTAGTCTAATTTTTTTCAGCACTTGCACTTGATTCGCATATTGCGCCACTGTGTCTACTTTGTATACCCCCACTAGCTTATTAATTATTTCTCAAGAGGAGCACCATTGGTAGTTGTTCATTTTTATGTCTTCAATAATGTCGTAGGCTTAAAGTGTCTTATTATTGATAGTACTTTAATTAACAGATTTCTCTACCACTTGATATCATGTTGTGGGTGTTGATCTTTGCATTGAATTTAATCATTTCTTCGCCTTTACCCTTAATGAAAATGGGAATAACCACAGTTTTATTGCATCATCATTAACAACATTTATATTGAAAGTCATGAAATTTGAGATATGTGCATTTGCATCTTCATTTCGTAGTTTATCAAATTGGATAGACTATTGTACTATCTGTATAATACTTGGCTTGATCTCAAAATTATTAGCGTTCAACGTCGGTCTAACAATGCTGGACTTCGCTCTTGTCAAGTCTAATATAGCGTAATGAACATCGTCCTTGGTTGGTCCGCTATGGTTGGTGATTCCTCAGTATCAATTTGACTCTCCAAGTTCTCTATTTATCGATTTAGCTCAAACTCTTTTAGTTGTGTCCTACGAAGATTTCTACGAGTTGTTCTCTTGAATTTTGGATCTTCATCTACTAAGCTCGCTGGATTATTTTATGTCATAAACTAACTAAAGAGCCAATATCTGCAAAAACAAGAACATTAAAGAATCAATAAAATGAAATAAACTAGAAACAAAAGTAAGATAAAATAAAGTAAAATGGCTAGATTAATAAAATCTAGGCTTGCCTAATATTACTAATCCTTAGAAAGGTGCCATGATTGAATTATTCTATGCTTATAAGAATTTATCAATATTATACCTCAATTGCACAACATAGTTGTAGCCAGCACAGGCAAGTATGGGTCGATCCCACGAGGATTGTAAGTACTAGTATTTACCCTTTTCTATTATCTAACCATCAAATTAGACTGTGGATTGAATTCTTAGTTCACTAGCCTAAAAACCTTTTAAGCTTTGTCTTATTTTAGGACTTTAAAAATAGCTTTTGCCTTATTTTTATCTACCTCAATTCCTCTATTGTGAACTAAAAACCCCAGGAAGTTCCCTGCTTTTACTCCGAAAAGCATACTTTAGGGGATTCAACTTCAATTTGTGCCTTCTCATCCTGTGAAAGGCTTCTTTTAAATCCTAAATATGATATGCACTCTTTTTGTTTAATTTCACGACAATATCATCTATGTAAACTTCCAAAGTGCATTATATCAAATCATTAAATATAGCATTTGTATCCCTCTAATAATGGCTCTTACATTCTTTAAATTGAAAGGTAGTACGATCTACTCGAGTTTCCCTATTGACCTTTGAAACTTGAACTTTATTTTGGAAATATCATTTTTAGCTATAAAATTTTGATGATAACTAGAAAAATAGTCCATAAAAGAAAACAAAGAATGTCTAGCTTTTGCATCTATCAAAGAATATGCAACTAGTTTTATGTATACATATTTAGGAGTAATTACATCTAATTGGTTTTATGTATACATATTTAGGAGTAGTTACATCTAAATCCTTAAAATCAACACGAATTCTTGTCTTTCCATTCTTCTTAACGATACACAAAACATTGGCTAACTATATAGTATATCAGACTAGTCTAATGAAACCAACCTTACATAATTTTTCAACTTCTTCTTTAATTTTTAGCTCAACTTCTTTAGAACACCAACTATGAGGTTGATGGTGAGGGAAAAATTCTGGCTTTATCAGAAGTCTATGTTCTACCAACCTTTTACTCAATCTTGACATTTCAATATAGTCCTAAGTGAACCAATCTTCAAATGCTTTCAAGAGTTCCTCTAGTTCAAGCTTCATCTTTGAATCTGAGTTTTTTTTTCTAATAAAAACTTCATGGAATTCTCATGAATTACCCAGATTCACTTCTTTTAATGATTCTTGGTTCTGTCTATCATAATCATTAACCTTCTTAGTAACTAATTTCAACTTGTAGGTACCATTGTCACTCATTTGTGGATCTTCTTCTTTTTTAAAACTAGTTCTACATTATCACATCTATTTATTTCTTTGGAATTCTCTAAGATTTTTTGCATTCGATATTTGATATTTATGAAGTAAATCACTTATTAGTATAGTCTTTACGTATAATATACAAAATGCACAAGAAGAGGGGGTTGAATTATATATCCTTTTTCGTGAATACAAGCCCCTTTGATATTTCTTTGAAAACTAACTTTTTCAATGCTATTAAGTGAATATCACATTGTTTATACGAAAATATCTTCGTGATTAAATAGCAATTAAATTCTATATACTTGTATAAGAACAATAGAAATTAAAGTAGAGAGTTAGAAGATGGACACGACGATTTTATCTTGGTTTACCCAAATCTTGGGCTACGTCCAGTCCTTAGAATTCTTCTGAGATTTCAGTATTCTTCTCGAAATGTACAAGTATTCTTTCTCTACAGAGCCTCTTCAAGTCTCTTACACCAAGTATTAGTTTAGCTCTCTTAGCCTCTCCAGGCTCTCAGCTTTTCCTTTCTCTCACTAGAAAAATATTGCGAGCTTTGTTACAGTAAAGATAGATCTCGTGTTTTGCACAACGAATACAGAATTTTGCTAAAGTTCAAAATACTTGTTCAACAACAATTTGTTTAGTCTTTGACTCCGACTTGTATTTATAGCCTTCGTCTTTAACTGCTTCTTGTTTCTTGTAGAAACCATTATTCAGTTGAGTTCTGTAACTAACTCAAACTAACTAACCGTCTGACGTACTATCGTGTCTTCATCCTCGTAGAATCTGTGCTTTTACTCTTCTTTTGTGTTTTCTTCCTTCTGTGTTTTCTTTCTTCTGTGTTTTCCTCCTTCTGTGTTTTCATCCTTCTGTGTTTTCCGTGCTTCTTCTGTGTTTTATATCTTCTGTCTTTTGTATCTTCTGACTTTCCACGCTTCTTCTGTGTTTTGTATCTTCTGTGTTTTGCATCACGCTTAACACACTTATCAGAACATTTCATTTATTTATAATATTATTATTATTTGATTGTCACCAAAATTATTAGACGTGAAGTCATTTTGACTTAACACTTTATGGCTGTAGCTACTACCTTTTCTTTTTGTAAGAATTCACTCATCAGGTTCTTTTATAATAGGAACCTTCATTAGCCTAGGAGTAGGCACAATGGTAATTGTTTTTATGAATCTTTCTAACTCTATTTTCATCTTTTCTTTGACTTCCTTATAACATAACTACTTCTGAATTTGTACCAAGTTTACATAGTTTATGTAGAATTTTACCTCCATCACATCAACTTTAGTATGGAATGGCTGCAAATTAGCCTAAACGATTTCTACTTCATCTCCTTTCTATAAAGGTAAAAGTTGATGGAGAGATGTTGGAATGTAATAGTCAGAGTGGGTCCAATCTTCCCTAATAAGGCTTGGTGGTTGGCGTGGGTGCCTGATAGGATTGAATTATCTTATATTGTCTTATGCATTTACATGTGATTTCAATCCTATTTTAAAGATAAAATGCTTAATTTGTGTTTAATTTGTGTTGACTACTAGGTTGGATACGTTGATATATATTTGAGACCAAAAAGACAAAATATTCAAAAGCAAATTAGAGCATAAATGTTAAACAAGAACAAGGTGAAAACGACAACAAAATTGAAGGAAACGCTTGCGTTTAATGCATGCATACGCTGCGTTTGCACAAGAGGTTTTAAATGAGGAGCAACATCTTATTTGTCCCATCAAGAAGCTACAGTGTGACGCAGACAATAGAGACAGGGGCGGCATGAAGCAGACATGAAGCAAGAGTGTAGGAGCATTGCAGGCGTAGCAGCCAGGCATGGAGAGGCGTAGGTGTAGATGGCTGGAGTTGCAGCTTGGCTGAAGAGAGGAGAAGCACGGCTTGCTGGCGTGGAGAGCTGGTGGACGCAGGCGTCGAGAGAAATCCGTGAATAAAGTGTGGACCAGAAACTCTCCATTTTAATTGTCCCATCATTAATACACAACACAGTAAAGAAAGGAGAGGGCATATAGAGAAAAGGACTCACTCTTGGAGCATTAAAATGAAGATAGAAGGCTAGTTTTCCAACGCCGGCTCAACGGGATTATCGATGCCAAATCACGGTTAAGCTAATTTTTATCATTTTAAAGTTGTAATTTTTTTTGGATTGTAGTGTTGTTGGTATTGACTTGATTGGTTTTCGGATAATGATCTTAATATGTTATTTTGACTATTTTATTTTGAACCTATTGCCAAAACATTGATTGTAATTTGTGATCACTACTTTTGATGTTTGTGAGTATTATCTAATGATCGTTAATCATTAGAGACAACATAACTTAGGTTAGATAACCCGAACGTGTGAGGCTACTGCCTATATTGATCGTTTTCCAATTCATAATGCGACTGCTAAATTGAATCTAGAGATCGCATCCTAGGTTATTCGGTAGTTAGGTTTAATTAATGATCGTATCTTGATTAAATACAACCTAAGGAAAAATCGAGATTTGTAAAGTGTTCTATTAGTCTCAGATCAATAGTCCAAAAAGAATTGTAAAGACTTTAGAATAAAGGAATATGCTTGACTGTGTTTAGGCTGAGATTGACCCCTAGAACCAGACTTTACTTATACTCAACACTTTTCTCATTTTCGATTATTTATTTTAATTTGTTTTCGATAGTTTACTTTTACTTTAATTTCTAAATTGTTTGAAATCCAAAAACACCTCATATACTTTCCTTGCATCAATTAATTTCGTTACGGAAATTAACCGAACACTCCCTGTGGATTCGATCTTGACTTACCATAACTACAAATTTTAGTGTACAGAGTCAGGTAAATTTTGTAGTGCGCTCGATATGCGCTGTCAAATTTTGCTTATAATTATATAGTTTTTCTTATGATTATATAGTTTTGGAAAGTATGAGAATTGAGTAAATGTTTCGAGTCTTTGAGCTTAATTTGGATGTTTTGCCCGAGGAGGGACAAAAGCTAAGTGTAGGGAAAATTGATATGTGTTTAATTGTTGATATTTTTAATCATTTACACTTAGCGATTATTGACATGAAAATGTTTAAGATATTCACTTTGACTCATATATGATTTTAGGTACAATTTGGAAGCAAAGAAGTTAAAGTGAGTCGAAAGCACGACATGTGGGCCATTTTTCGAAGATTTATTTTTGCTTATCTTCACAGAGCAAACAAAAGAAAATAAAAGGCAAGGAGAAGATAAGAAAAATGAAAGAACAAAGAAGAATTAAAGTGGCCAAGCTTGGAAGCCAAAAAAATGACTTAGAATGGAGCTTAAAACGACATGAAGAGAGGCTTTCAATATCCCTAGGAAATAAAACGACAATACTTTAAAGAGTGGCGAGGAGCTTCCTTTTAACGATGGGCACGTTTCCAAGCTCTTTTAAGATTTGAGAAGACAAAAATCACAAAACACAAAGCTAAAAGGCCTTCCAGGAGCTTAAAACGTGAAAAGCAAATGAAAAGTGGGCTTCCTTTGACAACTGTCCCACTAACTTGACAAGAAAAGACAAAAAGCATTTGAAGAGCTTGCAAAAACGGCATGGAGGACCAACGTTTTCAGGGAGAAGCACAAAAGGAAAAAAAAATGTCAAATCAAGTGGGGAGTGTGGCATTGTGGAGTAAACAATTGTTGGGACAATAAACCCTTAAGGTTTATTTGTCCCATCAAGCAACAAGAGAACAAGCAACTGTGAAATCAAGCTGCAATGCAGAGGAGTTGTGTGAGAGGCCAAGAGAGGCGTGTGTGATAGGTCTGCATTTAACGCAAAAAACGAGGAGCATGCAGGGATGGAGTGAACAGGAAGCGTGGACCATAAACTTCAACATTAAATCATCACATCAATAAATAGTAGGGAGGAATAAGAAGCTTCGGCAGTGAAGGAGAGACGAGGGAGTTTTTAGCTAGGGATTGGAATGGTAGTTGAAGCATTTCTCTGGGAAAGACCTATGAAGGGCTAGACTTCCTGACGCCGGTTCGGAGGCAACATCGACGTCAATGACTCGGATTAAGTATTTTTTAATTATTTTGTTGTTTCTTTCTCTCATTAGAAATTGATTCTGTTATCATATGTTAATTGATTTGGGTTTTGTGTATGGATAATCGGATTTTTGTTATTGTTCAGTTGTTTATATATGAACTTATTGGGTATTATAAAATGATGATTTTAATGAGTTCATTGAATCGTTAATTGCAAACCCATTGCTAGAATTTTGATATAATTCATAATTGTTATGTTGAAATTCATGTGTAGCGACTAATGATTCGTAATCATTAGGGATAACATGACCTAGGTTAAATGACGCATCGTATGTGGTTGTTACTTTGATTAATCAGTTTTTCTAGTTTGTAATGCTATTGCCTAATTAAATGTAGAGATCGTCTCCTAGGATATTTGGTAGTTAAGTTTAATTAACGATCATATCTTGATTAAACAAAACTTAAGGAAAAACTCGAGTTAATTATTAGCCCACGATTAATAGTTGTTAGGAGAGGTTAAAGAACAACAAATTAATGAGATATGCTTAATTAGGGTGTAGGCTGAGATTGAACTAAAGAACCGGGTCCCTACCGAATTCCCCACTTTTATCATTTTTTGCATGCTTTCTTTAATTTGTTTTTATTAGTTAGTTTCAATTTATTTTCTTCTTTCAAAAACAAAACCCTCCGTTAAACCTAAACACCAGTTAATTTCATTTTATAAACTTTACACACACCCTCTGTGGGATTGACCTAGACTCACCACTACTATAGTAATAGGTCTAGTTATTTTATTTTGACTAGCGCTACGATACGCGGTCAATGTCAACAACAAAGAAAGCAATTAATAAAGTCTTTCCTCATACTATAATATTTATAGGGAGAATTTACCATGCTCTAGTAATCTCACTATTGAATGCATCAACATATACTTCGATTTGGATCAAGTCCCCATCATATTTGCCTAAAGATATCATCATTTTAGTTGGCATGATATTACTACTGACCTATTATCGACCAAAACACTTGAAGTTGGTCTTCAATTGATGTGAACCTTAATGTATAGAGGTCTTATATGTTGTGTCATAACATAAGTTGACTTTTTTAGCACTACCTTTTCTGGAATTCCTAGTCTTATTGCTAATACTGACACCCTGCAGTCTCCTCTCCTAGGAGGGGATTAAATCTTTTTTACCTTAGATTACCAAATTAAGCAAGGTGTTTCATGGAGGAAATGGTATATGGTACCTGAATGGGAATTTATCCAATTGTAATGAATTCATCATAATCCTTATCCTATCTCTCAAAGTGGGCTGACTTCTTATAAAATCTAAGATTCTCTTTTTCTTGTATGGTTTTTCACTAACGACTTCTACCCTTCCTTTTTTATTGTTAAAATTTATAGTAGTTTCTTAAGAGAAAACATATTTTATAATGGTTTACTTTCTTGAAGTTGGTTCCTCTAACAATGCTGGCTTATCTTCCTCAATCTTAGTAATTGACCTCTATCACTGGAGCCATCTTTTTTAAGTTCAAGTTAAGGGTATAAAATTCTTGGAGTGTCTTACTTGCTGCCATTGTCGAGATGGTGGCACTCATAGTGACATTACAAATTTAGGTTGTTTGTGTTGAAAACTCAGAATTCGAGGATCATATCTTTGTTTATAATCTGTCTTCTAAATTTTTGTAAATTTTTACGTCTAGCATTCAAAGAAAATGGAAGAAAAATAGATGGTAGTGAAAGGGGGGATTGGTCAATTTTGATATAAGAGTCAACCTACTTGGTGTTTTTTCCTTGAAATTTCTACTTTTTATTGGATTCTAGGAATTCTGTAACATTTTTCCTAAAGTTAGTATCATAGTTAGGAATAAAAAATTTGTTTATGAATTTGATATTAATGCTAAATAATCTTCCAAAAATTTCAACTTTTTTTGGCATCTAATAATAGGTGTAAGTCAAATTCAGTGGCATTAATGGTTGCCTCTGGTGGGAATAATTCTTCATTATCAATATAGTTTAGTCAGCTTTAATGAATAACATAATTCCCTTATTGATTTGCTCCTATACTACATTCTTGAACCCCCAACAGGAAGTGGTTGAGCAGCTCCAGGTATTGTGATATTTACAGTAGCCTCTATCTTCTATTTCTTCTTTTATAGGAATTCTATTCTTCGGCGGTAAGGTGATAAATTTTTCTTGCAATAAATATTTAAAGATCTCTTCTATTTTTGAAGTGTCAAAGGTGTATTGAATTTAGGTAGATGGAGCTTACATTTTCCTTTTGATTTCCAAGGATTTACGCTCCAAAGAGGAGTAAACACAAGTTCTAAAGATGTTGACTTTCGTTATTATAGAATCATAATAATTAGTTTTAGTAACATAAGTGCCTACTAAATTCTTCTTGCGGTGTCCCTCTTTCCTAAGAAGTTCTTCATATTCTGAAACTTTTACTGCTGGTTCATAGAAATCACAAAATTCATGACTAGTAATTTCTTCTGCAATTCAATGTCCAACCCTCTGTGAGCTAATTTCACATATTCAATTTTTGGAAGCGTGATCTACCATCAAATTCTCATTTTCTTAAAATGAGTAATGAACATGACAGCATACTCACCACTCTTCTAAGTGACCCTTCACAACTCACTTATGCTAGCTTAAGGCTCAGTCCTAGAAAATTAAGTGTGAAATAATCTTTCCATTTAAGCCTAGGAAAATATATAATTCTTAAGTGATAAAGCATACTAAGAGAAGGTAGTTCATGTTAATGAACTCGGGAACAACTTGAGCTTAAAGTTGTTGAAGTTTTTGTTTATGACTAATTCTCCACATTGTGTGGGGAATCTAATGTTAAATACATGAATTTTATAACCATGAGGATAAGATTCTCATGACCAATCTAAGGCTTGTGAAATTTTGGGTGGCTAAGATGTCTCAAACCAGGCCAGTACAATTCCTAAACAACTTCTCTAACTACTTCCATATCAACTTGTAATATAATTTACGGTGGGGAAATAATAGGATTTTGGTTTACAGCTGTAATGTTACCCCCCAAACCGTATTGTAGTATATTAAGATTAACCTCCCCAGTAAATCCATATTTGCTAAGAATTTAGGGCTTAACTGTATATTGGCCATTTTCAATATTAATGTAATGAGGTGCCATAGGAACATCATCTATTTTATAAGGAGAACTTATTTTTCATCTATAGAGGAAATAGTTGGAAGGCGTCTGTATTCTCCAACTACCATCTCATTAGGAGCAAGATGCACCCGAGTCCTTCAAAAATTTGCTTTGCTAAAGTAGGAGTTTTGCCTAGTAAATTGTATCAGAGCAACGTATAGTTTGTCAACCTTCTCTGACAATATCTTGATTGCATTGGTCATAAAGGTTGTATTAGACTTTAATTTTGGAATTTAGTTTGTTTAAACAATGTCTTTCCGTTGCGACAATTTTAGATTCTCACCAGTAGTAAAGTTAGCTAAAGGTGAGGCTGCCTTCTCAAGATTCTCTACCATCTGGGTTACAAAACCTTAATTCTCGATTGTTGTAGGGACTTCTTCCTTTAGAGCTAGAGGCAAAGCAATTTCTTTTCCATTTCGTGTTCGTAGAAATGTAGTCCCACCAAACATGCCAAATTTTTTGGTGTTAATCTAGAATCTGAGTGTGTCAAGGAGAACTTCTCCTAGAATTTATACCTAAATTCTTATTGATAATATAAGTGGTCTCCGAAAAACTTAGAAAATAAAATTCTAATATACAAAAATACTAGAATGTATGAAAAAATAAATGATTGGATTTACATAAAAGGGAAATTTTAAGCTACAAAGGGAATTTGAGGTAATAAAACTTAATACATAGTGTAAGAAAGCTGGAAAAAATAATAACAAAGTAATTTTAGAGTTATTTGTTTATCTGAGGATTGATTTGAGAATTGATTGAATGTGTTTGGGAATTGTATCCATTGTTGTCCTAGGTGTTAGTGAATTTATAGTCCTGCTGGACCCCGCTTCTGGAGCTCAACATTTGGAGTCATCAAAATGTGAGCTCTGATACCAAACAATGCTGGACCCCGCTTCCAGAGCCCAACATTTGGAGCCATAAGACGTGAGCATATTATCCTATAGGTTTATTTCCATGAACCCTTATTAGCTATCATCTCACAAGGGTGGCGTACCCACAATAGTCAAACATCAAAACAAACTTGTTACTTCAACTCAACCATTTTAACAAAGAAGTCAATATGAACATACACAACCGAAACTACTTTAATCTATCATTTCATTACCAAAGAAAAAGAGTTTGAAAAACTTTATTTACATATCAAAAGCCACACCCTTGGCTTAATACAAAATACAAAATACACATGATACAATTGAATGCTTATGCTTAATATGATTCTAAATACCAAAAGTTTCTGAACTAACTTAATTACAAAAGTCTCTTGATGCAACTCCGCAAGCTTACGGGTCTCAAGTAGTATAGTATAATATCGTCTCACAGGGAGTAATTGTGTAAGTATTAGGCTTGGATCACTCAATTAATTGGACTAAGCAATTGTGTAAGAATGGGGAATTAAAATAAGAAATTTAACTATCAAAAATAATAAAACCAATGCTAAACAAAAACTTTGAATATCTGTAGGGGTTAATTAGAACGAAATGTGATAAGCTTCAAGGATGGTTCCACTTTTAGCGTTTTCTATGGACTTTACCTGGATCAATTTATGAGCATAATTTTGGTTGATAGAAGGTTGAGCCTAGAGTTTCTTAAATCCTTTTTCAAGGTATCAAAGGAGTGTTATGCAATAATCCTAATCTACTATTGTAAACTAGCAATCAAGAATAACCCATTAAGTTCTTTGCTAACCTAGTTTTCTCTCATAAATTTAGTTGATGTCTAAATCTGAAATTTATAAGTTCTTTGTTTGGAGTTCTGTTATCAATTTTCGTCTATCAGTTCTTCAATTAACAACTAACGTCAAGTAATGGTTGGCTAAACACAATACCAGCAAAATTAATCTCAAATCAGAGAAATCAAAACCAAAAATTCATACATATAAATCAACCAAGAATTAATTCATAAAATTAGCTAAAAGCTTCAGTCCAACCTTGAAGCTTTGAGGAAACTACTCAATCATGATAGAATGAAAACCACAAACATTAAAGTCAACAAACAACATATGAGACACTAAATAATAAACAGAGGATAAATGAATTTTCGGGTACTCCTTTCTGCGTTTATTATTTTGCGCCTCGCCCACTATAGCTCCTTGTTTTCGTGATTTTTTCCTCATATGTCACCTGCGTCGTTGTTGGTGAATAAGCTTGGTGGTCAGTCTCCTCCCAGCTGCATGATGCTCCTGCTGGTTTTTACGTTATTTTTGGGTCTGCTGAGTGTTTCTTTCATTTGTGTGTGTCGGCCCCTGGAGCTCCATCTTGGTGATTCAGCCTGGCCTGCGTTGGAGGTCCCCCACCGTAGCCACCTGTTCACGCACCAGCTTCCAACCTTCTCTATTCCAACCTTCTCTAACTCTTCAATGCTGGAGAGTATTTTTATGTTGTATAACGTGAATGCTGGAGCCTCCCCCTTGCACTTTAGCAAAACTTAATCATTTAAAATCCTCCCCACACCTTATGCTTTTATGTGGGTCAGTGTCTCAAGTTTAATTTTATTCCCCACTAAAAACCTAGCTGCAACTTTAGTGGAGTCTCTTTTTGCTCCTGTCGTGGGGTCTCTCTTCTCTGCTGGTGTATATCGTTGTGTGGGTCTGCGTGCCTCTCTTTTTTTCAACTTGGTGCTTTGTTGTTGTGTAGAGTATCCTCCCTTTTAGCGTGAATTTCGTGCCTCCTATCTGGTGTGTGATTTTCATTTAATGCTTTGTAGAGTCGGCATTTTTGTCTCTGTAGCCTCCCCCTCCACTTGGATGTGATTTGAGGTTTTTTTGTCTTTATGTTGTGTCCAACTTCAACGTGTCTTCCCCTTTTATCTCAACCTACTGCTAAGCTTTTTAATCTCCCATCCACAAGCTACGTATATAGGAGTCTCCACCAGGCTAACATGTTGTCCTCCCCAGCTGCTAACATCTTCTTATATATCTCCACCAGCAGCTAGATGTCAAGCCCCGCATGCAACGTTGTAAGTGGAGAATTTTTTAGTAAAAGTGCAACGTGAATGGAGAGGAGTATCCCCCCCGAATCAGTGTGGCTGTGCGTGGGTGTTTTTTTTTCTTCTTTTCTCAAGTCCACACCACCCTCATTCATGCCTAAATTCATGCATATATACACGATTATTTTTCTCCAATCTCTACACCAACTGCATCCTTCTTTTGTCCTATGCCTTGATGTGACAATTAATATTTGAGTTTGGTCCACCTTCGCCAGCTGCTGTGTCCCATTTTACGCCACCAACTCTCCTTTCTCTCTTTGTTTTATTGCTGCCATCTGCCTTTCTTTTGTTGTGTCGTCAACTTCTTTTGGCTTTTTATTTATTCTCTTCAACATTTTCAACTCCCTAAGTCTTCTCTTGATTCACATTTTTAAACCTCTTCTTTATGTCATTTTCCTTGTCCAAAAACATTAACATTTTTTTTATTCATCCAATATGTGCCTTGTGTTTCTGCTTTTCTCTAATGCTTCCCTATGCGACAACGTTTCACCTTGGACTGTTGTGGTCCTTTACAACTAAAATCATGTGCATTTCCTACAAATTAAACATGAACAATTATAAATACAAATTCAGGTAAACTAAACAATTTAGCAGGAAAAATATATATATAACCTACTGATTGTATGCAAAAATTAACAGAAAATGTCACTCATTCTAATGAGAAAATACATTCAACAAATGCCCCTAAACTCAAACTTTTGCTTGTCTCTAAGCAAAATTAAGAAAAACTGTTCAAAATAGATTAAGGAGCACTGAACAATTGGAATTTTCAGAATTACAGTAACCAATTAACGTTTATCTTTAGCCACTTTTCAAACCATACCCACCATCATAGTGCAAGGATTGTTGGAGTTATGTAAATATAGTGCCCTGGAAAGCAAGAGTATTTACATGTAACTTTATCTTCTTCAGTTACAGTTTTGTAATGAAAATATTTATTATTAATAAAACAAAAGAGTT
>JAOSBP010000002.1:21428872-21442173 GCA_027563825.1 Erythroxylum mucronatum | reverse complement strand
TCTTTGATGGATTTTATATGCATACTTTTATGAATAATTTGTATTTGTTTTCACCAATTATTTTTATAATTTTTTGTTATATATATTGATATGAATAGGTTCTGGTTACCCTGAGAACCGAACCTTAAAATAGGTTAACCGATCTTATAGGTTCTTTAGGTTCAGGTTTATGAAATTGTCGAACCTGACATTCAGGTTCAGGTTCAGATTATTTATTAACGGGTCAGGTTACCCTACCATAAACACCCCTAGATAATATCATTGCCTAAGAAGTAATTCACTCGATGCGAAGGAAGAAAGGGAGGACAGGATTTTTAGCGATCAAAGTGGAACTAGAAAAAGTTTATGACCGCATCCATTGGGATTTTATCCAAAACACTTTAGAGGATATTGGATTTCCGGAACAACTAATCTGGGTCATTATGCAGTATGTAACAACGGTGACTATGCAAGTGGCTTGGCAGGACACAGTCTCTGATCCTTTTAGCCTCTTACGAGGGATTAGACAAGGCGATCCCCTCTCGCCGTATCTTTTAATCCTTTGCATGGAGCGTCTAGGACATCTTATCTTAAGAGAAGTGGGACAAGGTCGATGGAGACCGATAAAATTGCACCCTACAGGGCCATCACTATCCCACATTTTCTTTGCAGATGATCTTATTCTGTTCGCGGAAGCAATGGATTCCCAGGTGCAAGTAATCGATAAGACTTTGGATGAGTTCTGTAAGGCTTCTGGGCAGAAAGTTAACACAGATAAAACGAAGATTGTTTTTCCAAGAACGTTAAGACAGAAACTGTGCGCCATATCAGTCAAGCCCTGCGCATTAAGAGTAGGAACAATCTAGGCAAATATCTAGGATTATCTTTGCTCCATGAGCGTACCACGCGTAACACCTATCAGCACATACTGGATAACGCCTAAAGGAAACTAACAGGGTGGCGCGCAAGACAGATGTCGCTAGCGAGACGTGTCACCTTAACACAGTCTGTGATCTCGGCCCTCCCTGTCTTCACAATGCAAACAGTGCGATTACCGAGATGACTCTGTGATGACTTGGAACAAATCATGCGCAATTTTATCTGGGGTTCCACGAAAAAGCATAGGAAAATGCCCCTTGTTAATTGGGATACAGTGTGTCAGCCCAAAAAGGTCGAGGGACTAGGCATTAAGCACATTAGGTCTTCCAATGATGCTTTGTTAACTAAGATGGGATGGGTTCTGATTACACAACCTACAGCCTTATGGGTCAGGATCTTACAGGCTAAATATCGTATGGATCCGTACCACATCCCTACTACGATACAAAGGATAGGGGCTTCAAGCTTTTGGTAGGGAATTGCGGCAACTTGGTAGTATGTCCATCAAGGTCTAACATGGAAACTGGGAAATGGTAGACACATCTGCTTCTGGCTGGATAATTGGGTTAAAGATTGGGGCCTGCTACTCTATGTGGCGACCTCTCTAATTCCAGAAGACGACTTTTATGCTAAAGTAGTGGACTTGCAGAACGAGGATGGAAACTGGAAGTGGAATGTGTTTCAACAATATCTTCCATCCTCAGTCTATATGGATATAGCGGCGATAACCCCCAATGCAGCCAATACAGTAGAAGATACCATAAGATGGGGACAAACTGAGCATGGGCGTTTCATAGTGGCGTCAGCCTACGAATTAATCGAAGGACACACCTCGGATAGTTATGCTAGTCCCTAGGCCTTAATTTGGAAATGAGCGGGACCCCAGCGGATCAGAGTTTTCCTTTGGCTCATGACCAAGAAAAAGCACCTGATAAACCAACAAAGAGTGGCGAGACATTTTGCAACAGATAGCAGTTGTCACATATACGGGCAGGAAGAGTTCACCTTACATGTCATCCGGGACTGTTCGAGAGTGCTAGCTTTTTGGAGGAATTTTTCCTCGGAGATAGTCGATATGAAATTTTTCCAGCAGGACGAGGAGGTATGGGTGAAATCCAACCTAATGAAGCACTCACAAGTGATGCAAAGGGAATGGACTACTATTTTTGGAGTCACATGCTGGATGCTTTGGACGTGGCGTAAAAAAAGTCTTTTTGACGATGAGTTTGTTTGGTTGGAAGATGGTACAAAGGCAGTTATGGAGTACGTGGAGTGGATAGTCAGGGCGAGAGTAGTAGAAAGCTGTGTGTTTCCGAACCAAGGCATATTGGTGGGAAGTCTAGTGGGATGGAAAAAATCACCAGAGGAATGAGTAAAACTCAACACAGATGGAGCGTTTAAACAGGAGTCACACATCGCTACCGCTGGTGGCTTAATTCGAGACTGGCACGGTCAGTGGTGCGGTGGGTTTTCTCAACACATTGGAAGCAGCTCGTCCTTAACAGCCGAACTTTGGGAAGTCCACTCAGGCCTCACACTAGCTTGGTCACTTAAGTATCGCCGAGTCATATTATAAGTATACTCCTCGAAAGTCATTAACATCCTATCCACTCCTTGGAAGTCATTAACGCTGGCTTGGTCACTGATATGAATAATCTTTTGTTGGCAGGTACTCGTGGTTTACTCCAACGAGATTAGGAGATGTAAATCCAGTACGTGCAATGTAAAGGGAACCAGTGCGTGAATAACTTGGTCGCCCTTGCAGTCATGGCCAGCCCAGAAATTCATATTTTTCAGGAGCCTCCATTGTCAGTCCTGGAACTCATTCAGAGGGACAAGCAAGGAGCATTATGCTGCAGTGTAATGCGATAGTTAGATATTACATGTTTAGAGTTTTTCCCTTATTAAAAAAAAGGTAAAAGTAAATTCTTTGTTTTTTCTTTTTCTAGTCTCGGTCACCGGTAACTATATAAAAAGTCAAGCATAAGCAACTCTTTTCTTCTTATGCATCGAGAACCATCCTCGTAGACAGAACCACATTTCTACAAAGAAAGATCAGTAATAACAGAGAAAGTAAAATGGCTTCATTTGAATCGTTCGAGGAGATCCACGAGCCCAATCATAGATCTTTTGAGGAGGTCGACGATAGCTACTCCAACTTCGGCTCCTACTCCGACTTCAATACCGGCGCCGAAGTCTCCGTCGATCACGTCGCCGCCTCCTCTCCTGATGCATTCGGCTTTGGATCTTCAGCTGCCGATGTAGATCCCAACCCTAACTTCTCCGAGAGCCCCTACGGCGTCGATAATGGCCACGGCAATGGCTATTCTGGAGCTGACGATGGCCTCTTCTCTTCCGATGGTCCCGTGCTTCCTCCTCCAACGGAGATGACACCAGAGGAAGGCTTCGCTCTTAGAGAGTGGCGGCAGTGAGATTTTTTTCAACTTTTTTTTTAATAACTTTGTGTTGGACTATACAAGATTAGATCTATGTGGTTTTAATCGTTAGTACTGGAATTTAGGATATTTAATTATTTATGTTCAAGTGTCTATTTCTAAAGAAATTCTCAGTAGTAAAGTTGTTTGATCTGTCTCCTTCACTCTGGACGTTTTAACATCTGAAGATGTGCAGGAGTTTAAATTTTTGTAGTCTTGCATGCCCATAATTCATGGAAGAAATATATGGAAAGTTTCTGATCTGCGCTTCTGCTGACCATTGTATTAAAATTAACAAGTTTCACTTTGTTTTACTGTGTTCGGAAAGTTGGATCCATGGATTTTGAGTGAGTTGAGGACTTTCATGCCATACCTGTTTTTATGTGATATGAGTTGTCATTGGGATACCAGACGTGGTGGCATTTCTCTTCCGTATGGTCAAGCGTTTTTATCCTAGTCAAGATGGTTACAATGTTATTTTAGTTGGTTAGAAATTTTAGTAATAATAGGGTATGTGAATATATGAGTGATAAGGCCCCTTGTTTAGGAATTCGCTCAGAGATTATTTAAGACATTAAGATCCATATGTATTTTAGTTTCTTGGAATGATTTTTTGTTACAAACTATGTTCCTGAATGGTATGTGATATATTTTGATTATCTTCAAGCGCAATTAAACATTGGAAGACACCTTAGTTTTGGTGATATAAAACTGATTCGAACTCTGAGAATCAAATTTTGATTTATAGTTACTCCATTCAAGGTAAATGAGATTCCTATAATGTCTAGCCTGTTTATAGAAGCCCCGTGGCAATTTCTATAGAATTCTCTTTCTAGCAATTATCAGAAATTGACAGGCTTGTTACCTTTACTTTGAGAAGTCGACTATTTCTGAAATTTCTTTAGTTTCTCTTTTTCCCCTGCTCAAGGGGTCTTTTTCCTTTTTTACTCCAAGAGGACAAAATTTCTATGTTCTGATGGATATGGTTTACACAAATCTTCATCTTTTATCATACATTGTCTACCAGTCAGAATTGGTAATTGTATTGGATTTTACTGCAGTCAGAATGCTCTACAACTTGAAGAGAAGGAGAAGATAGAGAAGGAGATCAGGAAGAAGATCATTGAAGAAGCTGAGGAGTATATACAAGCATTCTATGAGAAGAGAAAGGTCAATGTTGAGAACAACAAAACTAATAACAGAGAAAAGGAGAAGGTAATATCAAAGTAAATATCTTTCTCTGGGCTTTTGCCTGCCCTGTTTTACTCTACATCTAGGATACTGAGTTTGTGTATGGAACAGTTATTCTTAGCCAACCAAGAGAAATTCCACAAAGAGGCTGACAAACAGTATTGGAGAGCAATAACAGAGCTTATCCCTAACGAAGTTCCCAATATTGAGAAGAAAAGAGGAAAGAAGGATCAAGAAAAGAAGCCATCTATTACAGTCATCCAAGGGCCAAAGCCCGGAAAGCCTACTGATCTTTCCCGGTTGCGCCATATACTTGTGAAGCTAAAGCACACGCCTCCTCCTCACATGGTACCTCCTCCACCTGCCAAGGATGCAAAGAACGCCAAGGCTGGCAAAGATGCTGCATCAACAAAAGGAGAGCCTGTCAAAGATGCTGCATCAACGAAAGGAGAGCCTGTCAAAGATGCTGCTTCTAATGGTTCCTCAGATCCACCCAAAGAAGAGGTTACTGCAGCCGCCAAACAACCTGAAGCAGAACCAGAATCAACACCGTCTGCTTAATTGTCACGTATAGTTGATTCGACTGCAGTCATCCAAATTTAGTTTGTTGCATGATATATTGAGATTTGTGTTCTCTACTGCTGCTTGTTTCTCCATTTGTCTTCTATAAAACAAGACTAGATGTAGGATCTGTTATCTTTTATTTTTTGGGTTATAATGTGTGGACAGAATATTAATCTGGTTTCGCTTGATTTTCCTCTCTGAATTAGTTGTTTATAGAGTCCGGGCCAGTTTCCTTAATCGTCTTATTAGCATTGAATTCTTAATATTTTTCGTATCAATTATGCTGGAAGATATCGGTCTCCATTTTGTGTTTGAGCAAAAGGCTGTGTCAAGTAGTATAGTGTGAGTGGCAATGTTTTAAATTGAATCAGTCTCCATTTTGTGTTTGAGCAAAATGCAGTGTGAAGTAGTGTAGTGTGAGTGGCATTGTTTTAAATTGAATCGGTCTCCATTTTGTGTTTGAGCAAAAAGGCAGTGTCAAGCAGTGTAGTGTGAGTGGCATTGTTTTAAATTGAAGATACTTCCTGGATTTGTGCTCCTTCCTTACCCATATATTGTTATGCTTATCAATGAAACAGGTATGCTTCCGTTTTTGTTTTAACTTGTATTCGCCAAAGCAACATCTGTTCGGGTCTGGTCTGGTCAAACAATAAAATTGAAGACTTTGCAAATTGCAATTGCATGATTTTTAAGGATAAAAAATTGTTATTATATGGAGAAATACTTAAAAGCTATTAACTCATCCGAACGGCAGCGTAAGAGAGCAATACTAATAGTGTGCTAGTAGCTCCTCCCGAGTCCTGCCATCTTGCTTGCCTCTGCAAAATTGCCTCGAGGAGGGACAGAGGAGAGAGAGAGAGAGAGAGTAATGAGTACATCATCGGGAACGCACTCGCTGGCCTTTCGAGTCATGAGGCTGTGCAGGCCTACGCTTCACGTTGACACTTCTCTCCGTGTCGACCCCGACGATCTAATTGTCGGCGAAGATATATTCGACGATCCCATTGCCGCCTCCCACCTTCCCCCTCTCATTCATTCCCACTTCATCAACCCCTCCTCCTCCTCCTCCGATCTCAGTTACCGCTCCCGATATATTATCGATCACCCCTCCGATTCCTTCGCTCTCTCTGGCCTCCTCGTTCTCCCTCAAGCCTTTGGGTTCTCTCTCCCCCTCTTTCTCCTATCTCGATTTCATTTTTCCCTCCGCTTTTAATATTTTCTTTTGGTGGTGTTCTTCTTCTTGTTGTAGGGCTATATATTTGGGAGAGACGTTTTGTAGTTATATTAGTATCAACAACAGTTCTAGTTTCGAAGTTAGGGATGTCATTATCAAGGTGTGATCCTTCATTCCTTCCTTCTTCCTCTACTTTCTTCTCAAGTTATAATTTTTTTAACCTCATTTTGCTTATGATGTCAATAATACTGGTTGATTATGTGATGATTGTAGTAGTATTCTATTTAAGTGCATATGATGTTATTGTTTATATGAGAAGCAAAAAATTAATCGCATGGTTTTGTAGTTCGTACACCAAATGCCTAGTGTTCCTCTTTTTTGCCGTTGGTTTATGGAAGGCCTGCCTCGCTGTATTAAAGTGCTTGTTGAAAAATATGTTTTGAGCCACGGGTGAAGAAAAATTTTCATTATTTGGGATGTATCCATGAAGATTTTAAAGGTCTAGAAGTGATTGAACGTTCATGACTTTTAAAAGTATGCATTGAAGTGTAGGCAGAAATCCAAACAGAGAGGCAAAGGATCCTTCTTCTGGACACATCAAAGACACCTGTAGAAACTATTCGTGCAGGGGGCCGCTATGATTTCATTGTGGAACATGATGTCAAGGAACTTGGGGCACATACGTAAGTTCTGTCAAATGACTAATGTAATTACAGCACAAGTTTTCTGTTTAGGTTTGTAGTCATGTTAGTGTCACCTAATTTCATTCTTTTATATGGCCTTGCAACTCTAAGATTGGTTTGCACTGCATTGTACAATGATGGTGATGGCGAACGTAAATATCTTCCACAGTTCTTCAAGTTCATTGTTGCCAATCCACTTTCAGTGAGAACAAAGGTATAGTAATTGTACGTTCCATCCCAAATGAAACCATTAGAAATTTATTTCATCTTCTGATCTGAATGTCTTCATACACCTTTAACTAATTTTTTAAAATCTTTATTTATGTGATCCTTTTTCTTGACGAATGAAAAAGTCATGCGGCCTTTATGATTCTTCTGCAGGTGCGGCTTGTCAAGGTATGTTCAACTCGATCCTATCTTCTACTGTAAGTTTATTATCCTTTAACTTACTGGCCAATATTTATATGGTGTATTGTGGCATCAATGCCAGCAAGACACTGATCTGGGAAGAATAGTTCTTAAACAAGAGTTGTGATTGGTATGTGAATGATTTTTGTTTCATTTTTTGTTGGAGTGGTGTATACTAATTAGGAACTATGTATGCCAGCTATATATTAGACTGTTACTAACAATCTCGTGAGTAATATTACTTATATAAGGGGTACAGTTGTTATATGGATTATTTATGTTTTATCTTTCATTGGGGCTGATTTGTAATGCATCATTTTATTTCTAAGTTGCTGATCAGGTATAGTACCTTCTAAACTGACTCCAATGAAGACCACATTTGTGCTTATTCCAAATCTGACCCTGAAGTAGAGTTACTGGTTTGTTATGGAGTTTTACAGAACAGGCTGTTGGACATGAGTTCATATTTTTTACCTATTTGCTCCTTATTGAAAAATGATTAAAGAATATCTGTAGGCTTCTATGAAGACTTCTGTTTGCATATTCGATAAATAACCAAGTTTCAAACAAGTCTGGATATCCGCCGGTGTTAATTGGCCCTTCCTGTAATTTCTGTCTCTTCCATCTCAGGACATCACTTATTTAGAGGCATGCATTGAAAATCATACAAAAACAAATCTTTACATGGATCAAGTTGAGTTTGAGCCAGCTCAGCATTGGGCTGTGAAATTGTTAAAAGCTGATGAAGATGAATCAAGGACTGATTCATTATCAAGGTGTGCTTTTATGCATTGAGTTTATGTCTGCTCATTCTTGTAACGTTCATATTGCCTTATTGAGATGGTCTTTTTAACAATTTAACTTCCTAATTTATGTCTCATGCATATAGGAAGGTATTTAAGCAACCTGTCCTCATTAGATCTGGAGGAGGGATACACAACTATCTTTATCAGTTGCAGTTATCCCCAAATTGTTCTGTGCAAAGTAATGTTCTTGGTAAGCTTCAAATAACGTGGCGTACAAATTTAGGTGAACCTGGGCGTCTTCAAACGCAACAAATCCTTGGCTCTGTAAGTGGATTACTTTTTATCTAAGAAGTGTACGATCTGCACTCCCATTTATAGCTACTTACTTGGAAAGGGAAAAATCTTTAACAGTTTGTTTGTTACCTGTGTTAATGTTCCCTAAATCTGATCTTTCTTTATCACTGTTATATATACAGTCAGGAACATTCTCATGCAAATTTTACTTTGCCTTGTTGACGTAGTAATTTGCGAAAAGTATACTAGCATGTGTTGGATTTTCCTGGTTCATCACAAAATGATGTTGCTTTGTATCTTTTGATTGGAATTATATTATTAACTGGTGTTTATTTAAGCATACTGCTATTGTGTTTTTGGGTAGGTTCTGTATGTATGGTGCTTGTATATATATTTCTTGTTTCTGTTCATGTATGAAATACCTAAGTTTATCTATCATTTATTCTAATCAGAATTTGGGAATTTCCTTCTGCAGCCTGTTAAACGAAAAGAGCTTGAGTTGCATGTTGTTGAGGTTCCCCCTACCATCCACATGGATAGACCATTTTCGGTAATCAAGGATTAGTGCTTCCATTTTCCTTTTAATTCAACTTTCAATTCAACATTTTATCATTTTTACTACCTGCCGCTCTTGAATGATTAAGTGCATTAAGACAGGGTATTTTTTTTGTCATTATCTATGAAGTGAAATCAGTCAATTGTTGCAGGTGCAGTTGAATGTTACAAATCTGAGTGATAGAAAACTCGGCCCCTTTGAGGTTTGGCTAGCTGAAAATGATTCTCTTGATGAGAAGGCTGTAATGATTAATGGCCTTCAGACAATGGTAATTGTCTACTTTGGGCTTTGATGCGTCTCCTTACATCTGTCTAGATTTCAAACTTCACCTATATTTTCAAAGATGTTCTTTTGGTCTAAGTTATACTTGTTGCTTAATCTTAAACTCAATCTGCAAAAGAGACTAGTTGTTGCACTTCTATAGGGATATCCCATCAAAAGTTCAAAAATGGTTTAACCTGTGAGATTGTGATCTCAAGTTTGTTCTCTGCTATTATTATATATTTCATTTTTTGGGGTTGAGAAAATACAAAATATTTGCAGGTTTTTGATTGGCATTTCTTATAATTCAAAAACTTTTTGTACTAATCTTTGCATATGATGCACATTTTCAGGAATTGCCCCTGTTGGATGCATTTGGAACCACAAATTTCCCCCTGGTATGAAGAAATTTTTTTACGTGTGCTTTCTATAACAGTTCAATAAGCAGGTCACACCGGTAGTGATTCATTTTTTGTTCATCATGCTCTTGTGAATCATTTATACATGCATGAAAGCATGAAGTTTACCTATGGTCTGATGTAAGAGCTTCGTTCTGTTAACTTCTTGATCCATCATGGCTTTATATACAATATCTTCAGCAGTAATTTAATAAGTGCTAACTTCAATGTTTAGAATCGATGATGACGGTATATTTGACTCTCGTTGCTACAACTTTACAGAACCTGATTGCTACAAAACTTGGAGTTCAGAGAATAACAGGCATTACTTTGTTCAATAAGACAGAGAACAAAGCTTATGATCCAATTCCTGATTTAGAGGTTGGTTACCTACTCTAGTTTGCAGCGTTCTTGCCACCATAAATTTTTAATTGTTGCATGCAAATTCCTGGAATTCCTTTTGCCTACTGCTGTGAGTTCATGGGGACCCTTTATAGAAAATGGACTTCGCCAAATTTAGGAAGTTTAATAGGATTATTCCTTTAGTATTCAGATTGTTGAGTATCCTAGAAATGCCTCTAGAATTGTGCATAGTCAGAATACATAATATAGTGGATTGAAGATGATAATTGTATTCATTTCTTCCTTCTTTAACTTGTCCAACTTGCAGATTTTTGTGGATGTGGATTGATCAATTGGCGGATTTTGTTTGAGATTACCTTTGGAGATTCACACAACTTGCTTCTCTCCTTTGAGTTATATGTCCAACTGGAGAAAGCATTGCGATTCAAATTCATGAACTATGTCAAGAATTAAACGTTTGAGAAGAGAAACAAATTAGAATGAGCCTCACGTCCTTGACATCTGCGGTGGTTGGGGTTGGATGATCTTATCGGCTCCGTACTTCAGAGAGAAAAATCTGAATCTAGCTTTGATTCATGAAACATTTTTAAACTGTACAAGTGAAAGTAGCCTTTACAATTCAAATGAAACAAATTAATTTTGGTTGATAATCAGTTATCTTCCTCAGTTACCAGTACGGAGCTATTAATGACACGTTATTATCTTTCAGTACTGGGCAGTGTAGCGAGGTTATGTCATTGAACAAACGGCTGTCAAAAGTTATTCGGGCTGCACTGCAGCTTCATAGTATTTAAAACCCTGAGGAATAAGGAGTCTAAAACAATCCAAATAGCTTACCAGGATCTGAGATCTAATGAGAACTGATCATGATGAGAAAAATGTACTTAGAAGACTATTATTCAGAATGGCTATCGGTGATTTCTTGCAGGCCATTAACTTGGATTACAGTGACGACTTTTATTGTCATGATAGTGAAACTGTGAATCAATTCATGTATCATTGAGTCAAGATAATTTAAAAAGGAAATCATAATCATAAGTGCTAGTCCTCGTAAGATAGCTGCCCAGAGCCCACTTAGCTTTACTTCCAAGCTCCAATGCTTAACCTGGAATGAACATCAACCTTGAAATTAGCGTAGCACGACTCCTTCACTGTCGATCCATGGCAGTGCTTGAACTTTGCTTCTTGGATGCTCAGTTCATAGCTCTTCAATCCTTCTTCATTGTGGAACATAACATCCTGATGGAAATGGTTTATCATCTCCACATCGTCGGACATTAACCCTCACCTATCAGCTGATATTCTTGAATATAGTTCTATACTCTCCTAAAAACATACATCAAAAGGAGTAAATGTTACATCAAACGTGACTAAACCAACTAGCTGAAGACTTAACAAGGAGTATAAAGAGGCTTATCAGAGCAGTAAAAGACACATCTAGTTTTGGAAGTCAACATCCATATCCTTGAGGACCTGGTGAGCAGGGTTACGGAGGATTCTGTATGCTTCAATAAAAAACAAGACCTTATTGGCGCCTTTTTAGACCATACTGTTTGATGAGACTACATTGGTTGCTCACATTTCCCAGATACCTACAAAACAACCTTCAATTTCACTTGTTAGATAGACAGCTCCAGAAAGAATAAATAAGAGATCTGGGATTTTAACTATTAATAGGAACCAAGTCTCTCATTTATTTCCCAGTTTTCACATTTCTCATTATGCCTGTTAAAGTTAGTTGTGTTTGCACAGGTCAAAATTCGAATGGCAATACTAGAAAGCCGTACTTTTGATGTATCGTTCTTTGGTGGAATATAAGCAAGAAATGCTTTGCAGGATTAGAAGACAGACACGAATGCATTCAAAATTTCGTCAGGGTGGTTTGGCTTTCTGGATGAACTTAGAGAAGCTCTGCCATTCTTTTCCTGAGGAGGATTCAGACCAACCCCTTGTCGAATATTGCCAACTTCTCTCTCAAAGAAACAGAAAAATCAAGACTTCAATATGATCTTTAACCACAAACAACGAGAAAGACTCCCAACACTACAATTGGAATGTTGTAAGATAGGGACCTTCACTTTATATATCTGAGCTCCAAATTAGGTACCGATCCGACGTATCAAGTTTATCCAAATCCATTGGCAAGCCTTGGAAAACAGGTTATCTCGAATTCTTTATGCACTATATAATCATAATATACTGATTACTCCCGCAATCCAAAGTCTAAAAACGTTTCTCCAGGATAACAAACACAAAAAGGGCTAATTAGTATATGATTCGGGCTTGTAAAGAAGCGGGTCAATGAAAAATCAGTATCGTTTGCTTATATTTTATTTTTTCTGTTGAAACATTTTGTTTTTTTTATTTTGACTTTTTATAAAAAATAAAAACCTTTTGATTGAAATTTGTAATTATATATATATATATATAACAAATAATTTCTAGTAAATGGTTGAACGAAATACCAAAAATAATAAAATGGTTTTTCGTGATTAAAAAAAGTAATTAGCAAGAACATTTGTGAACCTTAATCATGTATTAAAGCATAACTTATTAATCATGTATTAACGAATAAATTTAAAATTTAATTATAAGGTATTAAAACCCAACTTACAACTATTTTGTTTTATCCCTAATTCTCTCATTTTTATTTTCATGTTTTATCCCTAACTCTCTTTTTTCTTTCTTTTTTATTTTCATGTTTATCTTTTTCTCATATTATTTAATTATTTAATAGTTGTTTTGTTAATAAAAGAAGTATGATTTTCTTAAATTATTATATATAAACAAATAGTAATTTAATAAAAAAGTTTTAATAATATAATATTTTAAATAAAAAATATCACAATTTTATATAATTTTTTTAATAATATTCACAAGTTAATTCTATTACTCATTTTAAATTAAGAGATAAAATAATTTTAAATTAATTAATTAATAAAATTGTTATGATAATAAAAAGTAATTATATATTTATTTTGCTGAACTAGTCTAATTCAATATTTAAAATCTAAATTTCCATAAGAAAATTCAAAAAAATAATAAGATATATAATATTTATACCCTTATATTTTTTTAAAATCATGTCTTTTTTTTAGAATTTAAAAAGTATTAAATAAATGAAAAAGAATGTTACAAATCCTCTCAACCATGGTAAAAATACCCAACTCTTAAACCTACCGCACGACTGCTTTTTGACGCAAACAAAGAAATACAAAATAAAGCCAAACTGGACGCTAGAACCGGCTGCACATAGGCGAAAAGGGAGACTCCAAATTAGGGCATAACAAGTTGAAACTTTCGCAAGCCATCCAGAAGCTACCTGATTCGGAAAGCCAGGGGAACGGGCTAGACGACGATGCTGGCGCTT
>JAOSBP010000002.1:21384718-21422376 GCA_027563825.1 Erythroxylum mucronatum | reverse complement strand
GCATTGATAAGATAAGTAGCACCTATACTATCACACTAAAGCTTTAGAAAATGACCCGTGCAATATAACCAAGTTCATATAATAAGGACAAAATCCAATGTATTTCCACAATTTTAGTAGCAACAATATGGTATTTAGTTTTAATAGATGATCGAGAATCCATGTATTGATTTCCTAATCCTATAACAAAACCTATAGCAGATTTGCAATCATCAATATTGCTTACCTAATCCACATCAATATAGGAATTAACTTGAAAGGAGGAAGATCATTTTATCAAGAGACCATAATAGATGGAAGAGTGTAGATATTATAATATTCTTTTGATAACAACCCTATAAGTAAGCTTTTAAAGAATGCATGAATCTAGAAACCTCATTAACATCATAACGTATTTGGGCCTAGTCAAAGACAAATATTGCAAACTGTCAACTATGTTGTGATATAGTTTTGCATCTTCAAAAAGGTCTTCGTCATTAATTGAGAGCTTTATATTAATACATACTAGAGTGACAAAGTTGTTAGCACTGACCATTTTAATTCTTCCTAACAAATCTATAATGTACTTGGATTATGTTAATAGAAAGTCATTAGAAACTTAAGACACCTCTATACCTATAAAATAATATAAGTAGTGAAGATCCTTTAAAGAAAAATGTTTCTAAGGAGTAGTGATGACAAATTAAATAAAAGAATCATATTTGCTAGTTAGTAAAATTATCCACTTATAAGAAATAAAAGCTCTTAATACTTCCCCAATAAATTAAAAAAAAAGAGGAGGTTGTCATTGAACCCTTGAACCAGATAGATTAGAGAACTTCAATGAGACACTTATACCATTGACATGATATTTCCTTTAAGACAAAGAAATGCAAGCGATGTAACATACATACATAACTTGACCATTGAGGATGCACAAAACTAGGAGGTTGGTCATAAAGACTTTTTCATATAAGTTACTATGAACAAAAGCATTAGATACATCCAACTGTTTGACATTTGACCCTTAGAAACAACTAGTAATAGGCAAAGTTGAATTACAACTAGCTTAACAATAAGACTAAAAGAGTTAAAGTAGTCAATACACAATCGTTGATGAAAGCCCTAAGCAACAAGTCAAACTTTATATATGTCAAGTGAACCATCAAGATTTGACTTAACACAATATACCCACTTATAGCCCATCACATTTTATGTTGATTATAGAGACACTAAATTCTATGTAGCATTAGCAATGAGAGCATCAATTTCTTAAGTCATAATAGAATGCCATTTTGAAATTTTATTTGCTTGAGGGAAGCAAATATGTTTTTTTTCATATTTTATTGTTGATGTAAAAAAAACTTTCACCTTTAAATTCCTAATTTGAGATTGGATAATTATAAAGTGTGTTGTTTAAAGTATAGGAGAAGCATATGGATTTTTTGCGTGAGACAATTTGGAATTTTTTAGTCAATAAAAAGGGATAAGCTAGGATTATAATTTGAAGGATAGGAAGTAACAACATTATTTGATGGAGATAAAGTTGGTAAAGATGGTTATGGGTTGATAGGAGAAGATTGAGAGAGAGTTAGATTTATATTAATATTTAAATTTTGATGTAGATTCAGTAAAGAAAGATTTTGTGGTAAAAAGATTGTGGCTGAAGAAGTTAAAGTAGAATTGGACACTGATACATCATTTTTAGAGAATGGAAAAACTTGCTCATTAACAAAAACATGTCATAAGACCAAAATTTTCTTATTAAGTAAATCAAGAAAAAAAACCCTTTATAAATTATATATATCCTAAGAAAACATAAACTTTTGGCTACGTGGATAACCTTTTTTGATTGTAAGGTTTTAACCATAGATATTAAAGACAACAAAAGACTTTAAGATTTTGTAATTTGACATATTGTTGAAGAATATTTCATAGAGTGTTTTGTTATTCAAACACGGTAGAGATAATCTATTAATTCATGTACAACAATGTCAAATGCATATTGGCAATATTATTGAGGAATTGAAGCATGTTGCATTAAAGCTAAACATGTTTCAACAATATGTCTATATTTGCGTTTTATTCAACTATTTTATTTTGGTATTTTTAGACAAGAGTTACAATGAGTAATACCATTATCGTTGAGATACGCAAAAAGGGCTTGGTATTCTCCATCACATTCATCTTGAAAAGAAGCGATTACTTGACTAAAATAGTTTTCAACATTATGCCAAAATCTAATAGAACACTAAGAACTTCATATTTATATTAGAATATACCCATGAATCGTTACTAATATCATCATAAATCAAAATATAAAAACGAATATTATGAACAAACAAGGAAATACAAAGACCCTATAAGTCTAAATAAACTAACTTTGAAGGAGTTTGGGCTTGAAAGATGGAAACTGAAAATGGTAGTTTGTGTATTTTGCTAACATTACAAGCATGGAATAAGCTAGTGTCCTTATTAAAAGTAAGGTTTATTATATAATGAACGAAGGGTTGAAGAAATGTATAAAACAAGGCATGACTTAAACAGTTATACCAAGTGGAGAGAGAACAAGTGTGTGCTTGAATTGAATCATAAATTGTCTATTTGGTATATTTTGTAAATTATATGAATAATTACTTGAACCAATAGAAGAAATTGATAGAGTATTAAAATTGCTTATTTTGACCTCTTATGGTCTTTAATACTTGGAGTGAATAGCGAGATTTTTAGGTCCTCAGTTAGAAGATATGTAGGACTAGTGTCTAAAACATATGATTGATTGACTATAGATGAGGTAGCAAGGTTGACAATTGGTTTGGATTTTTTTTTATGTGATCGTAAATATGATGCTTGAAAGCATTGGCAAAGAAATGTGCCCATTTATATTGTAATAGTGGCAACAATTATAGAAGAATCATTACAAGAATTTTGATAACCTTGATTGTTGTATGGACCTCGTCCAAAATTAGACTTGCCTTGTCTTCAACCTCAGTCTCTTCCTCCTCTCCCTTGGTTATGAAATGATCCACGTCTGTAGTTGTTGGGAAGAACCTTAAACATCGTGCATAGCAAGAATAATGACATCATTATTAGCAAAATCAATTAAGAGATTAGTTTCCTTGTTACAAAATAAACTATATAATAAATCTCTAAAAGAAACAGAGTCAACCTATTTTCTAGTGAATAGTTGAATGGATGATATGATTTTCAAGACCATTGGTAATGTTTTGTATAAAATCCTCCCTTGGAACAAGGTATCGAAGTGATAATAGATTAATAGTTAGTCATATATGCCTTTCGACCATTGAACATATTTAATAATTGATTCGATTGCATTCTTTTCTAATTCAATAACAGCTTAAGAGCTAAGCTGTTAAGCCAATGACAAATTTAATGCCATGAAAACATATGCTTAAAAAAGAAATTATGTAAATTATTCACATACAAGAATCAATGTAAGTGTAAGTAATTATAACAAATATAAATAGTTACATAAATAAATAATAATAAATATAATTGTTATAAGAATGCTAATATTAACTTAATTATTTAAAACCAAATCCTTATTCTTGTCATATCTTCCAAGGCATTATCTACATATTTGCCCTTAAGGGGTGTGGCTCGATGGTTGAGAGCGGAGCTTGGCTTCGGTTAGGTCCCAGGTTCGATTCCATGCTAGCCCCTCTTGTAATAGCTTGGGACAGCCGAGATTTTACCTGTAGGTGGAGAACTGGTTGGGTCCTTAATGATGAGGTGCGCCCGCTTGGCCCGCCTATGGGGTGGTGCGCCAGTTGGACCCTCAGAGAAGTGTGCCCGCTTGACCCGCCTATAGGGTTTCCTCGAATAAAAAAAAAATCTACATATTCTTCTCGCTAAATAATAAGAAAAATATACATGTGGCTATATTAAATCGTCAAAGATTTATGATTTAGCTCAAACAACAAAATAAATATTAATGATGTGGGTAGCCGTGCATGCCGTAAACAAAGGTGCACGGTGGAGATAATTTTCCACGAGAAGTTTGGTTTGGAGTCCCAATCTTATCAAATACGTCATGTTCAGACAAAGAATTGCAGCCATGATATATATCCCCGCAAAAAAATATATTCTGCTTCAATTACAATGTTCTTATTATTTCAGTTAGGGTGTTTATTCTATTAAATCTTATCTACATATTTATATAAGATCTATATAAATATATAAATAAGATTTAATAGAGCAAATATAAAACAACGTAATCAGAATAAAAAATTTTATATGCAAAAAAATAGGTTCACATTACTTGTTCTGTTACTAATTAAATGAATGGATGCTTATAAAATAAAGTAGGCACGGAGATGATCATAGAATAAGGTAGGCGCAGAGTAACTAGAACATGTGATTAATTAGATAAATAGATGCTCGTAAAATAAGGTAGGCAGAGAATAATGTGAATAGATAATTTGTGAATAAATGGATATTCATAAAATAAGGCAGGCGTAGAAAATGAGAACAAATGTTCTGCTTCTGTAGTTTTGGCAGTGTCAACTTTGACGGGGCTTAAAAGAATTCAAATTGCCTATATATATATATATTTGGCCGCCAGAGAAGGTCAATTTTGTCCCTTGGTATCTTAATAGCTCTTGGACTCATTTCAATCAATTAGATACGTGTTCCCATCGCGAGCGAACAGTGGATAGCTACATTATACATTACCTGTTTTAAAGAAAGTAAATAGAAACCAAGGCGCAGGTGAGTTGGTAAGGAGCTCTTTCGGTTTAAGTGAGGTAGTGGGTTTGAACCCTCTTTGTATATGCAGCCGTTTAAAATTTAGGGTCAGAGCTTTGCCTCCCGCAAGGGACCTATCCAGCTCGAGCAGGAATTAATTTCAGTGTGATTGGCTTAAAGGTATCTTCCCATAATTAAGACCCGTCTAAAGCACCTCGTGGGTAAAAAAAAAAAAAAAGTAAGTAAATAGGGTTTTACAATGAGAGAGAATTCCAAGGGAAAGGTCAGGTCAGGTCAGGTAATGGATAAACTTTGGCTGGAAACCAAATGCTCTTAATTCCTTTATATTTCAGTACTATCAACTCTTACAAACACAGCTTAGAAATAACTGATAACTTAAAAAATACTTAATAACACCCCTTATATAATGTGAAGGCGTTACGGGCAACGAGTTAATGTTAGCTTTGTTAAACTGTTTGTATCTCCTCAGTCCTCCCTCGATGGAACGAGTCAAGAGTTGATAAAACTTCTGAAACAAACCGATGAGTCTAATCAATGTTCGGACAGTGACATGCCACAAGGATATTTTTGAAGGAATGGAAAGGACGATGTCATGGTTGTGGTGTCCTGTATAGGTCATGTCATTATAAGGCATGCATTTGTGTGGTCACAAGTCATCGCAAGTCAATTTGTGGACACACTCGTCTCTGGTAACGCCATCCACATCGTATTGAACATGAATACGTTATTTGATCTCTTTCTTAGAAAATAAAACTGGAGATATTTTGAAGGATGGAACGTATTCTCTTCTGCCTTTGAACTAGTGTTATTAAACAAAGTGAATTAAATACGCAAACATAAAGAATGCGTCATTAGAAAATTGACATAACTGACGTTCGATGCCAATTAGCATAGAGTCTATGGCTCTCAAATCTTTTGTACCCTTACTCTGTACTTACTCTATGCCCATTACATTTGAGTCATCTATTTATATGAGACCCATATAAATAAATGATTCAGATGCAATGGACACAGAATATATACATAATAAGGGTACAGAGGATCACGTCCCAAAGAAATGAATCCTTAATTTAATTATTGCTAACAAATGGCGATTAGCAACGGAATTATGAACATAACATAAGTTTTAGACTCTTGTCATAACACAATTTTTAGACTTACATAAAAATGTATTATAAGAGTTAGAAAGAAGAACATAGTTAACTTTCTAACATAGTTAACTTTCTTTATATCTTCAATGGACATAGTTGAATTTCATAATTTTTAAATCTATGAAATTAATATTTTCATCGATTTTGTGCTAAAAGAAACCCTGATAATAATATAATATTCAAGTTAAAGACTAATTAAAAAGAAGGACAGGAAAAGGGTAGGTGATTTTGAGAGAATTGAAATTGAATGGACAAAAGATTTAAATAGGTCCTAAAATGACACATAATATAATTCTTAATATTCTTAAAAATATATAATATCTTAATTTTGATTAAGTTAAATAATATATTCCTCATTTAATTAGATTGTTATTTATCCATATAAAATATATATAAAAAATCAATGTTTTAAAAACTGAACCAATATTCGGTTTCAACTTTCCAGTTCGATTTAGTTTAATAATTTTTGTTGTTAAAAATTAATTAGTTTATTAATTGACTGGCTAATTTTTGTAAACTAATCAATATTTATAAACCAAAATAAATCGATTAATCTTGGTTTAACAATTTCTTTTTGATTAAAATTTAAAATTTTTTATGAGTAATAATAGTCTTCTTCAATTAATTTTTAAATTCTTTAATTTTATTCAATTTTAACATATTTTGTGACTGTCTAATACTGGTTGAACCTTTTAAACCTTTAGAATCTTTTTTCTTATTAATTTGACTTCTGATCCGATTTCTAAAACATTATAAAAAAATTAACGATGTATGATAAGGATTTATGAGTTATATCAATCCATTGATGATAGTTTTATTTCAGTTGGACTCGTAATTTATTTTGGTCAACTTGATAACATCTTTGAATTTACAAGTTACGCACTCATATAAACTTGCCTTATAGAACGAATGTGTCACTGCTAGCTCTTTAATGTGATGTATACTGTCATTTGGATCGAATAGTGCACCGACCTTTTTAAGTGAGAAATAGATTGAAAGTACCTGCAGCTCCAACAAAATATCTTAAGCATCTTGGGATTATATTTTTATTTTATTCTATTAAATCATATTTACGTAATTTTTTAAAAATATATAAATAAAATTTAATATAATAAAATTAGAATATTGAAATTATAACCGAAAATTTGACCTGACATTGCAACGAATGAAAAATGAGATTATTTGTCAGTCATTTTACAATTAAAAAAATAATGATAAAATATTTTCATTTAACATAATTCGTTATTTAAATTAAGAAAAAATAACAACTGTGTATGATTATGATAGGCATCAGTCTGTCTGTCCTTACCAAGGCCTCACTGTGGTGCTGTTAGCACCACAAGGCATCTTTGTTTTGGGCCGTTGCCGTGTCACGGATGCATTTGCACACTCAAATCAAATCCCTGGCTGATTATGCCGTGGCCCACATTGATCACCACCACATCACATTGGATCGCAATTGATACATTGACTGAACAATCCGTATTTATTTAGTCTTATTCGACACAACAGTAGCCAACGCTACAGTTGCCAGTTGGGTATACAGGCAGAGGAACATATTGTTTAGTGCGGTGCCGTACAGTAAGTCATAACCGTACCTATTTTTTCTATAAAAAGCCACAAACTCTTTACGTTAAAACTCCCCGCTGTCCTCTACCTCTCTCTCGCACCCGGCGTTCACCTCAAAGCTTTCCGGGGATTCTTTCTCTTTGTGTCGAAGAACGGGACAGAAAGCACCCTTTAATTCTTGTCTGTCTTCGTTAGTGGGATATTGTTGTGTGTGTGCATGGCAGTGAGTTTATTGGCACATGACGTGTCAGACCTATGCCTTGGGAAACCAGCGTTAAGATCTCTGTGCGTGTCTGCGACCGTCAAAGACGCCTTATCGAGTCTCAAGAGATTCGGTGACCCTTTCTTGAGCGTGTGGAGTTGCGACCATTCAAATCGAAGCTCGCCGAGATCCAAGACTAATGGTGATGTAGATGAATGTCGTTGCATTGGGAAGGTTTCTATGGTGGACGTTATATGCTTCTTGTCCAGAGAAGAAAATCTCAAGAACCCAACAAGGGCTCTCCAAGAACCGGTCTCTGTTCTTATTCCCAAAGTCCATGGCCTTGTCAGGCACTTGGAGCCTCATGCCAGGTATGATTTTGGAATGCTCCTCAAAAAAGATTTTCTTTTTTCCTGAAGATTCAAGTTAAGACATGACTGCTTTTGTTCTAGAATTGGCTAGCTTGAATATTTTTGAACATATCATAATTATATCCTATTGGATTTGTGTAGAAGTTGTTGGATTTGACCGGATACTAATTTTCTGGCGTTTTGAGTGTTATGCGTTAATTGAATTCCTATATCACATGGTAAATTTTTTCAGGCGTTGTGTATCGATTACTTCTGCCTGAATAAAATCTGATGAATACGTTTGCTTTTTGGCTTGTACAAGCTTAATAGATGATAAAGAAATATGAGAATCTTGACGTCTTGGCATTTAGATTCAGAGATCTGTTTATAATCCTAACAATTTATTGGTATGTACTTTGCAGCTTGTTGGAGGCCATAGATCTCATACTTGAAGGGGCTCAGAATCTGGTTATACCAATCAAAAGCCCCTTCTCAAGGAAAAAGCTGATACACAAGCCTCCCTTCAATTCTATCCTCCACAACAACCGGGAATACTGCTGTCTCACTCAGGAAGATGTTGTTCGCTACCTCCTCAACTCGATTGGCCTGTTCTCTCCCACTTCCAGCTACACCATAGAGTCCCTCAACATCATCGAGTCTGAGTCAGTCTTGGCTCTTCACCTCGATGATCCTGTCTCCTCTGCGGTGCCTTTGATGTCCAAGCCTCTGATTAAGCAAGCATTTGTTGCCATTCTAGACTTGGAAGGAAAGTTGATTGGTGAAATTTCTCCGGATATATTGAATTCTTGTGACGAGTCCGTGGCTGCTGCAGTTGCAACGCTCTCAGCTGGGGATTTTATGACTTATATTGACTGCGGGGCTCTGCCAGAAGACCTCCTGTGGTTGACGAAGAAAAGGCTGGAAGAGAGGAACTTAGAGGCAGCCATAGAATTGGTGGAAGATGAATTGACTTTTTCGTCATCGTCTTCTTCATCGACATATTCATCCTCCTCTTCAGATGAAGAACTTGGAATTGCCAGTGCAAAATCAAGTATGAATTCAATGCGAGTGGCGAGGAATGCTGCTGAGCCGATTGTGTGCTATCCGTGGAGCTCGCTGGTTGCTGTCATGATTCAGGCACTCTCTCATCGTGTGAGTTATGTGTGGGTTGTGGAAGTTGATGGCACTTTGGTTGGAGTAGTGAGCTTTGCAGGAATAATCAAAGTGCTCCGGGAACGTTTAAAGTCAATGTCCTAGCAATTAACAAGATAGACATGAAGCAATGTCTGTTTTCTGCTTGTGTCTTTGAAACAATTATGAACATCGGTTGATGTGAACCGTGTAATGGTTTATAATTGAGCCCCCTTAGAGTCGATCCAGCGATGATTGACTGGCAAGCAAAAGAATGAAAAGTTTGTTTCTTTTATTTTCACATTCTTATTATCGCTTAAAAATGACCAAGGAGGAAACAGAAATGATGGGATGCTAACTCGCTCTTCAGTATACCAATCTGTGCTTAAGCTCAAACACACACGACGACAAAGCATCCCAGAATTGGAGTTTATCAGTCCTTTCGTAGTGCATATTCATATAGCTTATTTGCCTGCTGAAACAACTTAATCTTCTTCAATGTCACTGATAAGTTGAAATTTCAGAAGAGAGAATTCAAAAGGAAGACCTAATATTTCTTTTAATTCCTACAGCCCATTGCCAGTATTTGGCTTTTATACAAAGTCGTGTTACCTAACTCTAATACTATAATTCAAGAACAATCAGCTGCAAATCAGGAGATATATCCTCCCACAAACTAACGAAAACAAACAATATGAACTACTAACGACAGTACTAGACTAGACTTATTCTAATTGAAACAACAGAACGTGGAAAACCAATTTGACTGGGTCTAAGACAAATAAGAAGTAAGCAATACGTGTGGAAAAGCTGATTCAACTTATGCAGCCCATGCACTTATTAGTCCGTCCCCCTTAAAATGTCCTTGTCCTCAAGGACGGAAATCAGGATAAGTGCGTTGAAGACGCTGCTTATTTTCCCACGTGGCATCTTCATTGGAAGCACCAACCCATTTGACTAAAATTTCCTCTTGTAGGCGATAACGTCCCTTTTGAATGATTCGAGTATCAAGGACCTTTTTTGGTTGAGGCAAAATGGATGAATCCTCTGAGACTGGTGGTAACTGTGGCAGAATTGGGATCCCAAAACCAACCCATCGTTTCAGCATGCTGATATGGAAAACATTATGAATTTTGGATCCAATTGGAAGTTACAGACGATTCGCCACTGGACCAACTCTAGACGAGACTTTGAAGGGACCAAAGAACCGCGGAGAGAGCTTAACAGAACTTTGAAAAGCCACTGATTGTTGTATATAAGGCTGTAGTCGCACATATACATAGTCCCCTTCTTGAAAGCTTATTTTGCGATGATGTTGCTCTGCTTGCACTTTCATTCAATTTTGGGCCATGGTCAGATTGTGTCTCAAATCTCGGAGTACCAGTTCCCTTTTTTTAAGGTACTCATCAACAGCTTGACCTTTGATTGTTCCAGGGACATAAGAGAGCAAATTAGGAGGAGGCCTTCCATATACAACTTCAAATGGCATTAATTTGGTTGCTGTTGAAATATAAGAGTAGGAGTTTGTCCCATATTGAAAAAAGAGAGGAAAGAAGACCAACATATAAGTCTAGTGGACTACTCCACTTATTACCAATTGGTTTTAGGATGGAACGTCACTTAGACTTGTATATGGTCTAACTTTCCTTCTCGTGTGGGCCCGTAGGCCCATTGTAAAATTCTAACATGGTATTAGAGCGGGGTTGCTCTTATGTTAGTCGTTAACACCTCGAAATGATAGATTATGTCACGTGTTAGACCCACACGTGAGGGGTGTGTGTTGAAATATAAGAGTGAGAGTTTGTCCCACATTGGAAAAAGAGAAGAAAGAAAACCAACATATAAGTCTAGTGGACTACTCCACCTATTACCAATTAGTTTTAGGATGGAACCTCACTTAGACTTGTATATGGTCTAACTTTCCTTCTCGTGTGGGCCCGTAGGCCCATTGTCAAATTCTAACAGTTGCGGAGTGGCTTGCTGTATTGTAGCTATACTCGGCCCATGCTATCCAATTAACCCATTTTGTGGGCTGGTAGTGAGTGAAACATCGAAGATATTGCTCAAGGGTGTGGATGACCACTTCCGATTGTTCGTCACTCTGTGGATGGTAAGCAGAGCTCATGTTTAAGGTGGTCCCTTGTAATTGAAACAACGTCTTCCAGAAAGTGCTTTTAAAATTCTTGTCTCGATCACTGACGATGGTCTTTGGTATGCCATGGAGACGTACGATTTGATCTATTAAGGATTTTGCAACAGTGAGAGTTGTGTATGGGTGCTTGAGCGGAGTAAAGTGGACTTTGATAACCGATCAACAACTACCATAATTACTGAGTAACCTTGTGATGTAGGTAAGCCTTTGATGAAATCCATTGAAATATCGCTCCAAATAGTGTCAGGAATAGGTAAGGGATGGAGGAGGCCGGCGGGTTGGAGTGTTTCAGTTTTACACCGCTGGTATGTTTCATACTTTTGGATGTATTTTATGACTATTGCCCGCATTCCCACCCAAACAAAAGCATGTTGAATTCTGCTAAGTGTCTTGTGAAACCCAAAATGTCCCCTAGTTGGAGAGGAATGATGATCTGCCAAAATTGCGGGAATAAGGGTGGATGAAGGACTCAAAAGAATTTTCCATGCCTAAACCAAACGCCATCTCTATGTGAAAAAATCTAAGAAAGATGATTTTGATTGTTATTGTACGGATGAAAAAAGGGGTCAGTAGTATTTTCCTTCTTAAGGGTGGCCCACCATGTGGGATAGGGAAAGGAGATTGCGTGAAGCTCAAATTCAGCAATACAAGAGAGTGCATCCGCCCCTTGATTTCTGCCCCTCTTATGTACTGAATCTCGTAATCATAATCAAGAATTTTAGGAAGCCACCGGAGTTGGGTGGGTGTGGAAATTCTCTGCTCTAAGAGATACTTTAGACTTCTTTGATCAGTTTGTACTATAAATGGCTTCCTTAGAAGATAAGGTCTCCACTTTCGGATAGCTTTGACGATTGCTAACATTTCTTTATCATAAGTGGAGAAGGAAAGGCTGCTCCTTTTAAGGCCTCGCTAAAGTAAGCAATGGGACGGTCATTATGTGAGAGGATTGCCCCAACTCTGGTCTCACACGCATCACTTTCCAGTTTCCACCACAAAAGGTTTGGAAAAATCAGGTAAACTCAAGATGGGTGCAGTGGTGAGTAGTTGTTTCGACCATTCAAAAGCTTGCTCAGATTCAAGATCCCAATGAAATCTTATGTTGGATGTGAGGCGGGTTAATGGTACCGCAATTGAGCCGAAGCCTTTCACAAATTTTCTATAACAGCTTGCAAGACCCAAGAAGCCATGGACCCCCTTTATTGTTGTAGGTCTCGGCCATGGTTGGACTGCTTTAATTTTTTCTGTGTCAATAGCGACTCCGTTTGTGGATATGATATGTCCAAGATAGTCCACCTGTAAAACACCAAACCTACATTTTGATTTTTTTGCAAATAATTGGTTAGCAAGTAAGGTCTGTAAAACACTACGCAAATGTTATAGGTGTTCTTCCCACGTCTTGCTATAGATTAAGATATCGTCAAAGAAGACGAGCACGAATTTATGTAAATGGGGTCTGAACAAGTCATTCATGAGGCTCTAAAAGGTGGCTGGAGCATTTGTTAAATCGAAAGGCATGACCACAAATTCGTAGTGCCCTTCATGGGTGCAAAATGTTGTCTTGTGAATGTCATCTTCATGAACACAGATTTGGTGATACCATGAGCGTAGATTGATTTTAGAAAAATACCTTGCTCAATATAATTCATCCAAAAGTTCACGAAATTGGATATTTATCTTTGACAGTAAAGTTGTTCAAAGCCCAGTAATCAACTCAAAATCTCCACGAGCCATCTGCTTTTTTTACCAACAATACAGGTGACAAGAAGGGGCTTGTACTTAGTCAGATAATACCTGTCTTTAAAAAGTAACGTAACATTTTTTCTATAGCAGTCTTTTGGTACTGGGGATATCGATATGGATGCACACTGATTGGTTCCTCATGGGACTTCAATGGAATTCAGTGATTTTGGAGTCGTTTTGGCAGCAGGGCAATGGGTTCTGTAAAAACCTGTGAAAATTCATTAGTGAGTTGTTGCAACTCAGAATAATCCAAGGGCTCTATTGGTGTTTGGTTAATTCCACATAATGTCAGTTGCTTGCCTTCGTGAAAAAAACACATGGTCAGTTTGCGGTAGTTTGTATGTGCAGTTGGCACCTATGACCCAGTACGAACTTCTCGTCACAATGAAAACATAACCCCTTTTCCCTTCACTCCCTAGCTTCTTGTCCTGATATTCGTTGGATTGGAATGGTGGTTGAAGGAGCTCCTAATTTCTATCTAAGAGGAGGTCCTAGAAGTCCAGCAGCAGTTGAGCTCTGGTTGCGCAAATATGAGTCAAGATTTTGGTTCCGACTTCCCATGCTATTATTGGTTCTCTTGAGTAAACTATTATTTTTCTCAATGAGTCGTGCGACTCCAATAGCATCAGCAAGGGTCCTTGGTTGTTTCACCTTGACATCTATTCGTATCTCGTCCCTTAAACCTGCAATAAAACAGCCAACAAGAAACTTTTCAGGTAATCCATCCACCTGGTGTGAGAGTTTTTCAAACTCTTCTTGATAAGCAGCTACAGTAGTGGTTTGTTTAAGCTGCGAGAGAGCTTCGGAGGGTCTTCGTAGTCAGTAGGCCCAAACCGTAGAAGCAATGCTTTTGTAAATTCAGTCCATGTTAACGGCCCCTTGAACTTAGTGAGCCAACAGTGTCATTGTAATGCAATTCCTTCCAAATGAAAGGAAGCCAACTGAACTTGTTGATCCACCGGTACTTCTTTAAACTCAAAGTACTGTTCTGCCTTATAAATCCATCCTTGTAGATCTTCTCTGTCAAACTTAGGGAAATGGGGTTTGAGTTGATGGTTTCTGGGGTTTTGTGAGCCCATAGTATGGCTTGTAAACTATTGATGTGTTGGGGTAGTAGAGGTTTGGGCAAATGGTTATTCATCGGGTGATGTGTGGTGGGTTTGCTGGGAGAGTTAAATGGTTTGGTGTTTGGTTAGAATAGTCTGTAGGGTGTTGTGTATTTTGTCGAAAGAAGATTCATGATGCTCAAGAGTCTCATGGACCTCATTTCAGAATTCGATATTGGACTAATTTCGAGTTCCCATTGGAGCCTAACCTATGGCTTTGATACCAAATGATAAGTTGAAATTTCAGAAGATAGAATTAAGAGATGCAGAGATAGGAGGAAGATGTACTTTTTTTTTCATTCCTTCAGCCCATTGCCAGTACCTGGCTTTTATACAATGTCGTGCTACGTAACTAACACTATAATTCAAGAACAACCAGCTGCAAATCAGGAGATATATCCTCCCACAAACTAACAAGAACAAACAATATGGACTACTAATGACGGTACTAGACTAGACTTATTCCAATTGAAACAACAGAACATGGAAAACCAATTTGACTGGGTCTAAGACAAATAAGAAGTAAGCAGTACGTGTGGGAAAGCTGATTCAACTTATGCAGCCCATGCACTTATCAGTTACCTCTACTGCAATGTTTCTAACTAGAGCTGCATTCGTGGACTCTATTTATCCCATATAACTTGCAAATGTATAACACAGACGAATAGCCAACTTCAAAGTAATTTATTCGGTGACAATAACATACATCTGTCTTCTAGTTTGGTATAATGTATGCGTTATGTTCCAAGACATGAACATTGTTAATACACTGCTATCACTAGCCATACTTCTAACAACAGAGCTTACCATCCGGATCATCAACCCTACTTTTGGACAACCTAGCATCAAATTTATCATTTGTAGCCAAGACATCAGCATCCAGAGAAGCTTCTTCAAATCAAAACATATAAGAAGATTCAGTAACTGAATATGAAATAAAAAATTAGTTACCTAACCAATATCCATAAGCCATATTACTGACTAAATTATCCTAACCCCAGGTCTCACGAAAGAGTAATGAGCAACACTTACAGGGTTGGTAACAATAAACAAATGGAATTGCTATTTCTTCAAAAAATTTTCAAAAAATCTCTAATCCACTTCTAGGTGGGATTTAAACTCTCGGTAGCATTTTGACTATCTGTCAAAAAAGAAAACAAAGACTTATTGGATCTTGTAAGTTTTCCCAAAAATTAAAAGGATTTCTTCTAAATGTAGATATTATTAATCTCTTTTTCACCTTCAACATCATCGTAATCATCATCATCACTCAGTTAAGCCTGTGATACAAAATTGTACAAGTTTTGGTACGCTTTATCGAATGCTTGACACTTAGATTAATGGAACAAGGCAAAAACTTACTAATAGGCAAGGCAAAATAAGCATCAACGAAGAAAGTTCAAGAGTTGGTGGGTGTTGGCATGTGATGATGCGTATTGGTGAAAATTTTAAAATGTAAGGACAAAAGATGAAAAGCACAACTAAGTTATGCTAAGTCTAAAATTATGAGAAGGCCTATAATTTTGATGAGGAGGTTGAAAGATATATAAATGCACAAGGTTTATTATATAATGATTTGGATTGTTACTAACTTAGGTCATGAAGCAATGCAACAACACTATAGTCGTGCTTAGATGGACCATACATAAAGATAAATTGGAATTGCTAAAGAGAAGACTTATTGAGGAACTTTACTTCAAGATGAGATGATATGGTGCCGCATGGCTAGAACATATAAATAGTGACCTAAGAAATTAGAAGCACTACCTTATAAAGTAGGACCACTTCTTTAAGTAGTCTGAAAGTGCTTCGGATGATGTGGCAACAGATAGGTTCTAAAAACTTATCACATATGTAAAAGCGGAATTAATTGCCTAAAGTGGATAACTCCCTATTAATTTGGTAGAGTTAGTGGAAGAAGTAAAATCTCTCCACTAACTTGGTGAGTTAGTGAAGAAAGTAGGTGGTTTTAGCTTAATTGGTTTAGTGAAGAAAGTAGGTGGTTTTAGCTTAATTAGTCCCTAAGTTATTGTAATCCTATATAAAGGCAAAATTTATAGTTTATTTGTGTGGGACTTAGTACATTCAATCATCTATAAAAGAGTTTAGAGTTTTAGGATAAAGTTATTTGTGAGACCTTCAAGTAGGGTGTTCTTTAGAACAATATTCATATGGAGTTCTTGAAGTTAGAAGAAACTCGGGTCCCTTTGTGTTGTATCTTTGTGATATGATCAATAAAATGTCAACATTATTGTATATATCTTGTTTGTGCAAAACCTTATGTGATTGGGAGTGTTAGGTGAAACACTTAAACACAGGTGGCATGAGGCATTAAAAAACAAATGGAGTTTTGTTTTATCAGTTATCACAAAGTGAAGATTGAGATGAGCTTTGCATCTTAAGCTTGACTTCCATATAAGGACTTTGAACAAATTGCTCCAATTATGTTGTTCCCCAAAAAAGTCCCTATGACCACTGGAATAAGAGCTAATTGGTGGAGAGTAGTACCAAAGCTCCAAGGAGAATAAGTGGTGTTAAAGCCTTATTAGTGAATTATGGCTAATGGAAGCAGCTGTACAAATAGAGTTGCTCGATAGAGGTGATTATTAGTTCTCTAGCCCCAATGGAAGAGGGTGTGGTTCTTTTCTTAAAACAATTTGAAGCTTAGTGATTAAGCTTTAGGAAACAAGGAGAGCATTTGAGGAATAATTGAAGTCTCTTAAGAAGATGAGCTATGACTCATTGTTGCTTAAACATATTATATATAGGCACAAAATGGGAGTCTAATCATAGAGCACTTTAGTAAAGGTACATGGCCCCAAGTATTTTATGGCAAATAGAATGATAATGAGCTCGAAAAATTTTTATGGTATATGAAGGAATACTTTGTAGTGGCAAATATGTTCAATTGAAAGTGTCAATTACAGTTATACATAACAAATAATGCAAACTTGTGGTGGATAATGAAAACTTTAATAACATCAGTGTGGGTAGACCTATCATTAACACTTAGGAGAAAATAAAGGAGCTAATGAATCAGTTCCTCTATAATAACATTTCATAGATAATAAGAAATGCTTTGAAGTGGTTGAAGTAAGACAAATTGATATAAGAGTATATGAGAAAATTTACATATTTGATATTGGAAGTTTAAATCATATCAAAGGAAGACAAGTTGTTTAATTTCATAAGTGGCTTATAAGATTAGGCACAAATAGAGCTTCAAAGGTAAAACATGAAAGACTTCCTAGGTGCAATATTGACTACAAAAGCCTCAGAGGATGTCCATATGCCACCACCTATTTGAGCTAGCAACAAAAGTAAGAAAAATGGTAGAATACGGAATAATTTAAAGAAAGACAACGAGAAAGTGTGTGAATATAAAAGTCAAAAAGTAAACAAATTGAGATATTTCTTTTTTCATTTATGAAAGACTGAGTTTTACTCGTGAATACCTAAAATGGAATGTAGGTAAAGAACAAATGAATTCCATGAAGAAAAGAATGTAAAGACTAGATAAAAGAAGTTTACCTCAATAACAATGTTATATTGAGTGCAATAGGCCTTGTGAAGGAGATCCCAAATAAAAGCAAAGACAAACTCAATGGAGAGAGAAAATGGTAAGTGAAGTGCTTATGAAAATTTTGGCTAAGGAATCTTTCAAGGAATCATATTCGGAGGAGTGCTCATGAACTATTTCCACGAGGGCATCGAATTCTTTTGATGGGGTGATTTATTCAACCCTTAAGTCTAAGTTACAAAATCGGGTAAGTTTTGGCAAGCCTTGTCAATGCTTGGCATTCAAGTTGACAGAACAAGGTAAAGACCAGTGAGTAAGCAAGGCAAAATGGACATTGTCAACGAAAGCTCAAAAGACGAGCATTGATATGCGATGATGCATATTGACAAAAATCTTTGACGATAAGCAAGATTAAGATGTGAGATTAAAAGATGAAAGTCATAACTAAATCATGTTAAGTTTGAGGGTATGAAAAAGCACTTAACTTCGACGAAGAAGTTGAAAATTATGTAAGGATGCAAGGTTTATTATACAATGACTCAAATTATTACTACCTTAGGTTATAGAGCAATGAGACTACATTATGGGTGTACTTAAATAGATCACATGCAAAGATGGATTTAGATGGCTAAAGGGAAGGCTCATCAAGGCACTTACTTCAAGATGCAATGATATAGTGACACATGATAAGAACATGCAAGTGGTAGCTTAAGAAAGGAGAAGCATTATCTTACAAAGTGGGAGCAATTTTTCAAGTAGTGGGAAAGTGGGTCAAATGACTTGGTAACTGATAAGCATCTTCTAAACACTCATTCCTTGTATAAAAGATGAGTTAGTGACCTAAAGTTGATAACTTTCCACTAATATGGTGTTGTTAGTAGAAGAGGTGGCATCTCCCAACTAACTTGTTGGGTTAGTAGAGAAAGTGATAGGTTTTAACTTGGTTCCAAAATTCTTGTAAGCTTATATAAATGCATTATTTTGTAGTTCATTTGTATGTGAATTGGTACATTCAATTATCTGTAAGAGAGCTAAGAGTTTTAGGAAAATCTTCTTTATGAGAAGTTTGAGTAAGGAATTCTTTTAAATGGTATTCTTGTAGAGCTCTTCAAGTTGGAGGAAACTCGAGTCCCTTATTTTGTGAATTGATCAATACAAGGTTGGCAATTTCGCATTTCTCTTGTTTCTCTATTTGTTTATTTGTCTAAAATCCTTATATAATTGAGAGTGTGAGTGAAACACAAAAAACACAAGCGGCATAAGGCATTTAAAAACAAACATAATTATTAGTTGATAATCACAAAGAGAAGACTGAATTGAACTTTTTATCTTAAGGTTGATTGCTACACAAAGGCCTTGACAAAATTACTCCAATTTCATTGCGCCCAAAAAATTTGCATAACAACAACCTTAATGAGCATCATGATTTTCCCAGAATTCTGTTGTTTCTTGTTTTGCTGAACATGATCGTATTCATGTTTGCTGCTACAATTTTACCACCATTTTCAAGCAAATGGAAAGTAATCTACTACATGAAGACAATCATAGATCTTAACTTACAAAAAACTCAACTTACGACAGTGTCAACTAGCTCTTAAGCAATGGTAACCTTGTAAAGTTAAAATTTTGCCAAATGGATTGGAACACTTGAAATAGGATGATAAGATAGGAGAGGGAATAACAATTCAAGGTAATCTACTTGGAAAGTGCTTTACCATAAAAAATCATCAAAAGATGTCTCTTCAATGTCCTTCCGCCGGAGTCTATGACATCCAAAGTGCACAACCACATGGAATAACATATCATTGGACTTCATAAACATTACATTCTTCTCGTTTTCTTGTCAAAGCATAGAAATGAATGGCAGTTCGACCCAATTAAAGCAAAAAAAAAAAAAAGACTATGCTAGTTTTTTTCAATGTCCTTTTATGGTTTTAGATTTGTTGAAGATGATGCATTTATTACTTGGTCGTTTTCAGATCCTTCTCAAACATTAGCTTAGCTATAAGCAAACTTGAAAGAATCTTGCCACAGAAATACACAGTAGAGAACAAATCTCTCAATAGAAAGGATATGACAGATTCGGAATAGTAATGCCTTCGTGAGCTCTTCATGTTGCAGTGGCCTAGTGGTCATCGGTTATCTCATACACTAAGTCTGTTCAATCTCACTTTGGCCGTCTCATATCTCAAATAAGTATATTAGTATGAATCTTTTTAACTGAATCTCTAATCTATATTCTCTGTTCTTCATCACTTCAATAAATAAGAATTTCTAATCTTTAATGTCACTTCTCCATTACTCCTGTTATATATTGTTTCCGTAAAATCTCGCCGTCTACTATGTAAATTAAATCAGGTTGTGAACCGCACGCCCTCTGACATGATACACGACTCCTAACTTTCTTTGTTATAACTGCATACAAGAGAAGACCACTTGACTCTAAACTTCCCTTTTTACTTCACGCGGAAAATAATTAACAATATTCAAACATCACATACAACTGCACATAATCAGCGATCACCTCTCTGTCTCAGCGGATATAATCGATTATAACCTCATCCCATGGACAATTTGGCTTGAGGTCAACATCAGTGTGTTCCCAAAAGCCATGCACCTCTTTTCTGGATATCATTCAAATATCACCTTAAATATTCTTTTGGGAGAGGGTAACTCAATTATTAGTAGTTTGGGGGTTAAACGCCTCTATATAACGTTGTAGGCATCCTGTCTACTGCTTTTGACCGCGGAGAAACTCCCGCATCTGCATGTGAATTTCTGCCTTCCCTACCAGGCGCATTTTCTTTGAATCTTCCCATAGCAAACCACCCCATTCTCGAGCATAGTCACATGCAGCATCAAATACATCCTACCAAATGATGCAAGCTACGTCATCAATGACACAAGCACAATGAATAAATTAGTGTTCAAAATGAGATAAAATTTACCCTAGATGGGAATTCATCATAGAGATGTGCAAGGGTCATCTCAACCCTGTTGAGATCCGATTCCCACAGCCTTATCTGTCACCAAAAGCATGAAAGCCAAATCATCAAAATCCAGAATTGTAGACCTACACCATGGTTTATGTTGGCTTTAAGACAATGTTAGTTCATGTCCAAACAACATGAAGATGTCAACACATCTTGTCTCAATTGAATCAAATTGAACATGAAAAAGATAGGAAAATGACCTGATCTGTAACATTTTCAGGAACAGATGGTATTCTCTCTGCAACCCGGGGGTGAGCATTTTGCTGAAGAAAGCCAATTATCTGTCAGTCATCAAAATGGAGTATTAGCCCTAATAAATATTAGCATAATATATTTCTTGAATCTAGCACCTTAATAACACCTGTTTTATGAAATGCTCGGTTCAGGATGAAAGATGCTCGACTGAAGGAACTCAGTGCAAAAGACCAGGGATGGCATACTTCAAATGGGATCATAGAAAATTTTCGCAGATTCAATTGTGTTGGTCGGGAAAGAAATTGAGCATAAGAAGCAAAAGTCCGTTATTGGAGAATAGAACTCACCTGCTCAGCTGTAATGCCATTTTCAAAAGCAGTATACAGACTCTCTTTTGTTATTGCTCCAACTATAAGGTTGGGAAGTTGATATTCTATCCTGTACATACAGGGCAGACGAATTTAAAAGAAGAAATAATATGAGAACACTTGAGAACTTTCTAAGGCCTCATGCAGAAATGGACTTCTAAACCACCAAGACAGCGCACCTTGAGAAAAGACGTAAAATCTCACAATGTAGCTTAGAAGTCGAATATGCATACATCCTGAAGTTGGTTTCCACAACAACAAATCCCTGAAAATAAGACAATATAGGGAAGGAATAAAGCTGGCTTGCATCCAAGTACATTTCTAACTAAAAAGTTAACCAACAAATTCACATAACTTATGAAACCAAATACAGGTTGACATTCCACATGTAGAGCAAATGATCACTAGAGAAGTATGTTGAAGATTGAGAATGGGAATTCTTTGGTGCGAAAATGCACATTAATATACAGACTGATGAAGAAGAAACAGATATAATACAGCAAACAGATATTGGAAATGAATTGCTTCAATCTAAGGCCCCACAAGTAAATTGTTATCGTTAGTGGTAAAACCTAGTAAAATTCGAAACAAAACAAGGACAATAACCTGTAGCTACTAGAGGTTTGATCCAAGCAAAACCATGAAAACAAGTAACCAGACATGATGGCCATGCAAGTAACAGATAGGCAATTATGATTATCATCTACCAAGAGACCTGTTTACTACAGGCACTATCACTATTACTATCTACATAAGCAAGGGTGATCCAGCTCCAATTGGTATCTACAGGGAAATAAAAGAAAAACACAACTGGCAAACTCTGAAAACCAAAGTCATTGATAATATCCAGGCAGATATGGACTTGACATCTAGCAGACCTGTTTCCGTGTTGACGAATCTGTTAAGCTCACTGAAAGATTTGTGGCTAATTTGGTAGGTATGAACCAACTCTCTTTCCTCCCCTGGTAATATACGTAAAGACACAAGTCATCATCTGCAAGGTCACCATTATAGAGAAAACGAGGAAAGCAAAGATCAAAAATATAACCTGTTGAAGTTTAATCAATCCCAAGTCAGCAAGGTCCTTGATTGCAGTCCTCTGAATCTCGTTTAGCGTATTCATATTGTAAGCCTAAATTATCCACAATATGACATCATAAGATTCCTCAAAAGCAATATTAAAAGATATTAATAATAACAGTAAAGATCTGACACTAAGAAAATATAAACTTCATTCCCACTAAGTGATGAAGATTCATGCACTGAATCTAGTACCTCGCCCATTATATGAAAACTAAGCTCTAGTAGAAATGAAATCAGATCTGCTGGATCTACACCTCGCTCCTGAACCAAAGAAGAGACACCTTGAATTAAGAAAAAGATATTACTTGACGTATCTGCAAGATTCCAAAGATCCTGATAATAATATTGTAGCTACAAACAGTTTGAAACACATCACACACTTACAATCTCTAAAACACAATCAAACAAATACAGGATTAAAAGAATGAGAAGAGAAAAAGCACCTTTATCAAATAGTGTAAGTTGTGACAGTGCTAACTTCAAATTTTCAGCTGAGTGGAACCAATTTTGTTTAAAAAGCTTGAGAAGCAAATCTCATATAAAGCAATCAATCAGTTGAAGATAAAGCTTTATCAAAACAAATAAGAAAAACTAGGAACTTGGTTCCTTTGCTGTCTACATTAACTTTTTCTAGAACGCAGCAGTTTCAATATGAAGTTAGACAAAGTTTTCCATGAAAATGCTAGGCATCTCAGTCAATATTACCCAAATTCAATGTAACCTTTTATCCACTGTATAATGTTCTAATTTTTCCATAAAATGAAAATTTAATTAACAGATTCACATCTACAGTAACAATCAGTCAGAATCCAGAAGTTGTTAGGCCACAACTCTATAGAGAAACAATGTAAAGAAGTAAATGAATTTTTTACCTCGGAATTTGAGATATATTCCCTGACGATATACCACAATTGTGCATTTGTATCCATTAGCTATCACAAAATAAAAAAGGCCTTCAAATTCTAGCAACTAACATGAGAATGGAAAATAACTTATGACCAAAGAGATGCATACCAGAAACTGGAATCCACTCTCAGTTAATCTTGGAGCTTCTTTGTTATCCCTGAAGGAAATGAACATACAAAGCATATTACATACTAAAGGTAATAACACCTAATATCCAAGTGGAGATAACAATGCCAAACATGAAGTCCATTGAGAAGATACCTCTGACTTAAAAGGCCCCGCTGGAAAACTCTTATCATTGATGAGCTAAAGTTTGTCAGTTTTTCTGCTTGGGATGAATTTATGAGTTGCAACAGGAAACACTGAACATACACAAATATAAGTTATCATATGGAAATGAGATCTTCTATAAGATTAGTAAACAATGCAGAAAGCTAGTCATGTCAATCCATCCAGCAGTAGTCACCATGGAAGACAGGAGCTACTCTAAATATTTCTTAAACACACATAACCAAACAAGACTGCTAAGTGAAGCACATAGATTAAGTTCAGACCTCCCACTGTTCAAGAGCATAGGCATCAAGTTCCTCCAAGCTTGGGAGCCTTACAGTTATATTGGAAGGCATTGGTTCCCTTGGTAAAACTCCACTGCGGTGTCCGAGTTGCAACTTTCAAATATCAGTCGTAAAATATGATCAAAGCATTTGAATACTCAGAAAACAGTTTCTGTCCACGCCTAACAAATACAATACCATAAATTAAAGGAAAGAAACAATACAGCTAGAATGTTTAGAAAACATGAGTAAACAAGCAGGAAACTGTATGCTAGTTAAGCTTGACTGTTCTTTGGTTTTCATTATCCAAGATGAGATTGAAAAAGCAGAAAAATGAATAAAGCAATTCATAAGATCGTATTTCTATGCTAACAACTTATATAGTAAATCAGGTCCATTTGAAAATCTAGAGCTATCGTACAAAATCCGCAGCCAGAATCCAGAACCTCGAGCACAAGGAAACATCAAGAAACATATCATCTTGAGGTAAAAATCAAATAAAAGAAACCCACATTGTTTAACATAAGAACTTACCCGCTAGTCAAATGCTTCTGGAGGTTACTTTGAAAAGTAGGGTTTATTCGATAACTGGTTTCCTTTTTCCTGTCAGTGGCAAATAAATTCGGGACAAATGAGAAAGTATAAGATGATGAAAATTTTCGATTTGTCATTAAATGTCGCATGCTTAAGGAAATCTAAAAAACAAAGGGAAGCATCGACCAAATTGTGATAGATCAATCCTAACAGAATAATTGAAACGCAATATACATGTAATACACATACCATATACTCAAATTGCAATTAGAAATGTTCACTGAAAGTTTATCTCTCACCAGATGAAACGGAAAAGCCACAAATGGGCTAGAGTTCGGATCTTTATATTATTATTGTCATTCCAATCTCCTTTATTAGCGTCATTGCAGAAGCAACTTAACAAAAACGAAAAGACGGTACATAAATAGGGTGGTGTTTACCGTTCCGTAGTTTCCATAAAAACTCTCAACTGAATCAAGCGATCAATGGCGACCTTATGCTTGGAGAATCCATCAGCGAGCACCCATTCCTCGAGAGACTTTGCAGGAAATGGACCTTCCATGTAAATCATTTGCAACACATACTTCTTAGCCAATGGAAGCAGCGACCTGACCAAAACCCTAAAATCAACTCTAATTTTGTCTCACCCAATAGACCCATTGGATCACATGCTATGCCCAAGATACACAGCAAAAGAGAATGAGGACCTGAGGATGGCTTCACAAATGAAAGAGTTGTGGTAAAGCCTGTCGAGCTTCATGGCGGGCAATGAAGCCACCATGTCCATGAAATTCTTTGCTATTATCCTCACCTGTGGCATCTCTTTGAACAAACTTCCGATTCTTATTTCTTTGGTTTTTGATGTTTTCGATTCAGTCGATGGTTTTGATCATAGGTGGATGTGAGAGCGTAGGGTTTTTAACTGTTTTAACTTTTAAGTAAACACCCCAGTGTATTTGTAAAATTAAATTTTAAAATAAATTAAAAAACGCATATTCGATTAATAATAAGTGTATAATTATACCTTAAATTTTCTTTATTTGATATATTAATTATTTAGAAATTTTATACATTTCCTATTTGACCACATTAATGTGATTTAATAAATTTAAAAATCGATCGTCATTCATTTATATTATAAGTCTTTATATAATTTTTTTTGCTTCTTTATACATCAATTTTTACTTTTTAAAAAATTTTCTTATTTTATTTTCTATATTCATTATGTTGATTGAATCTTTAACCAAAAGTTCAACTTTAGTTTGATACCTTATATATTTGTTTGAAATATTTTAATATGTTATTGTTTAGCATTTGATTTTATTTCTCATTTTCTATAATTATATACTTCAATTTAAATAAAAAGAATATATATTGAAAAGGGGATGAAGAAGTGGTACATCTATACATTCATATCCACATGTTATCACGACAACTATTATAATCTAGTGGGTCTACAAAGCAAATAAGTCATTCACTAACAAAGTAAGCATCGACTTTTCAATAACTAGTCTCTATACCCATCTAAACTCATCTTATCATAGTTGAGCTTATGTTAGGCCTTTGAGAAGGATTGGAAGATCTCTATAAGTTCCATTTTTGCATTAGTTTATCCTTATTATTAGGGCTATAGTGCTACCGTGGAAACAATTGAGGTTCTAGCTCTTCCTTTTAAAAATTATGTTGCTCCTCTCCTGCCAAATGGAGTAAACCAAACTCCTAAAAGCTACAATAAGCAATTTACAATCATAAATTCTCTTAAACTTGACTAAAGAAGCCCATGTCACAAGTTGATCCCATGTAAAAGTAGCATAATTAATCCTAAAAAGTTGTAAGACAAGGAGGTATGTTCCTTTGAAAAATTTGTGTTAAAAGCATAGGTGATTGGTGTCTTTAGAGTATTTTACAATATATAACATGAGTTGGTAAAGGAACCATAAAAAAGTCTATCATTAGTGTTCAACCTCCGTCTAACAACAAATTAAAGGATGAAATAAGCTTTTGGAAGACTGGTAGAGCTCCATACTAGTTTGTACCAACTAATAAATGGTTGGAGAGTTGAGAAGAGATTGAAACAAGATTGGTTTGTCAAGGAGCCTAAGTTATGGTAGGTCTAGAAGATCTTATATGCGCTTGAGGCATTGAGGCAATAAGGAGGTAGATTCTTGAAAATGAGACGACTTAGGCCCTGGAAATGAGAGGGAATCAACAAGGAAACACCTAAGACAAATTTGTTGACCCTAGTATTAGTTAGAATATGATGCATCAAGTTTACAGTATGGATGGTTTTATAAAAGGGCCAAAAGTGTGGCAAGTATCACACTAGAATCATATGCATACCATATTCCTATAGTGTGAAAGATGTAAGGAACTAAATAGTTCTTAACTTCAACATTTGGACATTGTCCAAGAGAAGTCAGGTTTTAGGGGTGATTATCTAGAAAATTTTTCCTTTTAAAGCAAAGGAATGAATCCACTTGACCTAAATTGATTCACGATTAATGAAAAGCTTCTAAATTCTCTTGGAAAGAAGCATTTTATTAATAGATCTTAGGGCTTTTAGTCCTAAACCTCCTTAGTTTTTCAGTTTAAACACCTTCATCCATTTAAGTGTGGCTTTGTTATTGATTAACAAACTTTCACTCCATAAATAATTCTTAATTAACCTCTTTATATCCTTTGTTAACTCAAGTGGGAGGTAGAGATGTGTGCACCAATGCACTTGCAAACTTAAATTAATAGACTTTCTTAATTACAAACCCCTAGTAAATGACAAAAACATATTATTCTAGCTGCTTATTCTCTTGGATATAGAATCTAGGAGAGGTTTGCAATCTATGTATATAATCCTTAAGGAGATTATGGGAACACCCAAGTATTTGAAAGGAATCTTGGCCATTGATAACTTGTGGACTCAAAGATTTATGTAGCCAAGTTGACATTCCCTTTTGAAAAGAAGAAATTGCTCTTCCTCTTGTTGATGCATAACCTTAAAAGAGATTGCAATATATTCAAGAAGATGAGTAAGATGTCAATTAGGTCCCTTTTAGCTTTACAAAAAAAGAGAGTATCATTAGGAAAAGTTAGGTTAAAGAATTAAAGCTCCTCGTTTTTAGTTTGGTATTGGGAATTGGTAAGTAAGCTAATGGTCTCTTTGGTTAATCTTTGCAAGGCCTTCATATAAATGTTGAAAAAAAATAAGGTTTTAATAGATATCCTTGCCTAAGCCCCATTTCACCTTTGAAGCTCTCTGTTGGTTCTCCATTAGTAAAGATATTGAAGGAGGCTATTGTGACATATTCATGAATTCAACTAATGAATATGGTTAGGTAAACAAAAGCTTAGAGAACTCTAGGCAGAAAGTCCCATTCTATTAAACTAAATGACTTATTAAAGTTAATCTTTATAGCATAATCCTTTAGCTTGGTGTCTTTATGGTAATTCTTGAAGATTTCTTAGTTAAGAGAATGCTATCTCCAATGCTCCTACCTTGGATAAAGGCTCCTTGCTTATATTAATGAAAAGATGAAGCATGAATTTAAGCCTATTTGTTACAAGCTTGGTGATAACTTTATAGAGGAAGTTACAAGATGATATTGGTCTAAAATCTTACAACTTTCTAGGATTAGGAACCTTAGGGATTAGATGGATTAAGACATATTACTCTCTTTTGGAAGTTTTCTTGACTTAAAAAATTCCAATAGAGCCCTTGTCATATGTCGTCCAACCTAGTCCTAAGCTTATTGGAACAAATAACCATTGAACCTATTAGGCTTGGAGCATATAAGGGTTCATGTTAAAGACAACTTGTTGTAGTTCATCAGTATGTAATAAGGCCTGGAGATATTGTGCCTGATGGTCTGAAATAACCACAAGAATAAAGGAGTTAAAACCATTTTGAGGATAAGCATAATTGGGGAATCTCCTAAGAGAGTTCTTCAAGTAGTTAAATACTAGCATCTTAATATCATTATGGTTTTGGATAATGGATCCATGTCCATCCTCCAGATAAGTGATCCTATTTATATTCCTCTTACTTAAAATTAAGCTAGAATTAAGCTATGAAAAAATCTTAAGTTAGCATCTCTATCCTTCACCCATAATATCTTAGATCTCTGCCTTAACAAGGAGTTATAATTCCTCAAGGCAAAACCATATTTAATAAGAGTTTCTCTATTTTTAGAGAGGAGTGTTGAGTCATCCAATTAGGTTATAATTTGAGCTTGAATTGATTCCAAAACAACTTTAGCAATATTAAAAATCTTATAAGTGTCTAAATTAATTAGCTGGTTAAGCTTTTTAAGTTCATTTTTTACTAGCTTAAGTCTGAAGAGATATTTTTAAGATTCATAGCCCTTAACATTAATAGCTAACCTTTTCGAAGCCACTTCTACAAAGAGAGGATATGTCATTAGGTGATTATTGAACTTGAAAGGACTTCTGTTAGGATTTTGATCATTGATGTGGACCTTAATTGGTATAGGGTCTGAAAATAGTGGTTAGAGGAAAATGCTTTCATTGTCAAAAAATTAAGTTAGCTAGGTTGCATTAATAAGCCCCTTATTAAGCATTTTCCTTTGATGAAGGTAGCCTACCTTCTTATTGCTCTAAGCTCTAAGCATAAAAGTTGCCTAAGAATCTAAAATCTTCTAAACCTACTTGGAGGATACAATCCTAGAAGCCGTCAATTGTTATCTTAGTTATTGAGAGACTTTTAGCTTTATTTATGAAGAAAACTATGTTAAAATCCACTGTAATAAGCCATGGATATTGGATAAAAAAGTTAGCTTAGATATATCATTCCAAAGCATTATTCATAATGAAGCTGAGTTTTGCGCATAGAAAATTGTAAAGTCTACAGGCATTTGGTTATGAACTAGGAGAATAGAGCTTACTGGTTAGTAAAAGAGTGATTGAGGATAGTTAATCTAAAAGGGTTAGATGTTAAGATGATCCCTCCATTGTAGTGACAACAATGATTGGGCAAAAATTACCAATTCTTTCTCAAGAACCATAGACCTTTGTAGAAGGAAGCAAGTATTATTTTAGTATTTAGGAGACCAATCAAAAGTAGGTAGGTTTCTTAGAGGTTAAAAGACCAAAAAGAATATGTTGTTTATTGATATTATTTAAACCTTTAACATTCTAGATTTTAAAAAAACACACATCACAGAGGATGTGTAAGAACTAGTTTCTTCCTTTTTTGACTATAGGATCTCCTCACCAAGGTGAAATTCATATCATTCCCTTCATTTCCCAGGGATTTTGAGTATATTGGTTCAAAGGAGCTAGGTATGGATTATAAGTAGTACTTGGTTTGGGGACCTTTGGCAAATTCTGAGTATAGAGGAGCTTCTCTTATAAGAGCTAGGGAACTATCTTGGGCAGGGGAAATAATAAGATTATTACCTATACCAATGGTTTCTTTACTATCAGGCTAAGGCATAAGAGTAGTATTTGGAGAGTGAAAATCATCCTAGATCGCCAGATTAGTAGAATTAGTATTAGATTAAGCATCGTGGTGCTGTATTAATTCCTGGTAGGTACATTCTTAAATAGTTGTCTATGGCTTTCCATATTTTTCCACCTTATTAAGAAGGTGGTTTCTAAAGGATATGTGAGGGATATCTCACCCTTTAAGCTCACCTTCTTCCTTAAGCCTTATAATTTTCATGGTTCCTTGTAAATCTTTAGATAGTTCCATTTTAATACAAATTTTAACAAACCTTTATTCTCCTTACTTGAACCTGTGTTCATAAAGACACAAAAGCTTACCTAAAAATCTTGCAAGCTTCTATCGTAAGGTAAGGGGCGAGCCTAGGCCGGCCAAAATAACTCGACTCAGGTGAGTCATAGTCAACTAGTCAGTCCTGAGAAAGCCCAAAATTTTAATACATTTTAAATTTTTATATATTTATTTTAAGAGAATTTGAAAAATTATAGTTATATTTTTTTGAATTCATAAATTATATATTATAGCATAACTATTTATAATAAAGTGTAGGATGAAATTACCTATAAATTATACAAAAATATTTATATAAAATAAATAATATAAAATACGAAACAATATATATTTATTAAGAATATGTAGCTATGATAATGTTGTTATAATTATTCCCTAAAAACAAGTGAATTTAATTTTAATTTTAATATATCAATTAATTATAATTTAAATGTAAAAAAGTCATTATCTAAGTACAATTTATTTCAAATATTATTTTTACGTATTTAAAAAATTGTTATAATTCTTTTTAATATGATTTTAAAAAACGTATATTAAGTTTATAATATAACATTTCCAAACTTTTAATGTTTTTATAAATTATGTACGGATGTTGCTGTTATATATTATATACTTAAAATAATAGTTATATATGTAACTTTTTGTTATTGTTGATTTTTTTACTTCTATAAAAATTATTGTCTTTTCATATTATATCTATTATTAACTAATCATTGTGAAATTTTATATTTTTCTTACTCATATTAAAAGAAATTAATATCATGATTACTTTTAACGCATTTAAACTTTTTTATTTTATTTTTCATATTTACACAATATATACATTATGCATGTATGTATTTATATAAATCTTAAAATGAATCAATCACTTTATTAATCCTAATGCATCAATTTCAAAAGAATATAAAAGTAATTGAGTTATAAAAACATATACGTATTAAAATTTGCTATAATTATTTTTATATTCTATAAATACTTTTGATATGTTTGTATAAATTATTACTTTTATTAAAATTTGCTATAATTATTTTTATATTATTAAAAAGTGAATTTGTAAGATATTATCGAGTTGAACGAGCTAATTTTTTAACTCGTAACAGTTTTGAGTTAAGGCACCCAATGGTAGTCAGTATTTTTTTAGTATTGTGCAAACATGATGAGGTCCTTATTGTCGACTTGTCTCTTATTAGAGCACCTATGTCTCTACTACTCTACACATACACACTCTGATACAAAAATTTTAATAAATTAAATAATCTTTAATAAAGAAAATTTATTAACAAATGCTATAAGTCACATTCTATACTTTAGAAAATTTACTAAGGATTAAGGACTTCAATAAAAATTAAAATAATGTAAAATTAAAAATAAAATTATAACCAATAAAAAGATTAAAATTAAGTTATTAATTTAATTAATTGAAGTTACATTGACACTAATGTGTTAAAAAATACAAAGTTGAATTAATTAATAACCTTCCATTGAAACATGTGATTATATAAATAATTAATTAATTAGGAATTTAATTCAATTGATTAGAAATTTGTAGGCAAATTCATTTAGTTAGTTATAGTTAAGAATTTCAATTCAATTAATTAGGAATTTTAATTTTACTTAAATAATTTTTTAATTATTATAAGAGAGAATGGATATGACCAAATTCATTAACTTTAGAAATTTTTGTTGTACACGAATGATTATCCAAACCATTTTACAAGAACTAGAGACTGAGAGAGCATCTAATTATACTTATTACTAGGATTGCCAATAGTTTGGATCAAATCATTTGTATGTACAAACATTATATTTAGTATTGTAATATTAAAATAAAAAAAATATTTAGTAATGTAATATTAAATTAAAAGAAAATTAAATATACTTTCATCTTTACATATTTAACCAAAATAACGTGCAATTGGTTGATTAATTTCACTAGTCACCTTCACATTAATACTTGTGGCTGTAGGAAAATTAAAAACACAATATTAGGTAAGATAATATAAAATAGATAAAATTAATATATTAAAAAGAAAAGAATTTACCATCAATATCTTTATTATTTAACCAACTTTGAGCACATATAAGGGCTTCTACAGTGCGATAATGAAGTCGATCACGATGAGGAGTAATGACCCGACCGCTAGTACTAAATGCAGGCTTTTAAGTAACGGTAGATGATGGAATAGCTAACAAGTCTTGTGCGATGACTTACAAGATCGGATAATTATTTCCAGACATCTTCCATCATGACAATATATCGAAGTGCTAACCTTCAGTTTCAGGAACACAATCTAGTGGAGGAGAAACTAGTTGTTAATCAATTGTTGGATGGATGACTTAAGCTTGGTAAAGGGAGTATGGTCTCTAATTTCCTGGCTCTAAGTTCTCCCATAATGAAGTGGCTTAGTAGAGCCACTAGATGGGTGGAAAGCTGACATTAGAGGCTCCTCCTTAGAATGGATAGCATGAGGTTAAGAATTGAGAGTTTATGAGATGCTTGGCCAGTTAGATAGCTTAAATGAGGAAGATAAGTGAGTCGGGATATGGATGGAGCTGGAGAAATATTCAAAGAAGGGGAAACCAAAACTAGTTTCATACCTAAAAAGGCAAGAACTAGTAACTCTAACGGAAGGTGGGAAGGAGGCAAAAATTACTTAACTAGAAAAATAAGTCAGAGACAAGATGAATAAGGGAATATAAAGAGAGTTGGCATCATTTTTCTCACTATGGCTAATCAAGAAAGGATAACTTTCTTCTTATAGACTTCAATATTAATTAAATGAGACAACAAAATTGAATAATAATAAGTTTTTTTACGTTTATTTTTATTCTTTTAATCTAAAATTTAAACACTATAGAACAGAGAAGTGAATTTCATACTATGCTAGCCGAAAATGGTACAAAATTGTAAAGTTTGGTACCAACCATTGGTACCAACCAATATCGACGATTTCATCCAATATTGGTCGGTATCAAACGGTATCATAAAGTTTAAAAATTTTAGGGATTGATATGCAAAAAAAAAAGAACCTAACAAAATAAACCCTACCCATGCAGCAAACCACTCTCTCATTTCTACTCTCTCTCTCATCTTTAACCAACCCCAGCTTCATTGTTCATTTTCCAATCTCCCTTATATAGATAGTAATCGTCAGCCACCCACTTCCCTTGCTAGTCGTGCCACCGCCCATTGTCATTGCCATCACACCATGTTCTAGTCTCCACCATCGGATTGCCCCCCAACCATACACTACAAGTATCCACCTTTGATCGGACTACCTATTGCTATCTCAAACTGCTTACCATTCGTTGCAAGCTATCTTCTCCAATCTAGCTGCTTGCTTAGACAAATTGTAGTTTGCACTTTGCAAATCAGAAATTAGAAATTTCAATTTTTAGACCTAGATCTAAACTCAACCTGAGCCGACCCTTAATTGCAATTTCTGATTTTCTTGGTGTGTTTTAAGTTGCTTGTTTTTACTCTGAATTACAATTGCATTGTGTTTTGGTTGTGTCATGTGTATTTTGTGAATGGTTCATAAAATATGCATTAGGCAATTTATGTTTGAAAGTGTGTTTGTGTGAGTTAGTAATTTTAATGACAATTAAGCATTGTGAATTCATAAAAAATGAGATCAAAATAATATTATATATTAATCTTGAAAGAATATTTAAGTATTGTGATTTGTGAATTGTGTATAATTTAAGTATATGTCATTTTTTTATTTTAATAATCATAAAAATGAGATCAAAATTAAGTTGTTTATTATTTAATTAATTTATATGAAACATATAATTTACTAATTATTGTTTGTACATAAACATTATTTAATATACGATCAATCATTTAAATAAAAGATTTAATATAAATAATTAAATTATTTAATGTATATAATTAAGTTAAGAAAATTACATGTTTGCATTTTTATATTATTTATTATTGTCACTAAGAAATAACATTATAAATATTAATCTTGTCTGATAAGTCGTAAATACACATTCATCATCTTATCTTACGAGTAGTTAAATATATAGTAGAAAATGGTGTGTGAATTTATTAATTTAATTTTGACAAATGTCTTCATTTATTTTTACAGATAAATGAAATGAAGTTTAAGTATTTTTGATAATTCAACCACTTCAAGAAGATTTAACGATCCAGCTTGGCTCATGCTAGATTGGTCCTCGGAATGAAGAATCATACTACTTGTTTATTTTCTAACAAGCATTTGAAAGGTGAATGAATCACGAGATTAAAGAAGCATTTAACTAAGGTCAATGGTGATGTGAAGCCTTGTAAAAAAGTGAGTTATAATGTGAAATGACAAATGAAGACTTTGCTTGAAGGGTATCAATATAAGAAAGACATAAGGCAAAGATTAAATTACGAAATTGGTAGCGGAAGTTCTTTTATTGGTCAGTTTAGGATGATAATAGGAATGTTAAAGGTGGTAGTATTCCTACCTAATAAGAAGAGAATATTATATCTGATGTTAGGAAAAGAAGAAGATAAATGTCTATTTTTTTCACCATAAATAACTCTTCAAACTTAGCCTTCAATTCGTAGTTTCTTACAATCTAGAGAAGCAACTTATAATGTGGACATGCTAATGGAAAGATGGTGGTATAATCCAAGTATGGCATTCAATGCTTTCCAATCTTATTTTTATCAACTTGTGGTAGATGTTATTACCTCTTACGGTCCAGGATACAAAGCTCCTTTAATTGATGATTATAGAGGTAAGCTTTTGAGTAGCTCTATTTATGAAGTTAAAAGTCATTTGGATGAAAGAAGAATGACTTATGCTAATTTTGAGTTTTCAATCATATGTGATGGTTAGATAAATAGAAGACATGAGCCTATTGTTATTTTTTTGGTTTATTATGCAAACAGGACAACTTTTTTGAAGTTTATTGATGCATCTGGCCTTGTTAGGAATGTTAATACTCTATTTGAAAAATTTGATGAAGTTGTGAATGAAGTTGGGTCAAAAAATATTATTCAGTTTGTTACTAATAATGATTCTGCTTATAAAATGGTTGGAAGGATATTGCAAAGCAAATATAATTCTTTTTATTGGACTCCTTATGCTGCACATTGTATTGAATTGGTGTTGAAAAATATAGGGGATGCTAGGTACTTTCCTATTATTGATAAGATTGTGCAGAAAGAAAAAGAGTTAACCAAGTGCATTTGCAATCATAAATTTGTCTTGAATTTAATGAGAAAAGATTTCACCAATGTTAGGAATTTATATCATCCTATTATTACAAGATTTGTAACAAATTTCTTATCACTTAAGTATTTTATCATGATGAAGAAAAAGTTAAGAAAAATGTCTACAAGTGATAAGTGAGTTTCATCTCAGCATACTAGGTCTAATGTTGTATTGGAGGTTTCTAGAATTATATTTAAAGATAGTGAATTCTGGTCCTAGTGTTAGCTTGTCATTGGAGTTTGTGAGTGTTGGACCCCAAACTTTTCATGAAAGATTAGAACTATTGAATGCGAAATTTTGGTAGTTAGTCACGAATTAAGAACAAATGAATGAAGAATTTTTGAAACAAGAAATGATAGACAAGAGTAAAGTAGGGAATGAGAAATGTGGATAGATTCATGATTTGCTATGGTGTTTTTGGTGGATAAGAGATTTTTGAAATAGAAAGAATCAAGGTGAAAGTTAGAAATGAAATGAAAGCAAAAATGAAGTTGAATATGTGGAGCAAGTTGATGAAGGATATGTACACATATGTATGTTCATGATTATTCATGGATCTAATTTTCATTATGGATAATGTTGATTTGAAATAGAGTTGAGAATGAGGAGTAAATGAAGTAGAAGAGTGATCTTGGTATGAGTTGTGTAAGAAAAGATTTTCAAATAAATAGTTGATATGGAAAATGTTCACTGAGTATGGTTCAATATTTTAGCCACAACGTTTTCTCTAGTTGTCCAAATGAGATGATTCTTAATTTGGATTAAAATAGAAACATATAGCTATATTTCGTGTGAAGACATTGAATTTCAATTCTGTCTCTAAGAATCCCAAAAGTTGTCATGAAGTTAAGAATTGGGTGCAGTATGTTGGTGTATGAATGAAAAATTTATCTTTAGATTTTAGGGGAAAATTTGGGATTGATATAAATAGATTTGAGCAAAGTTGCCTTTGAAAAGTTGTAGATCTTTCTTTTATCTTTCCAATGGTATATAGCATGAAAATTTTGGATATCGGAGTTGAAAGATACGAGCATTACAAGTTATGAGGTTCCATCATCTTAGTTTGACCTTTTGCGTCTCAGTTTGACTGTCTCATTTTGCTTCATCTCAGAATGACATCAGCATCGTCTTAGAACGACGTCACTATCGTCTCAGTTACTGTTCATCATCTTAGTTTGACTTTTTGCGTCTCAGTTTGACCGTCTTATTTTGCTTCATCTCAGAATGACATCAACATCGTCTTAGAATGACGTCACTATCGTCTCAGTTACTGTTCATCGTCTTAGTTTGACTTTTTGCATCTCAATTTGACCGTCTTATTTTGCTTCGTCTCAGTATGACGCCAGCGTTCGTCTCATGACGTCAGCATCGTCTCATTTTGGCCAGAACATCTTCTAGTCCAAATTTGATCCTTTAGATGACAGAATTGGTCTTTAAGGTCTTCATGAGAGTTGTAGATCTTGAAGTCCTCTTTCTTTTCATCTAAAGAACACCTGAATTCGAGTTTTGTACCGAAAGTTATAACCATTTTTTCGATTCGTCTCAGTATGACGTCAGCATTCGTCTCATGACGTCAGCATTGTCTTACTTTGGCTAGAACATATTCTAGCCCAAATTTGATCCTTTAGATGACAGAATTAGTTTTTAAGGTCTTCATGAGAGTTGTAGATATTGAAGTCCTCTTTCTATTCATCTAAAGAACACCTAAATCCGAGTTCTATACCGAAAGTTATACCCATTTTTTCGATTCGTCTCAGTATGACGTCAGCATTCGTCTCATGACGTTAGCATCGTCTCACTTTGGCCATAACATATTCTAGCCCAAATTTGATCATCTAGATGACAGAATTGATCTTTAAGGTCTTCATGAGAGTTATAGATCTTGAAGTCCTCTTTCTATTCATTTAAAGAACACCTGAATCCAAGTTCTGTACCAAAAATTATACCCATTTTTTCGATTCGTCTCAGTATGACGTCAACATTTGTCTCATGACATCAGCATCGTCTCACTTTGGCCAGAACATATTCTAGCCCAAATTTGATCCTCTATATGACAGAATTGGTCTTTGAGGTCTTCATGAAAGTTGTAGATCTTGAAGTCCTATTTCTAAAAATATAAAAAACACCTTAATCAGATATATGTAGGGAAAGTTATGATAATTTTCCCAACCTTGTATCGTCTGATGATGTAGCTTCCGTCTAAAAATGACATCCTACATTTTGTTCTATTTTTGACCTCTCAGATGAAAGCATTTGTCTTCGTAGTCTTCATGAGAGTTGTAGATCTTGAAATCTTCTTTCGAAACATCTAAAGAACACCTTAATTAGAGATTTCTACAAAAAGTTATAGCTGTTTCCCCAAAACAGGTTCAGTATGATTGAGGTCAAAAACATGGTTGCTTCTTTTGACCATAACTTCTTCACTAGACCTC
>JAOSBP010000002.1:21358102-21371918 GCA_027563825.1 Erythroxylum mucronatum | reverse complement strand
ATATTGGCACAGAACTTCGTGTAGATGAAAAATTGAATCCTGAAAATTTTCATGATTCAATTTTTCATCTACACTAAGTTCTGTGCCAATATTCTTGAAACAAGTAATCATTTTCCTAAAACATATAGTTTCCATAAAGACATATTGATTATAAGATAATTATTGTATCCTAATTAATTTGATGCAACACTATAAATATAAAATTTAAACAAAATCAAAAGGTCACTAAGTTTCCAATTATCATCCATATAATAATTGATCAATAAGTAATCATTCTATTTTGACCAGGGATGGTAATGGGCTGGGCTTGCCAGACCCAACCCCTACCTATCTGAGCCTAGGTCAACTGCCCAACCTTTACCTACTTGAGCCTAGGTCGGCCGCCTAACCCTGTTTTTATTATTTTTTAAAATAAAGGCAAAACAATGTCATTTTGAGCAAAAACAACGTCATTTTGCGTTACTCTTCAGATCTCGAGTTGGGCTAGGTTGGTCCAGGTTGGGCCCTTTTGCCATTCCTAATTAGATGTGTGCGCACGTAAACACACACACATGCACACACAGATATATATAAGATAATAAATAATTGATGCGCCTCACGGGGTAGCCTAGCGGTAAAAAGGGGGAGAGGATTGTGTGAAGGTTGTGGGTTTGAGCCTTGGGAGGAGCATCCTTTATTTAAGGTGATGTAATCCTCCTGGTGGTGGCCCATCTTTCAGGAGCAGGTACCTCTGATATTATCTACGATCAAACTCGGATTTACCTATCTATGAGTCTGAGTGGGTGGCTCATAGGTCCTAGGATAGTCGGGCGAAGCCCATAATCTGAGTTATAAAAAAAAGATAATAAATAATTGATATTGCATTTACTTAAACACATATTGTCCTTAAATTAACAATTTTACTAAACAAAAAAATTATTTTATTAAAAATTTAAAAAATAATAATGCTAGTTAGTCATTACTAAAGGAAAAATAAAGTACTGAAAAACATAATGAGTATTTCATTTTGAATACTCATCTCCAATGGTAAACCATTTTGAATAAGTTCTTAAGTACTTTTCCTCCTTTCATACTCTACTAAGAAAAGTCGAATCACTAAGAAAGATGGTTTTTGATAATGAGCATTCCATATCCTAGTCAATAATTCTCCCTTTAGAAGCAATAATGTCATATGAAGTGCCTAAATAAATTGTTTGTAATGAGTGAAACCTCCATTATGAGAATGTATGAGATCATGAATTATGTCATAAACATTCCACCATGAGTCCTCATGTCTTGTCTAAATAGCCTATGATAACCCTACAATTGTCTCACTTGGCTAATGATGCTTTGTCTTTATTTAGACACGTGTCTTGCTTTTGGCCTTCTTTTTATCTAGGAATATTTCTTGAAATCAAATTATAAATATTCAAAGCATTATTTGTACAATACAATCATAAAATAAAATATTATTTTAATATATAACCGTCAAATAAACAAATTGTTTAATATTGAGAACTTGTCCAATAAGCACATTATTGAGTAAGAGGGTCATAAAATATATGATTTATTTGATTTATGGTAAATCAAATTTTTTGATAAGTAAAATATATAAATAAATATACTATTTATATGAAAATATGGAATTCATGAGGAGTACATGTTAAAATATTAGTCTTTTAAAACATAGATGAATTCGTAAAAAAAAAACATTTCATGAATAAGTCTAAAGACAAAAACTACATTTTACCTTAAATTTTTTAATAAAATACAAATTGATTCTTAATATTTTAGAGCATTTAATATAAATCCTAATGTTTGTAAATGTTCAAAACATAACCTGAGTAGACAAAAATTTAGAAAAAATATGTACTCATCTATTATGTGTCATAACAACATTTACATGGCATAAATTTTATTTTTTTATTGATAACATAGGTCCTACATAGCCATATATATGCCACATGGTATAGTTAAACCCACTTTAAAAAATAATATCAACATAATTTGAATTATTCAAATAAAATGGTAACAATTTTAAATTTAAATTTAAATTAATAAATTTTTGTTAACGTAAATAATATCATTTAATCATAACAATCTTAAATATAAATAAAAATAAAACCCTAATTATTAAAATCAAAACCCCATTCTTAAATATAGAAATAAAAATGTTCAAAGGACACGTGCATGTGAGGAAAAAGAAACTAATTATACGGGTCTTGGGCTATCGATAGATGAGTGGGAGCTATAAGAGAAGGAATAAAATAAAGAGGAGAGAGGAATCAACTAGAGTACACAAAAAATAACTACACATAAAGCAGTTGGAAACAGAAAATAAAATAGAGAATAAGTAAGAGGACACACTTAAATTCTATGTGTATAAATCGAATTGTAAGCATTATTTAGATGTTAATGAGGACTTAAATCATCTCTACTTTAGCTATAACTTCGCCTCATAGTTATGGAACAAGACTTTGTCTCTTCTGGTATTGCAATTTGATCAAACACAATGGACATGCAAAATCACTTGCACTACCAAACTTGCTCCAAAAGGGTGGAATTAGCCACCCCAACTGCCCCCACTCACGGGCCTGACCACAAGATGAGGGAGTAAATCACGGTATCTACTCGGTCAACCCACCAGCAGAGCGGCCCTTTCCACCCGTTTTTGGGATTCGAACCTAGGTCCTTGCTCCAACTAACCCTGCTGGAAGACCAACCGAGCTACACCCGTGCGGGCTGCACTACCAAACTTTAATTATATAATAGAGGAGATCAAATGTTATTTAAGATGACTTTTAAAGCCTTGATTTACTACATCTAGCGAGAAATAAACAAAGATTATTTGGTGATGAAGCCACTATTTCTAGAACCATTTTACATAAATTCCTAATCCACATTAGAATAACAACCAATGTAAGAGATCTTACCAAAAGCATGAGCTCAGGAATGTGCATTAGATAGTGTCTATAACCATTACTCAAATCTGATATAACAGGCTACTAATTTTTTTTACCATTTATGTTTAAGATATAAAGGTTAGTCTCTTTGGATTGTTAGCATATATCTTGTTTAAGTGTATGTACTTTATAGTCAGAACTATTTCTTTAATGGAATTTAACTTAAATTTCAAAAAAGAGGACACGAGATCAGAAGTGGGAGCAAAAGAATATAAACATGCACAAAAACATAAGAGGGAGAGGGAGAGGATGAACCATAAGAAATAAGTTAGATAGACAATTTTAAAACAAGAACAACTACAAGGACAAAGATAATGGAGAAACAACAAAAATAATGGAATAAAAGGCCAAAAGAATAAAAGCAAAGAGAGTGAGCAAATGACAAGAGAGAAAAACAACTTATAACCAATTAGGAGAAACAAAAGGGAGAAGAAAAGAGAAACAATGGAAAAGGAAGAACTAAATTGGAGAAAACAAAAGAGAAATGAAAACTGAAACTGAAAAGGGAACAATTGAAAAAATGAGAGGGCTGGAGAAACCAAACAAGTATAAAAAATAGAGTGCACTAATAAAGGACATTAAATAGAGTCAAAGATGGAGCATATTTTATTTTTAATTTGAAATTATAGTTTTGAATTTGTGAAATAGAGTTTGGTTTAATTAAATTTAAGGTTGTTATGACTAAGCATCATTGTTTTAGTTAAAAAATATCTAATAATTTTAATTATAGATCAATTTTAAATAATTTAAATTATATTAATATTATTTTTGAAAGTAAGTCTCACAGGGTCAGATGATATACACGTGATAGTGTGGGACCAATATTATAAATAAAAATATTGAATTCATGTCACATCAGAGTTGATGTGACATATAATTGAGAGAGATTTAACTTTATCCAAATTTTTATCTATTCAAAGTTCATTTTAAGTGTTTTGCATTTATTTGAATGATCCGTGTTAGGGTTTAACTTGTATTGTAGTGAAAATTTTAGGGTCAAATATATTTTTTCTCTAAGTCTAAATAGAAGTTATATATAAATGAAGGTGACAAATGATTAAGGCTTAGGGTTTCACTTTAAGAGGACATGGGTTCAAATCCTTCGTACCTCTCTTCACCTTTTTCAAGATGAACATGTCTTGATCTTAACCAAAATCATTCTCATTTGACTCCAAATGGGCTTATGAGTTTGGTCCAAAACAATTAAGCATACTAGATTCATTTAGGTTAAGCCCAAATAACCTAATTTAAAGCGATCCACTTAACTCTTTATTAAGTCATATTAGTTAAACATATTATACAAGTTAAAGCCTATAAAAGATTAGTCCCATCCACTAATTTGGTCAACCTAAACAAAATAAGTCAAGTCTAATTATTTTCTCAAATTATAGTAGAATTTAATAATTAAAATAATTAATTCAACATTCAAAATTGACATAAAAGGCCAATAAGACAATTATTTACAAAATTGTCTTCCATCACTTACAACAAATCTGAGACTTATTTGGAAACTAAAAACTAAAATATGGAAATGCTCTCTTCTCCCTTTAAACCTGCTTATGCTCAAAGCTCTATAAAAATCTCATTATTGAATTTCGATGGATTTACTAGGTATTGAACAATAATCCATTTCCCTTGTATTCTTGGAATCTAGTTCCTTTTCTTTTCAAATTTCACTTAGGTCCTTATTTGGTGCTCTAATTTGATCTTTTAATCTCTTTGGTTCCTTATTGCTCCTCTTGCAATCTACTCACTTCCTCTACTTTTGTTGCTCTTAAACATTGAATTCTTGTTGATTTTCTCTCGTTTGTCCACTTTCTTTAGTGCCTCAATTTTCAAATTAACTCAAGTGGGAAACTTTCCTCATTCCCCTTTAACAAGTTTCTCTCCTATTCTGGTAAAGCATGAACCTAGCAACTAGAATTTCTCCTAGGTCTTACCCGCTACCCTGGCATATGACTTGGCATTTCCTTCATCCCACCATGCTTCCAAGACTTGACTCAATTCCTTTATCCCCCTTGTCAAACTCAAAATTTAGCAATTAAGGCTCTTACTATTATTGGCACACCTTCTCAATCTTCTACTTAAAACTAATATTTAAGAACCATCATAGTAGCAATCCTATGCCTTCACTATACTTCTTTTCTTCTCCTATCTTACCCAATACTATTCCCTTTTTTGTACCAAAATCTTAGGACCAAATGGTCAAAAACCACTCTCTCTCTGATAGCTTGTGGTTTCTCCCTTCTACATCTTTAAATAGCAACTTTATAGTGTACCCCTCGTTAAAGTACTCTAAGTTGTAGTTGCCAAATGGACCATTACTATAATAGAATCTTTTATTAATAAAAGACCAACTTTACCCATTATAAACCATTAGTAACTGGTTGAAGGAAATTTAAACTTCAGTAGGTTCTTACTAATGAGAAGGATCTTTTTTTATTTAGATTTGATACTACTGTAAACATAAAAAAAGACCACTAAATCAAGCCCCTAGTATATTAATAGCAACCAAGCCTTAAATTAAAACATATGAAGATGAAATATCTCCCCAACTAGATCAATTTGCATAATTTTCCCTTAGAATATCGTTTTACTGTAAATTTAAGTTACCTAGCGAGCTACCTTAGAAACCCTTTTGTTTTGATGAAGCAACTATAAAAATAAGAAGAATTGGCCTTACTAAAGTTTGCATTAAAGTGGAACTTGCTAAAATCTCATTAACATATTAATGAAGACTTACACAAAACCAAAACCACAAGACTTAGAGCCCAATGAGTAGAATTTTCAAAATAGGGGACTATAGTGAATTCATAGAGCTTAATAATTCAAATGATACCACCAATCAACCTATATCTTAAGATTGAACACTCTGTAAGTTACTATATAACCAAGAAAAAGCATTTTGGCTAATCAAGTTGTTTCGAAAGAAATAGTTAAATATCTGGAATCATCACCAAATGCTATAGAAAGTGAATGCTCATTGGATAATTAGGAAAACAATCCACTTCAAGTTAATGCTAAAAAAATTACTTAAGTAACGATATAGATCATCTAGATGACGATAACACATAAAGTATTATTTATAAATAACCTAATGTTATTATAGTAACTGACAACTTAAAACCAAAACTAAGGGTTGACTCAAGCACCAAAAGAAAGATCTGGGAGGAAAACCAAAAAGTTTGTTAAGGCCACCAACTTAATCTCTAATTGTTAGTCATCACATGGAATGTAAGAGGGCTTAACTTCCTTAAAAAGCAACAGGAATTCCAAGATTATCTTAGTAGTAAAAGATGTTGCCTTAAAGGTCTCCTAAAAGTGAAAATAAAAGCTAATATTTGTAATAAATGATTATGGTTTTATAGGAAGAATTAGGAATTAACATCAAACCATCAACACCATATTAGTGAGAGAGTAATCTTAGCTTATGACCTAACAAATTTAGAATTCTTCGAACTAGATCCACTAGCCAACTTATAAATATATCCATAAACTTTACTCCTTATCCAATCACTATTAACTTAACATTTATATATGTAACAAATCATTGCTTTTAAATGACCACTCTCTATTAGACATTCACTCTTATATAAGTTCCCCCAGGGATGATGCTAGATGATTTCAATAGTATCGTGTAACCATAAGATTATAAAAGATGCAATGCAAGCTTCAGGCATTTAAGCTCTGAGTTTAGGGATTGTATGTCTTAAATAAAGTGCTCGGACCTTAATTATAGTGGGAATCACTGTACATGATTTAAATAGTTGAGTGGAAAATATCTAATTAGAAGGAAACTAGACTGAGCATTAATTAATGCCTAATGGATGATTGAATTTCCTTTTAATTTTGCTCACTTTGGAAACAACCTTACTTCTGATCCCTCTCCAATGGAAATCCTAAACCTATGCATTTACTAGATCAGGAACTCCTTATTCAGATTTAATAACTATTTGATCAATTTAGAAGGATTTTAGATAGTAGTTTCCAAAGGCATGTCTCTCTAGGTTTAGGGATTTGAAGCTTACAAATATGTAAGAAAATTGCAACCAATGAATCAAGAGCTAAAATTTCTCAATAAAAAGCACCTTAATAATATAAAACTAGCTATCTAGATCTCCAAAGAATAACTAGATAGATCCAACGTGATCCTTACTTTAAACCAATGGATAAATCCTTTAAACTTTAAGATAAACAAGCTTTAACCAAGTACTCACAAGTACTAGAGGCACACAACTCTCTTCTTAAGAAAAATTCAAAGAGACAATGGCTAAAAGATGGGGATAGGAATGCCACCAACTTCTATAATGCAATTATTTACAAAAAGAACTAAAAACAAGATCTCCTCACTAATAGATGTGATGGGAGCATAAATAGGAAGAAAGAGGCGACCAAGTAAAAAGCTTTAAGCTACTTCTAAAATACCTAGCTAAAGATAATCATGATTGTTTATTGTGTAAGTGCTAAGGGAATTCATACATAGTCTTATCTCCCATGTGCTAGTTGAAAGCATGTTCATACCTTTTAACAGATCATATATTGAAAGGCCCTCTTTAGCTTAAATCCCAGTAAAGCCTCAGGTTTTAATGGTCTAAACTTTATGTTTTCTTCAAAAATCTTAGAACTTGATAGCTGATCATATCGCTTCTGCTATAAATGAATTCTTCAATAGAGTTATGATGTGAAAGAGTTGATCAAAACCCTTATAACTCTAGTCCTAAAGTGTCAAATCCCTTATCTCTACTTAAGTACAAACTTATTTCATGTTTTAATCGCAACTATAAATTCATCTCAAAATTACTAGTCACAATACTTAAATTATACCTTGATCATTCCAAGCCAAGGAGTTTTATACAAGTCAAATCTATAAGAGAAAATATTTTCATTGCACAAGACCTCTTTAAGAATTACAACAAGAAATTAACCAACAAAATTTATGCCTTAGAATTGATTTAATAAAAGTATTCGACTCTATAAGCTAGGAATTTTTATTTGTCACTCTTAAAGGATTTGGCTTTCCTCAAGCCATTATCACATGGATTAAGTAATACATCACAATAACCTCATTTAGTGTTATGATTAATGGAGAAAAAATCTTAGTGTTCAAAGGTGCTAAAGGCTTAAGGCAAGGGGATCCTCTTTCTCCTTGCTTATTTATATTACTCTATGTATTAAGGTTTTTACTAGGTTGGTTGAGTAAAAGATTAATCATGACAATAACTTCACATATCATCACAAATGTAAAAGAATGAAGCTCTTTAGCCTCTATTTTACAAATGAGTTACTCGTGAATTCCCAAATTATGTTTTGGAGACTTCCAAGCCTTACAATCAACACAAGCAATATCTATATATCCATTTCAGTAGGTTCTCATGATGTAATTGATAGTTTAATCAAAGCCTCTAATTTACAAGTTAAGGAGCCCATTTTTACATACGTAGGGATCCCCATCACTAGAAAGAAAGTCTCTTATAGAGATTAATAACTCCTATTTGGCATAATCCATAGAAGAATCAATATTTGGTATAATAATTATTTGTTTTATGTAAGAAGATTTTAACTCATCAAGTCAATACTTAATAACCTCTTTGTTTAACATATAAGGTTTAAACTACTTGAGAGCTAACGTCCCCCTCTATAACCTGAATTCAAATGTTGAGGATCTCGTAGTCAAGATGGGATAGAATTCTAAGAAATTCACTAACCATTCCTACCTCTAGATGTTTAGAGCATCTACCTCTATAGTAAGATGGCATAAATTGACCTAGTGCAATTCAAACACACTTAGCGCCTCATCTATTTGTGGTTAGCCATTAAGAATAGGTTGAGAACTCTAGATAGGATAAAGAATTAATTAGTTAGCAAGAGATGCAAATAATGCAATCAAAAGACTAAATTAGCGGACCACTTATTCTTCAAATTGCTCATTCTTAGCCTCTACTTACAATGGTCTTGGCGTTAGAACTCCTCAGGAGATGATTCAATATTATATTATTTCAATTTTAAAAAAATTGTCATCCATCACTTAAAAACATCAAATATATCTCTCCTACCATGCTAGCACGACCCAACAATGGTAGTCATTGTAGGTAGCGGGCTAGAAAATTTTTAATTTGCAAAATATTAATTTCAAAAAAGTAAAACTTTACAAAAGATCATTAAGATAACCTTATTTAATTAGTTCTAAAAAATAATATTCATATGTTCTCCTAAATGTTAACAAGTAAAAAAAATACTTATATTTAAGAGAAAAGACCATACTACATACCTTAAACTATAATACCAATGTTAGAAAAGATTGGAGCTAATTAAATACAATATGGAATAGATTTTATATATACATATATATTTGCCATTGATCAATTAAGTATTCATAAACAAAACACTTACAAGTAACTCACAAATGTAATAAATAATCCCAACACTAATATTATAGTTATATTGATAGTCACAACATCACATCATTTCTAATTTTTTTTATTTTGGTTGGATTTTCAAGCGTTATACTTATAATAAATAAATCTAATAATTTATTACTTATGATAAATTGTTAAATACACATAATAATTTATAAATTATAATCTCGAGAAAATCACTTAACAAAATAATTTAAATGATGAAATACTAGTGCTTACAAGCCTTAAATATTTTCAAGGCTGAAGTGAATTACAGCCCCCTTCACTTTGACTTAAACCTTTAATTTCTTAATTTACAGAACTTTTTAAAAAATCATCTTTACTGAATCCCAATTGGTTGTTGGTCACATTGAATTAAACAAGAGGCTGCTTCATTCCAGAAACAGATCACTTGTTCCATATGCCCTATGCCAATTATTACGAGTCACACATTTCATTTCTTTATTGTGGAATGTGTGGCTAACAATGGATGACACAAGCTTGGAACAGGGCATATGGAATAGAAGATCTCCTCTGACTCATTCCATTTCTCTCGTCTCCAGGAGTCCAGATACACCTACTGAGCAAATCAAGCCTCAGATTTTCCATAAATAAAGAGAGACGCGTGAGCTTTTCCCTAAAAGTTCCAGAGATACATTTTAGAACAAGTATGCCACTCATGGAGCAATTTGTAAATAATAGCGTATCAACAAAATTAACGGGAAAAAAAAAGGGTAATCAGTCGTTTAGTTGTGTGATTACGATGAGGATAATCAGGCATCCATCCAAATACCACGGTTAGAAATTTAAGCTACTGCCACTGCAAAAATGGCCATGATAAGATCAATAACTGCCAAAGCTGTAACAAAGCTTTACTGGCATGATCTTTGGCATGTCACTTCATTTTTTATCTTCTTATTCTTCTTGCTTTTTTTCCCCCCCTCTTTAGATATAGTTCCCTCATTATGCCGAAGTGCATGGTACGTCTTCCGTAACTTCACCAGGTCTGGTAGCTGAAGGAGGTGGCTTTTCAACGGGGCATGGCTTTTCAGATGGAGGAAGCTTACATGGCCTGTTTGGACGAACATGATCAACAGTCGTGGGGTCCATCTCAAACTGTCATAAATAAGATAGTGTTATATCAACAAAAAAGAAGTTGCTGTGAAATAAGATAGGAATGCTCATTAGCTCACAAAGGGAAAAAGACATGATTGAATAGCAGTTTTAGACATATTTCTTCAAGACAAACTAGCTGATTTCTGAATAGACAAGCTTAGAAGGAAGGATCAAGTTCTAATCTACTGCTTCCTATATTGGTCCAGATGGATCCCATACGGATCAAGTACAACCCAAAAGGGTTGTAGAACGCTGTTTGGACATCAAAGCAAAGTTTTAGCCTCTAGGCATCATGTTCAACAACTAGTGCCACTAAATCTCATACTGCCTCTATCAAAAGCAACAGAACCTTCGTTTCAACTGCTCTGAGGAATTATGCCAAAGAGGTTAGTGGAAGCTTTTGCATAAAATCAAATAACTTTACAATCTTATCTTTTCTCAGTAATCAGAGAAGTATCAAACTCCATGAATTCTCCAACAGAAAAGGGAGCATGAAATATAAACCATGAGGACAAACTCACCTTGAAACCACAACCAGCTACACAGGCATGGAAACATTCCTGGAAATAATAGAGAATCAACAAGATGTAATTACTAAGTCATATAATTTGATGGCAAGAAGATGCTTTCACTTTATACTACTTTTTAAATGAAAATTGCAATCGCCCCACAAAATCATCAAGTCCCATTACAAAATTTTACCAGCCACAACTTTAACTAAATGATACCACTTAATCAATCGGCCTCAGGTTCACTCCAAAAGGATGACCATATTACCAGTCTTTCTTTCACTGATCCTCTGACAGCAATATATTATCTGAAATTACTTAATTATGTGAAGGAGCAGATTATAAAAGACATCTTGGTCTGCATTCCAATGTCTGGTTAGTCAAAATGCATTACTTATCTAAAAGACCAGAATGTCAGAAGCAAGGTACAGAACAACCTTCTATGGTCTTGCAAACTTATCAATCTCCTTATCCTCCTATTAACATAGCATCAAGTTGTTCCATTTATTGCCAGAGGCCACAGAAAATCACCGGAAGAATTAGACTTGATAGCAGATTCTTCTACAATTAACACTAGATAGGAAAAATGACAGCACCTCCAAACTGACACGAACCAATTGCATGACAGAAAACCAGATTCCCCTGACACCCCAACTCACTCAAACAGGACAAATTCATAAGTTGATAAAGTTGTCAAACTTCTTAGAAGATATTTAAATGCCAATTCCTTTGCATATAACATAACATACCTCAGAGTAGCTGGCAGCTCCAGGAGAACGATCAATGTAAGCACTCCATTGCTTGTCCTTAAAAACAGGGTCCTTATAGCATATCTGATTGCATTCTGCCAAACCTGGATATCCCACAATGGTAGCAGTTGGAATGCATGACGTCTAAAGTCAACTTTTTTTCACTTGGAAACATAAAGCTATAATAATTACCGTAAGTCCTAGGAGTCAAAACAGGAATTTACAATTTAAATGGTGAGTCCCCAAAAATGGTAGTAAACAGATGAATACTTACAATCCTCCCACGTATCAGCGTCAGTGTCACAGCCCTTCTTGCAAAACACTCTCCCTGTGAAAACCCATGCCACGCATTACACTGATCAAATCAACAGTTTTATATTAGGCAAACGAGAAACACCCAAAAACTACTCTCAAATAGTAAAAACCCGGTCGAAGTAGAACAAAGCAGGGACATTTACGATAATGGAAGAAATGGGAGAACGTAGAAACTGTGGTCTCTAATGCAATGCATGATTTATGTAGCACTTATGGCGCTCGGTTCGGTAGTAATTTAATTAGTTCCCAGATTCCTTTTTATTGCTATCCGTTTCTAGCACTTTCACCTAAAGCAGCAAATTGGTATCTCCAAATATCTAAATCAGGATGATGCAATGGAGGCAAACAGAAGAGCATCAATCTAAAACCATAAAATCAAAACCCGCAAGAAGGCATTAATAAAGAAATTAATACCCAATACTGAAAGAGAAAACAAAATCTTCAACAGAATGAACCAGATAGTAAAGTATCCTCTGGCCTAGGATCTTATCTGACAAACCAAGTAACGAAACAAAAGAAGATAAACAAGAATAGAGGGTAGAGAGGGAGGGATTTACAGGGAATCTGGGTAAGGAGAGCAAATTTGTGCGTGCATTCACTCCCACATGGATATCCCCATTGCTCCGGTAGCATCTCTTTCTCTCGCGCGCGGCAAAGCCAATGCGACGACCGATGATTGCGGCGGCTAATCTAGACTGGAAAGAACTGTTTGTAAATTAAATTTTAACGTTTTAAATTATTTAAATTACATTATATCTTTTTTCTAAATTATACACAATCTTTTTTAGTATTTTAAAAAAAACTATTAAATAATTTTACCAATTATTCCAAAACTTGTTAAACTATAAAACTTAATTGTTTGAGATTAATAATTAAAATTATTCAAATATTTATATAAAGTTAAATATAATTTTAATTTAATTTTAAATATAATTAACCTTATTAATTAATTAATTAATTAACTAGTAACCGTAAATGTAAAGGGCCCCATATCAAAATTTTCAATTCTCAAAGTTCGCTTGAATTTCACTCGGGCTTCTTGAAGCTGGACGTCAAAATCTTTTGTTTTGTTTTTTTTTTGGAAGGTCGTCAAAATCTTTTGTTAATTTTTTGCTTTTAACGGAGAGAGAAGTTAAAGAAATTTAAGCTCACAGGATACCAATTCTCTCACAATCTTTCGTAAAAAGATGATGTAATTGAATCGAAGGGTCTTCACAATAAGTAAGTCCCTGAAATAATGAATACATCAAGTCAGCAAGTGGATCCGCATAATGGTTACCTTCACGGCAGATGTGTCTAATATCAACAATCCACCTTTCTTTTCTTTTTTTTGGTATAATTAAGAGAAACTAAAACTACCTCATAAAAGAAATACCACAGGCATCAACCAATACAATCAATGAGAGGGCGTCAGGAATATCAACCCAAACCTGAAAATTAGAAGCAATGCTATGGCCTAATTTAGACAAACAATCGGCTGCAAAATTACCTTCCCGAAGCACATGTCTAATAGAGCAACTCCAATTCCTAACAAGTAAGGCTTGAATATCCACAACCAAAACAGATAGCAAGTAAGACTTGAATATCCACAACCAAAACAGATAGAGGATGTGAAAAGAGACCACAAGTCACCATCCGCACCGCTTCCATGCTATCAGATTCTACAATGACTTGCCGAAAACCGTGATTCCACGCAAAAATCAAACCATCTCGAGCCAACGACCAAATGAATCACGCAACAATCCTCCACCACTAGTCAGCCCTGGATTAACAATAGAACTGCCGTCACA
>JAOSBP010000002.1:21328816-21346353 GCA_027563825.1 Erythroxylum mucronatum | reverse complement strand
ATGCTTAGCACGGTGGATTTGCCCCGTGTAGGTTCAGAGCGAAGAGATTAAGGACTGGGACAAGTCAACCGCAGTGGTCAAAGGAGTCTGAGTTTTGTGTCGTTCGAATACGTATTTTGTTTAGTTTATTTGGGCCTGTAAATGTTCTTTGAATTTGTTTCTAGAAATTATGAGATGTATTATATGTGTGTTAAATTTAGATTTTAAAAATGCATGTGTAAAATGTTTTGATTTGTTTGTCCTATCTTAGGTGACATCCTCGTACCCTTCTAGGGAGTATTTAGGTGTTACACTTATACTCCCTTATACATCTTGGTTTTATTTATCACTAATGACATTTGTCTTGCTCCATCTTCATTAACTTACCATTTGCAACCCGATACGAAGATGCACAAACGATGACAGGTGTTAATAGAAAAATGATGAGAGATGATAAGCCTTTTCTTCTGTCTTATTCGATACGTGGCGTACTGGCGTCCTAAGATTTGGTGCCGTTAGTGTTAAGTACTACTTAAAGACTAATCGCTTTGAGTAATTCGGAGGGAAGTGGTGTGACAGAACAACTTCACGAGGCTGTGATTGGAGTGTAATCGGAAACTGACAAGGAATTTAACAGATTGAGGGAAAGCTGTCATTAGGGTTGAGTTGGGAAGGTAATGGACCCTGTTCAATGGCGTCTGCTACCTCTGCTTGTTCTTCTTGCCTCCTTTATCTTCTACTTCTATGTTCACAACTCCTCCAAGGTGAGTGCATGTTGGTATTAATATGCTTGTGCGTAAGTGTGTGTGTGTGTGTGTGTGTGTGTGTGTTTTGGCATCATAACACTCAACTGTAAGTTCGGTAGTTGTCTTGTGGGTAGGTTTCCATTTTGTAGGTTCCTATCCTTGCAGCTGATAATGGGAGCTATTTCAATCTTTGGCTTTTGTAGTGTTCAGCCTTTTCATGATCTTCTCTTGTTGTTGTTGATAAGTTATTACGTGACATGAATGCACTGCAACTATGTGAAACGGATTGTAAATTTGAATTAGTGGGTTTCTATAAACTTTTAGCAATTATTTTTCCTGGGACCTGGAAAAGAGCAAATTGATGGCTTCATATATGCTTAATCATTAGATATATATATATATATATATATATATATATATGAATTTCAGGTTAGCATGATACCCTTCTTTGCAGCTTCCTCACACAGACTGCAGCCTTCTTCGTCACAGCCACTACTTCTTAACCAGCAAGAGGATTGTGACACCGCAAGGGATCATATCTGGTGCAGGTTTGTTTGAGTTTCACTTGTTTTCAGATGTACAAACAGATATTTGATTGCAAAGGTGTTTATTTAGCTATTAAGATTGCACAAAAGTCCCTTTTCTCTTTCTAAATACACAATCAATCAAATGGTAACATCTGATAGTGCCACCATAGCTAGCTTCCTACTTGATCTTGTTGGTATTGCTGTTTTGTTATGCTGTGCTGTAACCTTTACTTAGATAAACTCTTGCTACTTAACAGTTGAGGTAAAGAACGGGTACATCATAGCCATAATAAAGGGAGAAGATTTTCATGGAAATTCCAAGGCAGATCAAATACTTGATTATAAAGAAGCTGTTCTTATGCCTGGTTTGATTGATGTGTAAGATGAAATTTTTTAACTGAAATTTTATTTCTTTACTTCTAGTTCTCACCGTTGAAACATAATCGAGAAATATGATATTACATGACCATGGCAGGCATGTGCATCTTGATGATCCTGGAAGAACTGAATGGGAGGGATTTCCTTCAGGGACTAAAGCAGCTGCTGCTGGTAATTTCTTATGGCTGTTAGCACTTGAATGCACATCTAATTGATAAAGGAGAAAAGTCCTCAAGTGATAATCTTTCATGAGAAGAAGTTATGTTTCATTGTGATTTAACAATGCACTCTGATTTGAGGTGAGACAAGGGATGCTAATATAGATCCATGCTGCATTTTTTTTCTTGTCCTATTTAAGTACTAAACGTTTAAGCTCTGTACGATCCCTTTTACTCTTTGTTTTGATGTTATTGTGTTCACTCCATTTTACTATATACCTGTAGGTGGTGTCACCACATTGATTGATATGCCTCTAAACAGTTTCCCTTCGACTGTTTCTGCTCAAACTCTAAGGCTCAAGGTGAGGAGGCTCATCTAAGAATCCGTTACTGTGAGTAGCATTACTGCATCTGGTTCAAAAGATCTTGCAAAACTTAAACATGTTTCTTTCATGAACTTGGACCTTTTTTGTGCCTTGATGAAGATCTTTGTCCTATTCCGTTCATCATGATTATATTCACTATCTTTTGCTTGTTGGAAATGAGATTACTGGACTAACTACTGGTTTTTGTTTTGTTTGACATACATGAATAGATTGAGGCTGCAGCGAATAATATCTATGTTGATGTTGGTATGCTCTTGAAACAATATGCTCTTTTGGGGCTGCACTTATACCAATTTTCTAAGGATATACGTCTGAACTTTGATATAAACAGGTTTTTGGGGGGGCCTAGTTCCTGAAAATGCATTCAACAGAAGCTCTCTTGAAGCTCTTCTAAATGCAGGTGCTCTTGGATTGAAGGTAATCATCTTAAAAGGATGTGTCAATGATCTTCGTATGCTATTTGGTAGTATTTTTAACATATCTTCCTACAAGAAATCTCTTCGTCAAGATTGTTGTAAACTAATTCTTAAATGTGAAACAAGATGTGAGTGCTTACTTCTGACTTTATTTTGTTATCAATTTGTACCATAAACTATCGATAGACTATTTCCATCTTTTGCAGTTTTGATACACCTGCATCAACATTTGCTGACGTCTATTTACATCTTGCGAAGAAAAGTTATGTCAGCTGATTTCTCTTGGTCTTGATTATCTGATTGTTTCATTCCAACTTCTTTTTTATTGTTTTGTAGTCTTTTATGTGTCCTTCGGGAATCAACGACTTCCCTATGACCAATGCCAGCCATATCAAGGTTTAGCCCTTAAGCATCTTCCAGCATCACTTATTTAATATATTACCTTATCATATCTGTGATCTCTTAACTGTTCTTTCTATTTTCTATTTTGTTCTTAGTTCAAATGTTGAGTCTGTCTAAAGAAGAACCTCTAACACTTGAAAGAGGTCTTTTGATAAGGTTATTATCATATGCTTCTGCAGGAGGGACTAGCTGTTCTGGCAAAATATAGAAGACCTTTACTTGTTCATGCAGAGATTCAGCAAGATTCTGGAATCTACTCAGAAGATGGTGCAGATAACCCCCGCTCTTACTCCACATATCTTAAGACAAGGCCACCATCATGGTAAAATATTGTCATGGCCATGTGGGCTAGTATCCGAGTAACTAGTTAAAACTCATTGATATATGCATTTCCTGTTGGTCTAAACAAACCTCAATTCTGTTGGGTATATATCTGAAGATGGTGCAAATGAAGTACTATTAATGTGATTGATTACAACATGTGCTATTTCAATGACTTAAGCATGGTTTATATCTGATGAATCCTTTACCATTTAAGCAAACATAAAATTTAGAACTTACATGTAAATTGTTTATGGCAGGAACATCTGAGTAATTCTTAGACTAAATCAATCAACGGTAGTTAACTCATATACTTCCAGTTTCTTGATTCCTTTTCACATCTCACCAGAGGCAAATTTGCCATGCCCTTCATCTATAAGCTTATTATAAATGCTTAATTAGCTTCAACTTTTTCTTTTAGTGCTAAAGAGAGGATGACACTTGATTTCTTAACCAGGGAGGAGGCAGCTATTAGTGAGCTCTTAACTGTATCTAAAGACACAAGAACTGGTGCTTCAGCAGAAGGAGCTCATCTTCATATTGTTCATTTGTCTGATGCAGGTTCTTCCTTGCAGCTTTTGCGGGTAACTTCTTTCATCTGCTTACTTTTTATTCCATCAGTTTCCAGTTTGAGGAGGTTATTCTATTATTACCATTTCATACTCTTTTTTCTCTGTCAGGTCTGTTATTTACTTTACATTCACACTTTCACATAGATTGTTGCTCTTCGTAGCATTTATTGGATTAGTGCATACCATAGTATGTAAAACTGGAAATCAAGCAGATGTATTTGCATAGGCTTAACCTTTATCTTTTATATTTTCCTTGTTTTGTATGAAGGACCCTATTAGTCAAGGAAATTTGTTTTGAACTCTTTGCCATGTTATGCACAGAGTGCCAAAAATGATGGGGACAGTGTAACTGTTGAGACGTGTCCTCATTACCTGGCCTTTTCAGCAGAAGAGATTCAAGATGGAGATACTCGTTTTAAATGTGCTCCACCCATTCGTGATGCAGCCAATAAAGAAATGCTATGGAAGGCTCTTCTGGTAGCTAAAAATTTAAGGATCCACAAAAATTTCTGTTAAACTTTCATGATTCTTAGTCGCTTTACTTCAAAATTATATTTCAGGATGGAGACATTGACATGTTAAGTTCTGATCATTCACCAACTGTGCCTGAGCTCAAACTCCTTAGTGAGGGTGATTTCCTCAGGGCTTGGGGTGGTATATCATCTTTGCAGGTTACTGATTCGTCATTCATATCAACCTAGTAACTGTTTCAAATATGTGAAATTTTTTCGGGTATGATCCTCCATTCAGTATTTAATAGTGGCTTGGGACCTTTTATCGACCGTGGCCATTGATAATCTCATTAATTTGTCAAGTGCTAAAGAAAACCTCATTATTTACCTAATTGGTTGTGCTGTTGAATCAGTCATTGGTTGAAGATTTTCAGCCGCTCTGCATATGAATTTTGTTCACTAGGATGAGTATATCATTAGTTACTAGGTAATTCTGGATTCACTGCCTATTTAGTAGTTTAGGCCTGAAATCCATTTCCATGCATTACTTGTGAACATATCCTATCATCTCTCAGCTGTTCTATCATATCTCAGCTGTTCTTTGTGATTATTGACTTTATTGGAATTTTATGTTAATAAAATTTGGGAGCATATATTCCCAAAGAATAAGATATCAAAAGAATTAAGTTGTTTCTTTATTTGTGTGGTGATAAAACAATGAAGAGTCAGTTCCATTTTGCTGCTTTTTCCTACTTTTTAGGACTAAAAATCATAATATGTGCAGTTCATCCTTCCTGTGACTTGGTCGTATGGGAGGAACTATGGAGCAACTTTTGAACAGTTGGCAATGTGGTGGAGTGAGAGGCCAGCGAAGCTTGCTGGACAAGAGTTGAAGGTGATGCAGATTTACCACTTATCGTCATTCTCAAAAGACATGTCAACTGATTCTGTACTGCATTTTGTAGGGAGCTATTGCAGTTGGAAAACATGCAGATATCGCTGTATGGGAGCCAAGTGTAGAATTTGAGATCAATGATGATCTTCCTGTATACGTGAAACATCCTGTATGCAAACTGACTTCTCCATCTCATGTTTCTAATACACCTAAAGAGCATTTCATTGAGAACATCACTGAAGTTATTTTATCTTATATGCATGCCACCTAATTAGTTCTGAGCCATTTGAAACACCGACTTCTTAATTTCATTCACAGAGCATCTCAGCCTACTTCGGATCCAAGCTTTCTGGGAAGGTTTTGGCAACTTTTGTCAGAGGGAACCTCGTTTATAAAGAGGGAAAGCATGCTCCTGCTGCTTGTGGTGCCCCTATCCTAGCAAGATAATTGTAAGAATGGGGTCTTTTAGATGTGTTTCATTGATTCTTCCAAAGCCCGCCCTTGAGGTTCAGTCCTTCTAGGAATCCTGGGTTGCAACTCAAATACTAACAATATCTGTGCCTGAAGAGGATCCTGAATCATAAATTTGCTAAAAAACTAATGTATAAATTGTTGAAATTCCACTTGTTTGTTGGAATTTTTGTTGCAAAGATTTGTACTTAAGCTGCATCACCATAAGGGAAAGCATGTCTTATCGTTGAAAGTGATTACTGTAGCCATTCTGTTCAACTTTTCCTTTTAAAATGAATGTGAGGTTGATGATGCTGAGTTTTGTTTATTAGATGAAGAGTTATAAGTGATTGTTAGCAGAAACTAGAAAGCAAGCAAGCAAGAATTCTAAATTGCTTTATATATAAGCGTATGTAATATGTAATCTTCATCAAAATTTGAAGGCATGAGGAGTTGACTTGTTTGACTAATCAGTAAAAACCTAAAGGGCCAATATGAAAAAGAGCAAACACAAGAAGTCCATGATTGATTTTTGGCTCTTTACCGTACATTCACGGGCCCAGCAAGCAATCTATGGCTATAATAATATTATTCATAAAAAAACTTGTCTATTTAACTGTCTAGGTTTTCATTCCTAAAGCCTTTCATTTTATTACACACGAGCAGCACAGAGATTGATTTGTGTGTTTCTCCGGTGGAAGCCAAAGCCAGTATGGGTGGGTTCGTCAAGGACGTGAAGTCGAAGGCGGAGCTTGATAACCTGCTCTCTACCGCCGCACCTGTTTTCCTTCACTTCTGGGCGGCATGGTGTGAGGCCTCTAAGCACATGGACCAACTCTTTTCCCACCTCTCCACTGATTTCCCTCATGCCCACTTCCTTAGGGTCCTTTCTCTTTCTCCCTCTCTGTTTGCATCATTAAATTTTTCTTCTTTTTCTATTCTTGTTGGTTTCATGGGTGATTTTGGTTTTGCAGGTTGAGGCTGAAGACCAACCGGAGATTTCTGAGGCTTTTTCTGTTTCTGCTGTGCCTTTTTTCCTTTTCTTCAAGGTTGTCCTATCTTAAATCTTTTCACCTTCTCCAATTTCACTTTTCCTTTCTACCTTTGAGTTTTGTGATGTTGCCTAGTAGTTGATTTATATATTTTTTTAACTGCTGCGATTGTGTTACCAAGAATTCAATTTTGGTAAACGAAAAGGTCCTAAAGAAATGTAGACTCTGAGTATGTGATGTGGAACAAAGAGACTAATCAACTAGAGACAGGAATAACGTGACATAGGAATACTTGCGGGAATGAGTAGAATTATTGGTTGTAGACGTGTCAACTCTTTTATTATTATTATGTTTTAATCATGTTCAAACAGTTATGATCCTTAGAAGGACGAATTTTGATTTAACCTTGGCGAGATTGCTTTTTACTCTTGATAATTTTTTTTATAGATGAAACAGCTTTATGGTATTGTCTTCATCAGGATGGCAAGGAAATTGATAAACTGGAAGGTGCGGATCCTTCGAGTTTGGCCAACAAAGTTGCTAAAGTTGCTGGGTCAGTTAACCCTGGAGAACCTGCGGTTCCAGCCAGCCTTGGTATGGCTGCTGGGCCCACTGTCCTTGAGACGGTCAAAGAGTTTGCTAAAGAGAACGGTTCTTCCCAACTTGCAAACCAAGTGAAACCCGGTCTCAGTGATGCATTAAGTAAACGATTGAGACAACTGATTGACTCTCACCCTCTCATGCTATTTATGAAGGGGAATCCTGAAGCACCTAGATGTGGTTTTAGCCGGAAAGTTGTTGATATTATGAAGGATGAAAATGTTAAATTTGAAACTTTTGATATATTATCAGACAATGAGGTTCGTGAAGGTTTGAAGGTATTCTCGAACTGGCCAACATATCCGCAGCTTTATTGCAAAGGAGAGCTTATTGGTGGAAGTGATATAGTAATATCAATGCATGAGAGTGGTGAATTAAAAGAAATATTCAGGGATCATGGAATTGATTCTATTGGTTCTAATGTATCGAAAGAAAGTTTAGGTGGAAGTGCAAAGGGTGGCATCTCAGAATCCACTGGATTAAGTGTAAGCCTGACTTCTCGACTGGAAGGCCTGATCAATTCTAACCCAGCTATGTTGTTTATGAAGGGAAAACCTGATGAACCAAAGTGTGGTTTCAGTGGGAAGGTTGTTGAAATCCTTCAAGAAGAAAAGGTCAACTTCCAGAGTTTTGACATTCTTTCTGATGATGAAGTCCGTCAAGGCCTTAAAGTTTATTCTAACTGGTCTAGCTATCCTCAATTATATGTTAAGGGTGAGCTCATTGGCGGATCAGATATTGTGCTTGAGATGCAGAAAAGTGGAGAACTTAGAAGGGTTTTGGTTGAGAAAGGTGTTGTTCCAAAAGAGAATATTGAAGATCGGTTAAGGAGTCTGATTACTTCCTCACCAGTGATGGTCTTTATAAAGGGTACTCCTGATGCTCCTCGATGTGGGTTTAGTTCCCAGGTTGTGAATGCTCTGAGGGAGGAGGGTATAAATTTTGGGTCCTTCGACATTTTAACTGATGAGGAAGTCAGGCAGGGTCTAAAGGTCTTCTCAAATTGGCCAACCTATCCTCAGCTTTATTACAAAGGGGAGCTGATAGGAGGTTCCGACATTGTAAAGGATCTCCACAACAATGGAGACCTTAAATCTACCCTCTCTGGATAGGATCACATATTGTGTCAAATAATTCCAGACAGACCCTGAATCTGTGTCATGCCTGTAGTGGCCGTGGATGCATAAACCCTTTAGTTTGCATAATAGTCCACTTTCTACTCATCGGCCTCTGCATTTATATGGTTTTGATTGTTTTTTGTTGGGTTACTACTTACCTGGTTATGAGAATGAACGCCCACTTTTGATTAGAATATAGCGGTCAATTTTGGTTGTAGGTTGAGGGTTGCGGAATCCATGGATGGTTAGTAGTGTTCCCCTGTGTCCAAAGTCTCCTCAGCCATTCATTGCAATAAATTCCAAAACGCTCGAAGGTTATCCTTTGCAATTTCTCCTTTTCATCAAGAATGTGCCATAACCTCAGTTCTCTATCCACTAACAAAAACCAAACTTTCTCAAAACCCTGAATGATTGCTCACCAACAATTCTAAAGCCACCCAAGAACCACTAAAAAGCAGATCAAGACTTAAAACCGATGTATGGGTTAATAATAACTTTATTTTCTATTTTTCTGTTTTCCTTCTCTTTTAACATTTCTTAAAGATAAAGATGTATAATCTTGATACATACTCTTATAGGTTTCCCTTCCTCTCCTTCTTTAAAAAATATTTCTTTTGATGTAAAAATGAAACTATCTCCTTTTCAGTAAAAGTATATCTCAACATAGATTATAGAGGAAAGTGTAGGGATTATTAACTTTCTTTTAATTTTGATTTAAGTTATTTTGTATTGAAAACTAAATTGTACAAACTTTTGCTCAGTTATATTTATTGTCTCTGTTTATGTTTATTTATCATAATAAGGGATTGTCGTAACCAGTGTTTTGAAACCCGGACCGGAAGCCTTACTGGTTACCGGTTTGACCGGTTCGATCGGTTCAACCACCGGTCGAACCGATATGACGTCATAATTATATATAATATTAGTAATATTAAAAAAACAAAAATATATCAAATAATATAAACAATATTAAAAAATAAAAAACAAAAATTTATTGAACCAGTGGTCGAATCGGACCAGTTCGACTAGTCAATTGACCGGATTTGACCGGTTCTCACTGGTTCAATTAAGAACTGATTTTTAGGAGTGAACTGGACCGGATAGCCGACCGGTCACCGGTCAAACAGGCCGGTCCGATCCGATTTTTAAAACAATGGTCGTAACAAAAGTCTACTGACAGATGGAAGTCATTATTGAAGTTCTTTAATTGAGGAAAAGTCGTATTTTGACTTAAAATTTAATATTTAGTGACGTTAAAAACAACCATAATATTATAATTAAAAAATTCTAAATTTTATTTAAGTTTTGTTTAAAAAATACTTACTAACATATTTTAATATTATAAATGAATCTTATATTATTAATTAGACATAAGAATAACCACATATTGAACCCAAAACCTGTACAATTTTCTCTTTTCTTATGTTATGTTCGGTTAAACGTAAAGTTTTTAATTGAATGAAATGTAAATGGATGTAATATTAACACATTGTTGTTTGGATGGAATGGAAGGGTTCATAATGTAATATAGTGAAATGTTGTTTAGATTAATGGTTTATAGTGTATAATTGTTTATCATTTTACATTTCATCTTAAACTCTCCAAATCGAAGGTTTTTCATTTTTACTGTTTAAGACGGAATGAGATCTAATATGAAACTCTCATCTTCTATCCCATTTCATTTCATTCTATTAGAAGCTGTCATTCTAAATCCAATAAAAAAGGAGTAACCAAGAATATACATGTAAATACCGATGTTGTTTGTTATTCCAAGCCCTGATGTAACTTGTTTAATGTAAGTAATGGTTTACTTTAATTATTGTGAAATGTCTAAATTAAAGCTTTTCCCCCTAAATCCAAATCTCTTTAATAAATTTCTCATTTTTACATTTTTAATTTCGACATTATTCAATAACTATGCCATAATATTATCCATAAAATTAGAATGCATGTGGAAGAAAATTTTGTTTGAATTTACATATATTGTTAAAAGGTATAATATCACTTATAATTACATATTAATTTTTGTTATGGTCAAAATCATTAACTCATTACATCACTTCTTTTATATTTTAAAAAATTATTATCTACATCTTACTCAAGTATGCAATAAATTAATTAAATGAATACATAATTGCTAACAGATAAATACGCATCCATAATCAGACATTTATTCGAATAAATCTTCAAAATGACGAATAACATCCTCTATATTCACACTTTTTATATATCATAGTATTAAAAATATATAAGATCATGTAAAAGATAGATATCAAAATTATCAAAATAAAAAAATAACATGCATAATGTATAAAGTTCACTTTAAATTTTTTCAGTGTATAACCAACTTTTGATACACATCAAAAATTTTAAAGTTGTTGGAAGAAGTCGACGATGATGGAGCAACCGTAAATAATGCAATGGTTAATAAATGTCATGCAATTATTTGCATAATCACATATTGAGCTCCATTTGATTTTGACCACATTAATATATCAAAATGGTCATAAACTGTTTCTATATTAGCTTATAATAATTTTCCAACTCTGTTATACCATATGAAATCTTATTCCTTTTTTTCTCTATGAATTCTTTTAAATTAAAACTCAAACTGATAACCTTCTTTCTTGATGAGGAGACACTAGCAAAAACTGAAGGTGTTGTAATCCAACTATTTATCCATTCTATACTATACTAATTTTTTTAAAAAAAAGTTATATATTATACCAAATTGTTGTGATCCAACTATTTACCCATTCTTGATTGGTAATCGTTAAGTAAATTATACCATAATTTTTGATAATATTAATATTTATTGAAGCGCGATCACCATACCATTGGTGAAAATAATATTCAATCACAACAAGCTTGTACGTCGAATCTAAAACAATATTAATTGTCATGATATTACTAATCTCATTCCAATAATTATCCAAAATTTTCATCATCATGTTTGTAACTGTTTCAGTCATTTCATTAAAAGAAATCACCCATTCAAATAATGTTAGCTTCACCTACATATGTTAGCAAAATAAATGAAAGAAATTGAATAATTTATGATAGAAAATAACTTAGTAATAATGTAAAACAGCACCAATTTATCGTAAATTTTTTTTGTCAACTCTCTTTGCCCATATATCAACAAATAAGTGTATTGATATCCTATTTCAATTGAATACACATATTGTTATACTTATTTATTATGTCGAATTTTTTTAATGTTAAATTTCACTTTGTTGGATGATCCAGACATAACTTCTTAGTGTAGGAGATCTATACTTGTCTTGCAAGTTCTTCAAACTTATTAACACATTTAGGTGTTGCATTCCAATACACTGTATATTGACTTACTGTTGTCCCTTATTTGACAATCTTCAATCTATCGTTCACAATCAATTTCATTATTTTCATAAAACAATGCATATGAAAGAACCTAAAATCCATCAGTAGGCTTCTAACTTGCCACTTGCTTTTAAATTTGTAGATCATAACACTCTTTATGCTGCAATTATCTGGAATTGTTAACATTAACTTTGTGTCAATGTTCTAATTTATCAAACAATCAACAAATACAATTTTTATCTTTTCTTTTGTTTAAGGAATTGGAACACAAAAGAATTTATCATTTAGAAATAAAAATCAAAGATCACACAATGCAAGTGGCTTTTTGTTTGAATTATATTGAATAATCCATATCAATGATCCAAAGATAGCTAAAGGATATTTAGAGTGAGGAAAATCTATAGGTTAGGGTGTTATGAATTGACTCTGCTAAGAAATCATGCTGACCTAAGGGATGACACATACTAGTCTCGATTAAAAGTCCTCGACATGAAAAATTTTGATAGCATTTTGGATGTTAAGGTGTTAAAGAATTTCCTTTGGTGCACGAAGCAGTGTTTAGATCTTATTACAGTCTCTAAAGTAGACAAATTAATGCTTATAAGTATGCGCTTAGTTAGGAACACAAAGTTGTGGTAAAGAGCTTAACTTGATGATAAACTAAATGCAAAAACACAATAAATTAATACATGGAAAGTTTAGTCCTTAAATTAAAGGATCAATTCCTTCCTTACAACTTGTTATAGAATACAGGGGAATCCTTACAAAAATTATGATAAGAGGGGACTATGTAACAATATAAAAGTGTTTACTTTCTTAATACTGGGTAATTAAAAAAATATTTAAAGAAGATGAACTTTTTAATTTCTTGGCTGGGTTGCAAACATAGTAGCAAATTGAATTACATAAACAAGAGAACCGAGATATGCCCAGCGTGATTACAATGGTTGTTCATTTGGTAGATTTACATTTTAATAAAGATAAAGAAGTAGCGGAAACCTCTAATCAGTTTATACATAAAGACAAAATGAGACATAGAAATGCAAACAAAAATCTGATGGGAAACATATACAATATGATAATGAAAAGTGAAAAACAAATGGCAATATATCTGCTTTAAGTAGGCAAAAATGTAATAAGAACATTGGATGTTTTATATGCAATATATTGCACTTTGCACAGGAGCATCTAAAATGTGAAAAGCTTAATGTGATGGTGGCTAAAGACCAAAACAAGTGTTAAGTAGCAACATTAGTAAACTCTTTGTAGTTCTTGAACACCTTATCAAGTAAAATTTATTATGCTCATGCTTCATTATTGCATGTAACAATTTGAATAGATGAGGAAAAATTAGTGGTAATGGTTAATATAGGTGCTATACGCACTTTCACTGTGGACATAATCATTGTTAAGTTTAGACTAAAGGTGTGCAAGAGCATCCATTGCTTAAAAATGGTGAATGTTAAAGCTAAGGATGTGGTTGGAATGGCTTACAATGTGTTTATTGAGATAGATGATTGGAATGGAAAGATCAACATGATGGTTATACCACTGAACAACTTCAATACAATCCTTGGTATTGATTTTATTTAATTGCACAATGTTGATACATATCCATATTTGGGTGGAATCATGTTCATGGACAAAAATAAACCTTATTTTGTGAAATTCCATAATCTTAGTGACGAAAGGAGTAGTGAAAAATTATCATTCAATTTGGCTATGGTGGTAGAAAAAGGGTTGAAATAGGGTGAGCACCCTTACCTTGCTACTGTTGTTGGAATCATATTAAAACTTGATGCCAATGGAGTTGTCTAAAGAATTGTCTCTATTGCGAGCAATTGATTATAAAATTATCTAAAACTAGATGTAAATCCTCCTGCTTATGCTCCATATTGGATGTCCTTGCTAGAATTGAAGGAATTATAAAAATAGTTAGGAGAGTTGATGGAAGATGAATATGTGCAACCTTTAAAAGCTCTATATGGTGCTTTAATTCTTTTTCAAAAGAAGGCAGATGGAACCTTATGAATGTATGTCTATTATTAGATATTGAATAAGGTAGCCATAAAAATAAATATTTCATTTTGTTGGTGTAGGATCTAATGAATATATTAAGTAAGACTTCCATATTCATGAAACTAGATATTTGCTTAGGATATTGGCAAGTTCGAATTATGAAAGGAGATGAACCAAAGATCATGTATATGACTTGATATGGTGTGTATGAATTCTTGGTCATACATTTTTGCTTAAATAATGCCCTTTCCATATTTCACAATCTTATGAACAATATGTTACAAAAATTTCTGGATGAGTTCGTAGTTGTATATCTTCATAATATAGTGGTTTATAGTAATTCCAAAAAAGAGCATTTAACTTATTTGCAACAATTGCTGAAATGTTTGAGGAAGAACTAATTGTTTGCCAAAATGAAAAAGTGTGAGTTTGTTAGAGTAAAAAATCAAAGTTTTAAGGCACTTAGCAAGTAAGAACCAAATTCAGGTGGATCTAAACAAAGTATAGGCCATTATGGAGTGACTAATTTCTAAAAAGATATCAAAATTGTAATAATTTCTTGGTTTTGCAACTATTATTGGAACTTCATCCAAAGTTACTATCAAAAGGTAGCACTTTTTATTGATTTGATGGAAATGAAAAGAAAGACGAGCTATACAAAAAATTGTGAGGATGCCTTTGATAAGTTTAAATATGACATTGCATTGAACCTGTTTTAAGATTTTCAAACTTTGAATTGCCTTTTAAAGTTCATACTAATACTTTGGATAAAGCAATGTAGTTGTTTAGGAGGGACAACTTGTTTCCTTTAAAAGAAGAAAATTAAATGATATGGAACAACAATATTATGCACATGAAAAGGAAATGGTTGTTGCAACATATTGTTAGTGAGTATAGATGTCTACTTATTAATGCCAAAATTTGTAGGTTGAATGGATAATATGGTGAATAATTTCTTTAAGGTGAAGAAGTAACTATCAGTTAAATAAAATGACAAGAGTTATTAGTTGACTTTTATTTCACGTAGTAATACAAACCAAAAAAGTGCAACAAAGTAGCTAATGCTACTAGTAGAAGAGAGGTCTTGGCTACTTATTACAACCTTTCCAAAATTAAAGCGGGCTTGATAGATAGAATTTGACCAAGTAGTAAGCTCAAAACTAATTATTATTGGTTAGTAAAAGAAGTGGATGATGGTATGACCAAATGATATTGGCTCGATGATGGACTACTTATGGGAAAAGGTGGTAAGCTATTTGTTCACAAATTTAGTGGAATTTAAAGGAAACTTATGTGAGAGTCACGTGATGTACTTTGAACATGCGATTTGGGAAGGGGATAGATAATGGCATTATTATCACATTTATACGTTTGGCCTCATATGGAATAGGACATTGAAGCCTACTATTGAACATGTTTTGTTTGTTAATAAAATAAGGTAGGTATATAAAGTAAGTGAGATTGTTGCAACCTCTACCTAAAGTTATGGATATCAATGTCTCTTGATTTCATTGTGGGATTTTCAAAGGTTAATGAAAAGGCCTCAATGTTTGTAATGATAAATTGCTTTACTAATTATATTACTTTCATTAAATCTCCATCAACTTGCTTAGAAGATATAACAACTAACCTATTCTATTGAAATATAATGAAACACTTTGGTATTCCAATAGATATGATGAGTGACCATGACCCTCAATTTACAGGAAAAATTTTAGACTTCTTTATTCAATATAATGGAGGCAGAATTAAAGTTTTACATAACAAAACATCCATAAATGGATGGGTAGATCAAAAGGATATATGCATTGATGGAAAATTATTTTAGGCTATGTGAGTGATAGCCAATAAAGTTGGTTTAAGCTGTTACATAGCATACAATTCACGTATATCCTGCAGCGATCTTCCTTCATAGGAAAGAGCACTTTCAAACTAGTGTTAAGTTAATGGCCTTTCAACCCATTAGAGGTGGCAAAGTAGTAGATGGAAGGTAAATTTCTTAGTACCTATGTGTTTTCTAGGAATAAGTAAAAGATGTTAGATGAGGCAAAAGATAACCTACGAAAGGCAAGAACAATAAGTGGAGCTCTTCATAGCTAGAAAACTAGAGAGAGCTAGAAAATAGTCAATTCGGATTGGAGTTCTTGCTTTCCTAGATCCTATGGAGTTATTCAAAATCTAAACATCTTAGACCACTTAGTGATTAGGGCTTTAGGAAACCAGCGGAGAAGATATTCACCTTTCAGATTCTCCAACTTCTTAGTCTCTCAGGAAAATTTTGTTCATACAGTAGAAGATGCTTGGTCTTCTCAAGTTTGGGGAACTTCTATGTTTTTTGTGGTCTCTAAGCTCAAATTAGTTAAAAAAAGCTCTCAAATCTCTAAATTCTGATCAGGTAGGGGATGTAAACATTAGAGTTGAAACCTGTCAAGCTGCTCTTAATCATATCCAAGATCAAATAAGTCTTTGGCCTAATAATCCTCACTTGGCTGCCTAGGAAAATCAAGCCATTACTAACCTGATTTGTGCTTTAGGGGACCAGGAGTTGTTTTACAAACAGTCTTCCCGTATTAAATGGCTCAAAAAGGTAGATAGGAAGACCAATTTTTTCATAACTCTCTCTTGTCGAATAAGAATAGGAGCAACATCCTCTCCTTATTGTTGAATACGGGGCATAGGATTGTTGAGTTTGAAGAGATCCAACAACAATTCATAAGCTTTTTTTCAGAGCACTATTGGCAATAAGAAAAACCTTTCCTGCTCTAGAGAGTATATGACAAATCTTTTTTCTCCTCCTATTCCTGCAAATCTTAAAAATAACCTCCTTTCGGATGTCACAATGCAAGAGATTAAAGATGTTGTTAACTCCTTTAACCCCAATAAGGCTCCAGGTCCGGATGGTTTCAATGGTTTCTTCTTTAAGAAAACCTGGCATATTGTTGGGGGTGAGATTCCTAGAGCCATACAAGACTTTTTCCATCATGGAAAGCTTCTCAAAGAGCTTAACTCTACTTTTATTTCTCTGATTCCTAAGACTGGTCATCCTTCCATAGTGTATGACTATAGACCAATCTCCTACTGTAACTTTATTTATAAGGTGATCTCTAAAATAATGGCTAATAGGCTTAAAGACTTGCTTCCTCACATCATCAGCCCTAGTCAAAGTGCCTTTATAAAAGGTTGCAGAATAGGGGACAATATCCTCCTAGCTCAAGAAATCTTTAAGAACTACCACTTGTTGAATAATCATAAGCGTTGTGCCTTCAAAATAGACCTGAGAAAAGCTTATGATTCCATTTATTGGGATTTCCTCCATAATGTTCTCTTACCAGTAGGTTTGCCTCCTATTTTTGTTAAGTGGATTGAAGAGTATATAACCTCCCCTCCGTATTCGATTTTGATCAATAGATCACCTTTAAAAAAATTTCGAGGTAAATTTGGTTTAAGACAAGGGGATCTCTTATCCTCGTATCTCTTCATTATCTATATAGAGGTTCTCTCGAGGAGTTTGGATGCTTCTATAGCTTGTAATAGCTCCTTTAAATACCATTGGAGGTGTAAAGCTATAAAACTTTCCCATCTTTTGTTTGCTGATGATCTTTTAATGTTTTGTCATGCTGATTTGGCTTTGATTCAATCTTTGCTTAATTGCCTGAGTATTTTCTCAAATATGTCTGGCCTGGACATGAACCTTAGCAAGATTCAGTACTTTTTATCTTCTGATATGAGTCATATAAGCCATCAACTGGAATCTCTTACGGGCCTTCAAAGAGGTCACCTCCCT
>JAOSBP010000002.1:21310244-21328716 GCA_027563825.1 Erythroxylum mucronatum | reverse complement strand
TCCCTATTCGTTATCCAGGGGTTCCCCTTTTAATAGGTAGGCTTTCTGGGATAGATTGAATTCCTGTTTTGGATAAAATTGACGCTAGAGTTAACAAGTGGACCCATATAATTCTTTCCTATGCTGGTAGACTGCAGTTGATTATTTCTGTGCTCTCAACCTTCCAGGTGTTTTGGTCTAGTCATTTTATTCTTCCTTCCTTCATTATTAAAGAGATAAAGACAAAATTAAGAAATTTCCTGTGGTCTGGGAATGTAGAGTCTAATTCTCATAGGAAGCTTAAATGGAATGACCTTTGTAGACCTAAAAAAGAGGGTGGACTAGTCATTAAACATTTATCTGCATGGAACAATGTGCTTTACGAAAAAGAATTTGGGTGCTTTTTAATGACAATGAAGCTTTGTGGGTCAAATGGGTGCACACAATTATTCTTAAAAGGAAAACCTTTTGAAATGCACAACCTAATAATAATAGTTCTTGGAGTTTCAGGAAGTTGTTACATGTTAGGGATCTTATTGGGAACCAATTCAGATTTAAGATAGGAAATGGTATATTTACACTCTTATGGTACGCTCTTATGGCAGGACCCTTGGCATCCTAGAGATATCCTGAAGGACCTCTTAACTTTGAGAGTGAATAATGGATCGGAGTTACCGATGGATGCAAAAGTTTATGAGATATTTAGAGATAATGTGTGGAGCTGGCATTAGACCACAATTGAGACTATACAAACCTTGGAACCTTACCATATCAACCAGACTCCAGACCTGATAGACTGGAATGGTTTCCAAGCCCCTCTAAAACATACACAACTGTTTTAGCCTACTCCACCTTGAGACCTCCCAATCTTTGTGTCCCGTGGTATAAAGTAGTTTGGCATAAAAGAAATAGCCCAAAACACTCCTTCATTCCATGGTTAGCTTTTCAGAAGAAGTTGCAAATGAGGGAGAAACTTCTCTTCTTATATGTCCCAAATCACTACTCTTTGTCTTTCTTGGATAATGAATCCATTTGCCAAATCTGAGAAATCTTCATGCCTTTCTAAGCTGGTTTAATGACCACTCAAACCACACAAATATTGAGCTCATCCTTCTTATCATTCTCTTATCAGTAACTGTTTATAACCTCTGGTCCGAAAGAAATCACCGAACATTCAAATATAAGACCTTGAAAGTTGGGAACATAAACACTAGAGTAGTCTTGCAAGTTATGGAACTTCTCGACTCAAATACCGAGGGAAGGTAACTATTGGTAAGGATTATTTTCTCTAATGTTTTGTTTTGCAGGTCCTAGTTCGGAACAGTAGGGAACCAACATCTCCACTATTGGTTTCTTAAAGAATCGGTAGCATTCCTACAGGTTTCATCAAAGAAGGAAGGGTGAGAGTTATACAAGCATTTAGGGAGATCTCACACTTGGGATCAGGATGGTAGGGATAAGAGAAATGCAAGAAGCAGGGGAGAGCCTAATCGTCCTCAGTTTTCAGCAAATAGGAGAACACAATTAGTAAGCTCAACCTTTGAATGGTGACTCGAAAGTCTGGTTCTGGTTTACTAGCAAAATTACTGACTTGTTTTACTTTATTGCTTTATTATGTGATTATGTAAATGTGTGTGTTGCTGGTTAAGATATACCTTCCTACAAGGTTATCTTGGTTGGTAAATATGTATAGGCTGGTTGTTATGGTTGTTTCAGTTCATGAGGCACAAATAGTGTTCCTCATGTTCCTAGATAGGACTACTCCTTTTGGTTCTAGAAAGAGATTCGCAGCTTTGGCAATCTCTTGATATGTACATAACTCTTTGTTGATTTATTTAATTTATTGATTTACCAAAAAAAAATGTCACTAACTTATTACATACCATTAAATACTAGTCTTGTTATGATTGTTTAATTACGCGCACAAAATGCACTATTGTCAGCCTTCGATAAGTAGAACTGCATTGATTCAATGCACGAACGTCCAACCTTGCTTTGGAAAGTATAGATAAACAGGTATGGACCCATGAGAATATGGCGACTAATTTTTTTCAAAAGTGCAATCGTTTGATATTCTGAAGGATTTTATGTCTTTATAAATCCAATATCAACTAAGAATTACAAAATCCCAACTATAGGGGTGACAAGCTTCTTTCCCTTCCCTTTCAAAACTTGTTGATTGTGATACTTACCAAAATTGCCTTGGAAAACCTCTGTTCTATCACTGAATCCCTAACCCCAGATCCCCTTAATTTCCTTAACAATTCATGCTCTAATCCTGCCGACAAATCTGTGGTAAATACGGATTCTCTGCGCTTACTATCTTCTCTATGTTGTCAAGTTCATAATAACTCAAACAATAGCAACAATACTCAGTTAAAGTCCCACTGAGATGAGGACATGAGACAAGTTCATAGCAACTCATTTAACCAAAATAACTTCTAACATTGTTAAAAGATTGACAAATCCAAATCCAAATCCAAGCGTTAGAAAAGGCAGGCAATTGGGATTTATCAGGGCTATATGTGAACCAACAGGGTAAACAAAAGTTAAAAGTTTATTACATAAAATTGTTTCTGTTAACATTATCAGGCGTTTTTGCCTTCAAATTTCTGAAACAAAAACAATTAATTTAAAAATTGATTCCCAGTTACCAAATTGAGAAATTTCTGTTGGTAATGGTAATTTCCTGCTCCTTGACGCAGTCTTTTAATCTCGTCTGAGCAAGAAAGTCCAACAGCCTATTTTCTATTGTTTTGAAATGGGCTATTTGCATTTCTAATTCCAGTTTCTCTCTTCTAAGATTTTTGTTCTCTTCCATGAGTGGCGAAAGGATGTTTTCTTCAACAGCAAAACTTGCATTCTCTCGGTAACTAGAAGCCTTGAGGTATGCAGGGAATACACTTGGGCCGCATTTCTTTCTGGTGATGTCGACTAACATGTGCCTCTTGCCCTTTTGAAACTTCTCATGCTTGAATTCCCATCTCTTGGAGGATGTTTTCTTGAATCCCTATTTTGAATTGATAAGTATAGATTTGCCAGAACATCAACAAACATAAATACTCAATTTTTAGTTATCATCATGAAAGCATATAGTTCCGAGTACTCACATAGGTGTTAAGTTGGCGAATGAAGCTAGAGAAGTTGCTGTGCTTGAAGTATCGAGGCAGAATGTGGTCCGAGAACTCGGGGGGTGACCCTATCACAATTCCATTTCCCTCCGCATTCCACGAAGCAACTCTCTTTCCTTCACCTTCACCTTCACCTTCGCCTTCTTCCAAAAGATCATACGTCTTGGACAAAAACGGAGCAGGTGTTTGCGTTTTGGTTCTTGGAGATAACTTGTAGCTTCCTGTGCCGACCTCATCCTCCACCTCCATCATCGCGTTTCTTAAAGAGCTCAAAGCCAGTGCAAAAATAAGTTATTCCTACCTAATCATCTCCGAGAAATCGAGTCTCATTTGGCGAAAAGGAATTGTAAGATTTTCTCTTTTGATGTGCCCCAACGAGAGGACATTTTAGACCTCCAATTTATATATTACGTAATACGTTAGCTAATTAACTTCTAGTTTCAAAAAAAAGCTAATTAACTTCTATACCAAATAATGCCCACATGTAGGAATGAACTTTCTTCCACCAATTTGAATTTTAATACAAATAATATCTTTTTTGGTTAAACCATCCGGACGCCACACGAGCAATTGACTAATCCGGATTCGAGCCGGGTAGGATCATATAGGCGGCAAAACTCTCCCTCACAAGTGTGACTCTATTCTCAAGACTCAAAACCAAGACCTTGGTTAAGGAAGAAGGAGCCCCAGCCACTCCACCACAACACTTGCAAGTAATACAAATAATATCTACAAGTTAATTGATATGTACACAAACTTATTTTTTGGTTAGCCCACGAAGTATTTTAGGAGGGTCCCAATTGTAAGAAGACGCCTTTAAATCATCTATTTCCAAACTAATCTCCACTCGCACCGGGTCAACCCGTAAAGGATAAAGTGCTGGTAACACAAATTTCACCATTTTATTAAGGAAAAAATGTAATCATGGTCGTAACCTTTTAAACTAACATCAATTGGAGAAATAAAAACTGAATTCAATCACAAAAATATCAAAATCGCTAGCAATGTCTTCAAATTACATGCCTAAATAAGATTAAATCAATGTAAGGCAACAGCTAATCATGTTTTTGGTTTCATTCTTTAGGCTTAGTATATTCGGAGTAGTTCTTGTGATGAAAAGCACAACAGAAACACGGCACGAGTAAAGAGGGGCCGATATTTCTGACTTACTTCCTTTGGAAAGGTCTAGTGTCTGCCATGCCATGCCCGTGTTTCTGGCCGACTTGCTCACTATCTCATGTCTATTTTTTAGGTCAAAATTCTAAATTACACAGTAACGTTTTTTATAATGATAAACTAAGTTTTTATTCACATTTATGACATTACATTATACTTTAATTTTTAAAATAATATTAGTTATATTTTATTAATTAAGTTTTAGTCAATTTTCATTGTACTAATTATCAATTTGATTTATATAAGATTACAATTAAATAATTTAGACTTAGTATATACTAATATGATATTAAAAATAATTTATTTAGATATTAATAATATATAATTTTCACTTTAATATTTAAAAAAATTTAAATAAGTTAGTACCATTAATTTTGTTACCACTTTTATATTCTAATTTAAAGTGTAATAAGTACAATTTTATAATGTTAAAGTGTAAAATAGTATTAGTTTCAAAAAAAGAGAGTGTAAAATAGTATTAAAATAATGATAAAATTCTGTTTAATTTTTTAAAATATTAAAAATATAACGCTTTGCTAAATTTGGTTTTATCCTCTAATGTTGAAAATCACTTGAAATTTCCAACTCTCATACTACTAAGCCTATATCTACATATACAATATCTGTTTACAATATTTAATAATTTAACAAAACAATTTTATTTTATGGGTTTGAAATCATTTAAGATATTTTTCTTTTTATATGATTTAGATTCAGTACAAATCCCATAATTAAGATGAGTAAAAAAAGTCTAATTTAGATACCGTTAGACTAAAGCATATAAGAATATAAACAATAAAACTAATAGCATACAATAATCAAAGGCTAATTATTAAAAAAGCCCAAATTTTTTTCAATTTTTCAATTATAACTTAAACTTTAAAAAGTAGTCATAAAATGTTCAAACTTTCAATTTGTTTCAATTATAGCCCGATGTTAATCTCATCGTTACCTGTGCTGACGTGGCACAGCAACGTGTCGATGCCTCTCACTAATCAGACACCACAGCTGGTTTACAAGAAGATTGTCTGATTAGCAAAACAATGTCGTCTAGCTTTGCTAGTAAAATGACGTCGTTTCAACTAAAATTAGATGTCCCTCCTTTCTCCCTATCTTCTCCGTCTCTTCTCTATAGATTAATACTTAAAACTCTTACTCTGAAATCCCTAATATATAACCTAAAATCGCCCAAATCCTCCAATATTCATAAGAGAGAGAATTTGTGTGTAGGTGCTTCTTCTATCGCAAAGTTATTTGCTGTATCAAACCAGCAAGCGTTCTTTGTAATTTCGTACGTGGGTGCTTCATAAGAGGGTGATTTCATCGACGCATAAAAACTGAAGATTTAGTCGTCGAACTTCCTATGGCACTAACTAGGGTACGATTGATCCTCTCTCGCTATTGTTCTTTCCACTCCGATTCGCTTTCTGTATGAAATGATATTATGTTGTACTAGGGTTTCAAATTGGATTGTGCTAGGGTTTTGAAAGCATAAATCCAATTTGTTATACTAGGGTTTCAAATTGGATTTATGCTTCCAGAAAATTGACTTGTATTATGCTAGTTGGATTTGTGCTTCCAAAAACTTGACTTGTATTGGGCTAGGGCACTAGGCTTTCAAATTGGATCGTGCTAGGATACAATTTGTTTGTTATTGAAAAGGAGGATTGACTTTTATGTGTACATAGCAAATTGCACAGTAAAACCTTGACTACTCATACACTTGGTTCTTAGTATGAAATGCAAGTCGAATAAAAAATTCAGAGTAACTAAATGCATGATGGTCAATTCATACTTTGTTTTGTGTTGTATGCAGAATATATACATATTGGTAATTACTGAAAAATATGACATTGCATAGTCCATAGCCTAAATATTCAATTATGTGATACTTTATCCTATTTTGCAGGGAAGAAGCTTCCTCTCTTTCATTTTGTAAATGCAATGGTAGTTTAGCTAAAATCTTAATATTGGGGATATTATGCTAACATTTTGGAAATTTAATTCTTTGTTGGGTGAATTTGTGAGAAGAAATCATAGTAGTGTTACATTTAAGGTAGTAATTAAATATTTGTATGATGATACTATAACAAGATAACCATTTATGGGCAAAAATAATGTATATGTAGCTTTTGTTGGTTATGCACCTAGAAAATATTTCACATGGGAAGAGTGTCAAGGTGTTGTTAGTGGATTCATGGGTGTTATTTATTGTTCTTTTAATAGTGTAGCAGAAAATAGAAGGATATATTCTCAATTTTGTGAAGAGAAAACATAAAGTTTAGTGGTAAAATAAATGTAATATATATTATTTGTTATATATGATAATTTAATTGGATTCAAATATAATTAATATTGATATTTTTATATATAATACAGATGTTGAATATTAATTGCCCCAATTGTAATGCTTTAATGAAGTTACGAATTTCAAATGTTAAGCCTAACATTAGTCAACATTTTTTTGAATGCGTTAATAAGAAAGTAAGTAATTTAATTATTGTTTGTAGTAATGCCAGTAGTATAAATTAATGCTAATCAATATTCAAATTGAAGGTCTCCTATAGGTACTTGGTATTTGTGAAACAGATGAAAGTTTGTTTTGTCGTAAAATATGTCAAATAAATTATGTGCATTGGGGTAAGAGTCTTGTTCAGAAGATATATTGTTATTCGTAAGAAAAAAGTTTGTGTAAAAATTTATGTGCATAGTGCAAATTTGTCATAAGTCCTAATATTTGTGTTTATATCTTTATTTTGTAGGTCCCATACAATTTCATAACTTGGTCATTGAATGTAAGTACAAAAATAGAGAGACATTGTAATAGTTAGAAGAGCAAATGTAACTATTATGTTTATTGTGACTCTTTTTATCTTGTATTCAATCACTTACCACTTTAATATTCAGATGTAAGCTTTTCATATTGTTAAGGAAACTACAATTGTTACAAAGTTTTATATTGTAGAAGTAATTGCAATTATTACAAATTTCTGTCTATTAATTATAATTACATTTGTATCATTCATAATTACTTATCCTTTGGTAATTACAATGAAGAGTTATGTTCTATCTTTGTCAATAGACCATTGTTACATTTTAAAATATGCATATATTAGAGTAATAATGAAAAATAAGAGACCGAAAGAGCTAACATTCTTAAATATGAAATACATTTGCAAAAGGATAAATGTATTGAATTCCACATATAATAAATATATCTAAATGGAAGTTATAAACTCAAATATAGGCTCTTATAAACAGTGATATGATTAGCATTTAAAGGGAAAAAATAGTGAAAAAAAGCGGTTGGCAAGGACAATAGTGTTGAAGAGTAACTAACTAGAAAAAGACAACAATCATGTATAAGAACAATAAAGTCAATATCATTTTTGAAGAGTAAATTACAAAGTAGATCAAATAAGCAAATAAATAACATTATTCTACAAACTGAAACAATATCAAAAAATATTGGTTTCTCCAAATGGTTCTAACTTTTAAAGTTCCATATTCAAAACCATGCCTCTATCTTCCAAGTTTCTTAGATTGATTGGTGTGCAATCAGCTCTAGCTCTAAAGGCTTAATCGAGGGACTTTTGTAGTGCTTGCTCTCTCAAACCATCCTTACATAAACATTAACTAGCAGAAATTTAGAAGTATGATTTAGCTTAAAAGAGATGTCATCAAGATCACACACACATACAAACACAAAGGAACCATCACCTGTTTCAGTAAAAGCATACAGATGAAAAGAGCAAGAAAAACTTTTCGTCCTAATATCATACAAAATCTAGACCATAATCATTCAACAACTTACTTTAATAGCCACTGAGGGCCAAAAAAAACTAGTAAATACATTAAACCAGCCATGACTGAAGCAAGACTCTATGAGAAATTAAGAGCAATACGTCATCAACAATAAAAACAATGAATAATTAAATCCTCTTACATTCTTATTTATAAGTATATATACATAGTTTAGATCTATCATAAAAGTCATAAAACTTTGTTTTGATTATGCCATTTGTCTAATGATTCAAGATCAGTATATATATGTTTGAACTTTAGCAGGCAATCTTCCTTCTGCTCTTTTTCGTTGTTACACATTTTCATATTTCTCACACCAAAATTGGTAGAGAAAGTCTCCAAGGTGTAGCCAACATTCAACTTGATCCAACTTTAAGTCCAGATTGGAAAGAGTTGGATCATTTCTCATTCATTTCTAATGCTAATTAGTTCTTTTTAGAGCCTTCTAATGTAAGAGGTTGAAAGAAAATAGCTATATATACATGAAAAACAAAAATATAGCAAGTAAAAGAGCTAACATTGAATTAGGTAATGAAGCAATACTCACCAACTTTGATGATTCCTAATAGCAATTCTTTTAGCCTTTCGTTTGATCCTTCATTTAGGTTGACTTGCATTAGCAAGTGTACTTTGGGATGCTTATATTGCTGTTGCGTTAGTATTGGGAGGTTCTAACACTTGACATTGATCCTCTCCCATCTATGAAGTATAAACAACCAATTATGTAAATATTATAATCTCCATTATAAGTACATATAAATAGTATAAACATGAATTTAAATGACTTACTGTAAAGTAGGTATTCCCAGAAACTTGTCCAAATGTTACTCCATATCCACTACTTGCCTATAAAAAGAAAAAGAATTATAATGTTATATAAGTTAAAAAAACAACTTAAATTTTATACTTAAAGTTAACTAACCATTATAGTCTTTCTTTGTAATATAGAAGATGTAGTATTTGATCTTGTAGATACTGATTGTGCCGTTCTACTTACTTGACTGCTACAAATACCGGATGAAGGGGGTTCAGTAGATATTGATTTTGGTGGCCTTTCTCTTTTTCGCTGCATTATACACATTGAAGATAAACATAAAATTAATAATACTTGATGAATAACCACACATTTGTTACATAACTAAAATATCTACCTTAATAATTTCAGGTTAGCTTGGAGGTTGATTCTTATTTTTGCATCCTCTTATATTGTGGCCAATTTCATGGCAATGATGGCATCTCATAACTACTCCAACCTTGGTCAATTTGTTGGGATTGCGAGGTTCTTCAGTGTGATCCCTTTTTCTTTCAATTTTTGATCTTCCAGGCATGTTCTTAATCAGTGGAGGTAATACTGGTTGAGGATTTTCAGTCTTTGGCCAAAACTTAGGACCACTATGGGTTTCATAGCAAACTGATAAGTCTTGAAATAAGAATCATGCTTATAACGTTGATTCATATAAGCATCGATATCCTCCCTCTGATAAGATATACAAGCCATAGCATGTTTACATGGAATCCCGATTAAATCCCATAATCTACATTAACAAGTTCGTGCTTGCAAGTCAACGATGAACTTATCCGCAAAGATACTTATTTCAAATTTCAAATCCCCATTTGTCCTGAGCATACAATGTCTTGCATCCTATTATGCTACCTCTATTTTCTTCCTCACTCTAGGACAAATCTCATCTTTGTATTTCATCATCATATCACTTTTTTTCATGTATCTGAGTCATTAAAGAAACTCAAATGTCTCATAATATACTGATCAAGCTTTTGGTACAAGCTTCACAAATGAATCCATTAAACATCTTTGAAATATTGTTATGTACAATTTCATATTTCGATCTTATGCTCACAAAGGCCTTCACAAATGTCTCCGAATTCCTACTTTTAAAATCCTCATAAGCCTTCACTGACAAACTCTTCAACTCCTCCATTACCTTATCAAATTCAACTTGCATTGTGCAATTCACCGCTTTCCAAAATAAAGTCCTATACGTGTGCCCTTTATGAACACTAATCCATTTTGCATACATATGACAGACAAATTTTCTATGTTCAGCTTCTGGAAACAAGTTCTTTAATGTTTCCACTAAACCCTGTAAAAACAAATAATTACATAAATTAAGTGTTGATCGCATAAACAAATAAACATAAGATATATGGATATTTAAACTTTACCTTCTGTTGATCGCTTATGAAAGTCCATGAATTTTCACTTATCTGAAGATCTTCAGCAAGAATGCTCAAAAACAAATTCTATGATTGGTAGTTTTCTCCCTCAACTACAACCCATCATACAGGAAACATCTTATTGTTTCCATCATAACCAATAACAGATAATAATGCACCACTAAAGAAAGTCTTCAGAAAACATCCATCTAACCCAATAATCTTCCTGCATCCACCAAGAAAACCATACTTCAAAGCACTGAGACCCACATAAAATCTCTTGAACATTGGTCTCTTGGATTGTTCATCAGAATCACATTCAATAATAAACTATCCATCTTTGTCAGCTCGCATTAACTCATGTCCATAAGACAATAACTTCACATAACGACCTTCCATTGATCCTTGAAGCATAGTAATTGCTTCCCACTTAGCCCTATAACATTGAATTTTAGTAACTTTTAGTGCATATTTTGATTGAAGATCATCCATCATTTCACTGATAAGCCAATTGGGGTTCCTCCTAAAATTGTGTATGAATTCATTCGCAATCTATTTCTAGCTAACTTGCTTATTCCTCTGAACTTTACAGCTGGTATGAATTTTTTTACTCTCTTTATAACAAATATTTTCTCATTTCCAATCCAGCCAGCATACCCCGGAAAAGGACAATATGCATTACAAACTGCTTCCATTCGTACACCAGATCTCGCCATTGAAACATTATACCCATTCGTAATTACATATTTCCTTATAGCTTCTGTCAACTGCTTATCGTCCTTGAACTTTATTCCAATTTCAAACTTAAAATATGTCGTTTCAACTTTTGAATTAAAACTAATGTATTTCTTCTTTGGTATCGATGCTTCATCATCACTAGGAACTGGTGATTAAATTTCATCATCACTGTCATCATAATCACTATTTGCACAATGCGAACTTCTTTATGCTCTTCCAGTATCATTCGAATGATCACCAACTTCATTGAAATTGTTTTCACTTCCTCCTACACCATCGACATCACTGTCAAATTCAAACCCACTATGTGAAGTCTTCACACACCTCCTCTCATTTGTTCTAGCATTAACATATTCTTCATCATCAATTCCAAAGAACTCCTCATCAACTAAATCATCATCAGGATCATTATCCTGTATAATAGTGAAGTTCTCATCTTGCTCCAATTCAACTTAGAACAGCCCCTCATTTTTCTCCAATTCATCATCAGAATTTGACTCCTAAGAATTTGACTCCTCAACATCTGTCACAAAATTCTCATAACCATGATCATAGTATATTTGAACATTCTGACAATTTAATTCTTCCATTTTTTCAGCATATCCAATATGTCCTTATCATGCTTTAAGCCTAACTCCATCAAGCTTCTAATGGACTCATGTAGAAATTTATAAAACATAGAGATTACTCTATTTCCTTTATCTTCAAAAATCCTTTTAGAACTAGCATTCTTAGTTCATTAATACCCATATTCTTTTTTCTTTTAATCTTACCCCCAACATATATATTTTCCTGCCTTTCTAACAGTCCACCATAATGAAATTCAAAATTGACCAACATCTATAAAGGAAAACTGTGACTAAATACAAAATGATAAATATTACAAGAAGAATAAAAGAAGCAACAACTAAGATGATTCACTTCTATCCTATTAACTAATAGTGCACAAAAATAGGTTAGTATGATTGCATCAGAATAATACACCCACATTTTAATATGCAAGGAGTATTCAAGGTTTTCACTATTCAGTTGTTATGTACACATACAAGTAAATCCTCCTTTTCAATAATAAACAACTCACACCCTAGCATAATCCAATTTGAAACCCTAATATCCTAGCACAATACAAGTCAATTTCTGGAAGTAAAAATCCAATTTGAAATCCTAATATAGCAAATTGGACTTGTGCTTTTGGAACACAATCTAATTTGAAACCCTAGTACAACAACACACCATTTCATACAAAAACCAAATCGGAGTGGAAAGAATAATAGAGAGAGAGAGGATCAATCGTACCCTATTCGGTGCCACAAGAAGTTTAGCGATGAAATCTGCAGCTTTCCCTCGATGATGAAATTACTCTCTTATGAAGAACTCAAGCACGAAATCATAGAGAATGCTTGTTGGTCTAATGGAGCAAATAACTTTGCGATAAAAGTAGCACCAACGCATGAATACACTCTCTTATGAACGTTAGAGGATTTGGGAGATTTTAAGTTACAGATTAGGAATTTCAAAGTAAGAGTTTTAAGCATTGATCGATAGAGAAGAGATAGTGAAGGAAGGGACATTTGATTTTAGTTGAAACAACATCGTTTTACTATTAAGGCGAAACAACGTCATTTTGCTAATTAAGCAATCTTCTCCTAAACCAGTTGAGGTGTCTGATTAGTAAGGGGCATCGACACGTGGCTGTGCCACATTAGCACAGATAACGATGAGACAGACGTCAAGTTCAAAATTAAAATTTTGGACATTTTATTGCTACTTTTTAAAGTTCGGGCTATAATTATGTTCTGTCGCTAATTGCCACCACTACATCCTTTTTATGTCGCTTCAAAATCTAATGTACTATTGAGTGAAGAAATCCCTTTTGTGTTATTTTCTCTTGTATGAAGTCTACTGGAATTCAGACAAGTAAGTTTCAAAGTAAAAATATGAATGCATCTTTTTGGGTAAGCTTGTTATTGTAATATTTTCATCCACACAATTGAGGATCTTTATGATCCTAAGGTAAAAGAAGACTATGATTTATAATCATCTTCTAGATCTCGTTGACATCCTTTATCTTATCAGTTATAGTTTATCAATTAAAAGTCACTACGAACATTAAAAGTACCATCATCACTTATCTAGATTTACTAAATTGTCTCAAACGTTTATGAATATAAAAAAATAACAAGATATTTATTATTGTCCTTATTATAGAATATATGATACAAGAGTTGATAAATAAGGAGAGTAAAGTTCAAGAACTTTTTGTTTTGTTATATAGTACTATAGGACTATAATGGGTAGTCTTAAGGCAAGAACTAAGAATTTTTTTAGTTCTTGTTAAGTGATTACATTAAAATATTTGCTAATTTGATTTTGTCTCTTTATTTTGCCTCTCTGGGCTATTGGCAATGGATTTGATCAAGATGAATTTCATAGGTACATTCCGTTACCATGGGAAAACTTGAATTTTCATATTAATATTTCATTGGTGGAAATAAAGTATATGTGGCATTTGTTGCTTATGCACTTGGTGTATACTTCAGATGGAAAAAGTGTAAAGAAATTTGTTGCTGACAGTGGCTTATAACACCTAAATGGAGCTTCCTTACCATTCCTTAAATGTACACTGTCATGGAGCTTCCTTACCATCCTGCTAGCCTTTTTCACTACTGCACCCCCTCTTCCTTGCTGATGCACTTCGGCTTCTATTGTCAAAGCTTAAGTTCTTCCTCTCTTTTCCCAGTTTTTTTTTGTACAAGCTTGCTACTATTAGTTGCGGTTACCTCCTTTATTTCTTCAGTTTCTCCTTCCCTTCTCCTTTCCCACTGATGTGCTCTCCTTCACTTCTTTAACTTCAACTGATCTTCATTTGTGTTCTGCTCTAGAAGTCCTTTTACCTAATACGTCTTTTCTTTACCCAACAGTCAAACCAATATGTCATCTTTAAAACACTTCCTGCCTCTAGAAAAAAATCAATCTCCTTTAATCCCTTTATTATCTATTGCACTAAACTCTCCTTTATTGCTTACCCCTAACCCTTTGCCTCTACATAATCACCATCCTGTACCCATCATCTCTGCTCCATCTTATACTCCTGATGCTTCTCTAAATGCTAGACGAGTTTGGGTTTAAGTTGTTGGTAATTTGAACCCTGAAGCCAAACTCTCCCATTTTCCACCTAGCTTCAACTCTGAACACTAGATTGTGTCACCCCTGTCTCCATTCTCCATATTGGTATATAGAAATGGAAGCCACTCTTGATGGATTCTTTTTGGATAAGAGAGTTCCTTTCCTTATCGTAAAAACTTGGGCAACTAGCAACTAGAAGCATTCCGTCCTTTTTGACATCATGGTGCATAATTAAGACATATTTTTCTTCCAATTTACCTCCCCATAATATGTGGCTGAAATCATTAAGTTTGGTCCTTAACATGTCATAACAAGTCTTTCCTTATCCAAGTTTTGAGACCTAGTGTAAAATTTTAATAAATTAGATAGATAAACATCCCTTTTGTGGATATGTATTCATGATATGCCTCTCAAATATTAAACTGTTGAAGGATTAAGCTACTTAACTAACTCAATTGAAAGAACTTTTTGTCTTGACGAAGCTACTGCAAAAACTATAAGAGTCAATTTTGTTAGAATATGTATGGCAATTGATGCATTTACAGACCTACCTAAGGAGATATCAATTATGAAGTTTGATGACAATCATGAGCTCATTAAGGGCACAGTCAATATTACATGTCCATCGAAGTCCTCGAGCTAAACCAATAAAAACATGGAAACCAGCTGGAAAGATTTTAAAAACAGACAGTTTTAAGGAATTGATGGGTGAAGAACATGTTCAAGAACCTGTTGAAGATACCATAGAGAAATTCACTCCAAGTTCCCCTTCTGATACTTTGGTAGTCATTGATAAGCCCAAAACTCTCTTTGTTGAGCAATCTATAGTTATGAATAATGTTGGAAATAAAGCAGTCATTAGTACTCCTATGCAAAGAAAATCTTATTCACAACTTATAAAGTCTAATTGGTAGTCACAACACAAGCACTTGCAATGTATACTGACATTGGAACTTATTTTAAAACTATGTTAAGGAGAAGATTAAATAAAAAGAAGAATGTTTCTTCTCCTACTACTTAAATGTCTATTTGCTCCTAAAACACTAAGGGAATGAAGCAAGTAATTAGAGATTTTGTTATTAATAATAAGCCCTACATTATCGGTATTTTAGAAACCAAAATGAAGAGAAACATCAGTAACCTATTGTCTTTTCTTTCTAATAGTTGGAGGTCTAGTTCTAACTAGAATTTTCACCCTAATGGAAGGATTATGGTAATCTATAACAATGACAAGATAGATATAATTGACTCCACCATCACTGACCAATTGATTTACCTACAAGTCTTCTCCAAACACCTCAAGAAAATATTCGACATTTCAGTAATATATGCACTTAATCATGGCTTTCGAAGGCTATCCTTATAGATTAAGCTGAAAGAGATAACTTTTGGAATCCATTCCCCTTGGCTCTTAATTGGTGACTTCGACTCCATCATACATCAAGATGAAGCTAAAGAACATTTTTCTAATTGATTATATATGATGATTTCAAAAACTGCTTAGCTAACATACAAGTTGTTGATTTACCTTAGGGTAACTTCTTTACTTGGAGCAATAAGCACAATAATGAAAATTTCTTAAGAAAGAAGCTTGATAAAGGCGTATCTAATCTACTTTGGATGAAAATTTTTCCCAACATTGGTGCTATCTTTCCCAACAATTATCTATGACCACTTACTAGCGATTGTTAAGTTTGAACCAGATAATGCACCTACTTGGTATCTTTTCTAATTAAATAACTTCTTAACATCTATGTTTGGGTTTTAGGATGTCGTTAAAAGAGTTCTTGGACATCACTTTCATAAATCCAAGCAATTCCAATACTTTATGAAAATTAATAGCATATGAACTGAGGTTAAAGCCTTTTATAAGGCAAACGTGGGAAATGTTCATCATTTACTAAACACTGCTAAATTTACTCTCAACAAAGCTCAAAAATTATCTATACCTCAATCCTACATGTTTGATGCTTTAAGTTGCAGAAAAGATTGCATTGACCAACTCACAAGCAATTAATTTTGACTACTCTCTATTAAAACAAAGATCTAGAATCATATGGTTACAAGATGGTGATAAAAATACAATTTTCTTTCACAAATCTGTGTTTGATTTGTTACCATTAAAAGCAATAAACCTTTTCTTTAAACTCAAAGTCAATTCATCTATGAAGCTACGTGTTACTTCCATTCCTTACTAGGCTCTCCCTCATATGCTTGCTCCTCTGTAGAATTTATTGAGGAAACATTTTAACAAAATTTGTCTTCTCATGAAGTAAAAGCTTTGGCATCTCCTATTATTAGATTTGAGATTGAAAATTCTTAAGATCTCTAACTCTTTGTAAAGCTCTAGGACTAGATGGTTTCAACATATACTTCTTCATTAAAAATTGATCTATCTTAGGCAATATGGTCTCTAAAGCAATTCTAGAATTCTTTAACAATGGAAAATTTTCTTAAAGCCATAAATAGCACCTTCAGTATATTAATCCCTAAAAGGAAAGAGCACATGACTTTAAAAGATTATATACATATCTCTTGCTCTAACTCCATCTACAAAATCATTTCTAAAGTGATTGCTCTAAGGTTAAAGCCTATACTTACTATACTTATAGATCCAATTCAATCAGCTTAAATTCCTTAAAGACAAATTGGTGATAATATTTCACTTGCTCAGGAGTTCTTCAAGAACTACACCAGGAAGAATAGTTACAAAAATTGTGTACTCAAAATAGATTTTGAGAAAGCTTATATTATGGTTGACTGGAACTTCATCCTTAATGTCTTGAAAGCTTTTGGCTTCCTTGAAATTTTTACATAATGGATCCATTACTGTATCACAACTGTATCCTACAACATCTTAGTGAATGGAGTGTCCACCAAGCACATCAAAGCTACTATAGGCATAATTGAAAGGGACCCTTTCTCCCCATACTTATTCTATATAGTCTCTAAAGTTTTATGTTGATTACTTAAAAGAAGTGCTACCAGGAAAGGAGTATTCAAATTCCACTTCAAATTTAAAAATCTTGGTGTTATCAGTCTTAGCTTTGCTAATAACAATTTTCTTTTCTTCAAAGTTAACAGTCTCTCTGTCACCTCCATCATAAAAGCTTTCAAAGTTTTCAATAGAATGTCAGGCCTTGCTATCAATAAGGATAAGTCCAGGTAGTTTATCTCAATAAGTGTGACATAATTAGCTGTTATATTGTCAATAATCACTAGATTCAAGCTAGGTTACCAACTTGTTAAGTATCTTGGAATTCTTATCTCCTTCATTAAGCCTTTCTTTTCAAACTTCAAGCCTCTTCTTAACAAGATATAGAGTAAGATTGATAATAGAACTTCCAAATCTCTATCCCTTGCTACTAGATAGTAACTAATCAAATTTGTGCTCTCTCATTGTATTTCCTCAAGCCATTGTCAAGATAATATGAAAATGTTTCGAAATTTATTATGGTCAACTAGTAGCAGCAAAGTTGGAAGCAACATAATAAACTAGTGTGATGTGTGCTTATCTAGAAAGTATGGTGGTCTGGGAATTTTACCTATCAAGAGGCTCAAGTTTATTCTCTTAGTCAAAAGACAATGGAGACTTATCCACGATCAACAAGCTCAATAGGTTTAATAGGTGCACACATATTATATAAAATATCAAAATCTTTGGGCTACTAAGATTCCAGTAAATGTTTCTTCCTTTGTGAAACTTTTGTTCAGGCTTGAATGGAGCATTAGGGACTCCTATAGATCCATTCTCAAGAATGATAAGATTATTGCATTCTGGTATGATCACTGGTCCCATTTTGGTCCTTTAGATAATGTTATTAAAGCCACTCCACTAAAGGCAATTATCCCATCTAATTCCTCAGTTGTTGAATGTCTATTAATCAACTATCTTGATAGATTCATTTCTGCAACAAACCTTTGCCAATTCCTCCTCAGCTTCACATTAAACAATTCATTTGAAGATTCTATTCTATAGACTCTCACTCCCTCTAGTAGCTACCCAAAAAAATCCTGTTGGTCCCTATTTAGCAACCCCTCTTATATTGTAAATTGGCATAAGGATAGAACTGGTACTTATGCAAAAAGGAAATCCCTATTTTAGTGAGAGGCTTAGTGGTTTAAAGTGAAACTATTCAACTTAGGATAAAGAGTTCTATGTTATAGTTCGTACTTTAAATCATTCGAGTTGTTATCTTAAACCAAAGCCTTTGTTAGTAGTGTGCCCTAGGCCAATAAACATTTGTGATTCATGTATTAACATTATGAGTTGTTAATAATATATTATGAGGTATTCTTTTCATAAATGCATGTATTTCGTATATGTAATGTGATTTACATTC
>JAOSBP010000002.1:21277590-21310144 GCA_027563825.1 Erythroxylum mucronatum | reverse complement strand
CTTCCTTATACTCTTCATTTAAGTTTGTTTAAATTGTTATTGTGTGAATTAACTTCTGATTTTATTTGTAGAAAATTACAAAAGTTTTAGAGATCTATTCAACCCCCCTTCTAGATCGTTTACAGTTCTTGTACGGTCTTTTTCCGCAGTGTATTATGAATACTTGGACTGTACGCGATCCAACAGCCTTTTATGTTACATTGAAATCGTAAGGCTTTGAGGCCTATATATAGGCATCAAAAACTAAATATGAGACATGCTAAGTGGGTCAAGTTCCTTTAATCATTCACTTTCTCTTCAAAGTATAAGGATGGAAAGTCGAATGCAGGCATTGATGCATTAACACAATGATCCTCTATACTTGTTATCCTTTACTCAAGGCTGATTAGGTTTGAGATTATTAAGGCATATTACAAAAATGACTTAAACCTTACTAAGGAGTGAATGGAACATATGTGTTGCAAGACAATTTCTTATTCAAAGGAAATCAATTATGCATTCCTAAATGCTCATTCTTGGAGTTACTGGTTCATAAGCCTCATTTGTTAGGTCTTGTGGGACAATCCAGAATCAATAAGACTCTTGAGATTCCTCAAGAACACTTCTATTGACTAAAGATAATGGGTGATGTACAAGCTATTATTAGTTGTTTGTTGATTCCTGCTCAACAATAAGAGGATGTTTTGATGGAATTTATCATAAGATTGCCTTATACTCAGTGGGGTAAGGACAAGATCATAGTTATGGTGGATCAATTCTTGAAGATGGATCACTTTATTCCATGTCATAATACTGATGATGCTTCACACATTACTAATTGCTCTTTAAAGAAATTGTGCACTTATATAGAGTTTCGAGGTTCCTTGTTTCAAATTAGGATTCAAAATTCTTTAGTCACTCTTGGAGAATGTTGTGGAGGTTGTTTGGAATGAAGTTGATGTTTATTACTTCGCATCATCAACGAACTAACAGTTAAATGAAAGTTACCAACCATACTTTAGGTACTCTTTTACATGGCTTAGTGTCGAAAATAACCAAGGATTTGGAAATGAATTTAGTTTATGCATTGTTTTCTCATAATAGTTCTCCAAGTGCATTAAATTCTCTATTTGAGGTTGTTTATGGCACTAATACATACCTTCATATTGATTTGGTAATTATTCCAAAAAATAGCTCATGAATCAAGATATTAAAGCTAAAGTCAAGAAAATGATGAAGCTTCATAAGCAAGTTCACACTAAGACTGAGAAGGAAAATGAGTTATATAAGGAGAAAGCCAACAAGCATCTCAAGAAACCAAAGTTCTTGCCTAGAGATCTTGTGTGGCTTCATCTTGGAAATGAGAGGTTTCCATCCAAGCATAAGAACAAATTGATGCCTTATATATATAGTCCTTTTAGAGTCATTGAGCAAATTGGAGATAGTGCTTACAAGCTTCATCTTTTGGGAGATTATGATGTTTCTTCTACATTCAATGTCAGAGATTTGAGTCCTTACTTTGATGACGTTGAGCTTCAAGATTTGAGGACAACCTTTTTCGAGGGATGGGAGAACAGTGCAACAACATTGGTCCTAATTGTAAATAATCATCCAGAGTTAATATTTGCGAGCAATGGGCTAGATATACCTTATTTAGGCTTTAATAAGCTAATTTATTTATGATTTTATTAGTTAATTTCTTAATACCAATAATCATTTAGCTAGGTTTTCCTAATTAGAGTAGGATTAAGTTTTCTTAATTCCAATAGGCATGTGATTGTTCCTCTAATTAGAATGGGATCAAGCTTTGATATCTTTAAGCCTATATAAAGGGATTATGGTGTGTAATTGTTAGCATATTTCGTAATAGAATTCATGTTATTCAGCTTTTAAAATTTTGAATATGTCCTCCTCAAATCTTAATTCTTGGTGGTGTTTCTTTGGAGAATTAAGTGGGCTATTCCTTGAACTTGATGGTTCTCCTTTATAGTTCAAAGATCAATTCTTTATTTTTTTTAATATCTTTGTCTTTTGTTACATTCTGATTATTCAAAGAGAAAAAATTTTGTGTTCTTTAAACAAGATTCTCTCATAATTATGCAAGACCTAATCTTGATTAATTCATAATCACCTCCTTTTGAAGGAACAAGAGTTGAGCATTACCTTTGAAGTAAAAGGAAATGAGAATGACCATATCTTCATAAGGTGTTTGTTGGTGGCAGAAGAAGTGCTTGCAACAACTTAACCATCCTAAAGGGTCATCTTGGCCATTGAAACAAGGGAAATCCAACTTGGTGAACTTGGGAACAATAAAACCACCTCCTAAAGAATCTAAGCTAGATAGGCTTACAACCCCTTTTCCCTTGCGAGTTTGATTGTTACTGCCCTCTTCAGTCGAGGTCAATGAGACTTTGAAAGTAGCTAAATTAGGGGCAAATTCATCAAGGCAAGCCAAGAATGCTTCTTCTTAAACGCGGTTAGCAACAAACTCCTTTTTGGAATAATTGCAACAATTGGCTAAGTTGTTAAATTACATCTCCTATAACCCTAGGCTGTAATACCAAGTTGGTACAATCCTAGGATACAGATTGATTTATAGGTCAGTTGGAGTTGTGGTTAGTTTCGCTAGGTCCAAAAGCTTTTGAAAAAGGAAAAGATCTGATCATAGCCGCATATTGGAATCCAAATCTTCTGTCCAATATTACTCTGTCTTATTATGTCTCGTTAAATCTCAGCCATTTATTTTGCAGGACCCACGCGGGACCTACATAAATAAATGAATGAGATTTATTGGATACAATAAGACACCATAATATTGGACAGAGGATCTGGACTCCGCATATTGAGCATAGCTGATAATAGGCTAAAGCTAAGTGAGGGACTGATCCTGAGTAAAGTTTGGCGAGTGAAAAGATGATTTTTTTCGGCAAACAATAGTTATAGTCTCATGCTGCTCAGAGAGAACCTAAAATCTCTTGACCTTCAAATTCTCAACAACTTGACGAAATTCTAAAAAAGTTGACTTCTTCAGTAACTTGGCCCCCTTTGAATATAAATTGATGGAATACCCACCATAATAATAGGAAATCATTCGAAAGTGAAAGATAACCTCCAGTAATATAGAAAGAAAATAACAACTACTACCATGAAACTAGAAACAAAATTAAAAAGTAGGAGGCATAATAGAAGATGCCTACAAACTTAGGAACCATGATCAAATATCTCTTCAGCTTACTGACATGGCTTGAACTTTCTTTAAGAGAATCTTTGGTAAACACTTGGTGTGCTAACAAAGCACAGCATAGAAGTTACAGCTTCCTGTTTGAATGGCACGGGGACTCAGGTATCATGGCATTGAGTTTTCTCTACAATTGTATTTTGACATTTATCAATGATTAAGGATAGCTCAAGGGTTTAAAAATTAAAAACCACTGATACAACAATGCAAGATTTGTCTTAACAAATTATCACTTTAAATTGCCATAGCTGTTGGGTCATTTTCTTGTTTGCTACTGATATTATCATCTCACACACGACTGTTTCTTGCTATTTAATCATGTTGGCACCTAACTGCTTTTGATAACCCGTTACTTCACATCCCATCCCTGTGAGTGATGTAAGAGGGTTTAAGTTGCAGACAGTGAATGTATTCCTTGCAATCAAATTGGGTGTGCTTCTTTTAATCTTGAGTGTGGGTCAAGTCCCCCCTGACACTAGCCACTGAATGCTTTCAAATGTCCGATGGCAATAATGGCAGCAACTAACAAATAACAGGCCACATGTGAGAGTTATGAATTGATAAATACAATGATAATGAAACCCCAACCGGACGCAACTAGTGCTAAGGCTTTTTGCAAAAGAGAGGCAGAGGATCATCTTCAATCGTACTTTTAAAAAATATTTAATTATAATTTTAAAAAATATGTATTAATCACAAAGTTGATTTAAAGCAATTTGATAGATATATCGAGAGAAAGTTGTCATAGGCTGCAATGGTCCACCTATACATAAAGACAAGTTGCAGCATATTGGTTCCTTCAGCTTCTTTGATGTGACAAATCCTCTTTCGTTATTGTCAAACAACTGGGCACCGTTTGGTATGCAGCTGCAGCTGTACCTTAAAGGTCTTGTAGGTAACTGCTGTGCGCTGTCCCTTTCCCTGGACAACTGAAACAGCTGTTTATGTCTTCCAATAATTGCTTTGCTCCGGCCACCAAAAATGAGAATTGAGAAACTTTTTGTTTTTCTATTTACAGACTACAGGAGAGGAGATGGAACAGCTCCTCTGTTACACTTTCTATACCATCTGTGCTGTCCCTTCTCATCTGCAACACATTTCACAAAATAGAACAGGGATGATACAGGGAGTGAAACAAAGTATCTCTCTCCACGGGGAGAGTTGTGATCTGTTCCTGACTTCAGCAAAATCTAATCCCTAAGTTTTATATGGTAAAAACCTACACTTCTAAAACTCAGAAGCAATACTATCATTCACTTATAATAAACGTCATATGTACCCAAAATTAAAGGAGACTTCCAAATAAAACGAGTGCCCTTCTAGTAGTGATATACTAGCTTATCTGCCTGCCTACGGAAAAGAATCACACCAACAAACATGCCGATTGCCTATACAAACTATACAACCCGCAGCATTTCCCATTTAATAATGTATAACACTATGTTTTAGTTTAGAATACAACGAGGCACAGAAGAAAGCAACAAAACAGAAAAATTGAGATTCTGTTCAGTGACTTGTCTGCCTGCATTTCCTGCCTCCTCTGCCGAGGGTTACCGCTTCCCACAAGGTGATATGAGTTGGGGTACGCGTACAAACTCTCAGAATTCCCAAAAACCCTTGCATAAACCATTCCCCCGAACGTTCCTACTAATGGGTGGTGTAAACTTGCGAGTGAAGTGCCTCCAAGATCAACCAATGGAGATGGTGGCTCTTCAAAAGTGTAGTTATGATTTTGGTAAGGATTCCGATAAGGAAGCTGCTGACCAGTTTGGGGTGAGTTGGATACCAGAGCTTCAGCACCACAAGCAGGTGGTCTGGGGGGTATGACCATCCCCCGATTGGCTATCTTACCTTCATGCTCAGTTTCGGCTGGTGCCTGACCACGTCCATAGAGAGGAACCATGGTTGTATGCGATATATCAGCCTTGCATACTGGGCATTGTGGATGTTCATCTGAGGCCAGGGAAGCACTCTGGACATGGAGCCACTTGTAAATGCATGGCCAGCAGTAGAGGTGGCCACAAAGGGTGACAACTGGCTCATGCGCAAAGTCAAAACAGATATTACAGTCAAAGCAACCACCAAGATCATCAGAGGCAGCTTGTGTGCTGGCCACTGATTTCCATCCCTGAGTGAAATATGGTCCATAGTCCATGATCTGCTATCCAAGTTTGTTTTTGCCCACCAACTTAATGATCTGATATACATAATACAAACAGCAATTAATTAAATATGATTGATTGTCCCTCACTAATCCACTATCATTAGCATTTGAAGCTTTTAGTTGCAGAAAATTGAATACGGAACAAGTCAAGACATCGAATATGCAGAATATATCCAAGTAACTAAGTCGGAACTAGGAAACGCTAACATTCACTTCCAAGTTTTCGAAAAAGTTCAGAGGGAACTAGGAAATGTTAACAATCACTGAAGAAGTTCAGAGAATAGACATAAACAGCAGGCCACAACTCATACTTCAATTTTCAACATTACGAACCATAAGGTCAAGCAGTCCACATTCCAAAAAAAGAAAAAAAGAAAACTAGAGGTTACCAAGTTAACCTCCATTGCACATTCTCATTCAACACCCTTTGAAAATATTCAATTTCATCTGTCTGTGAAAGGCAAGCTGATGTCAGTTACTTCTAATTGTATTCCTAACCTAATACGAATAAACAAAAACTATAAGCTTTGACTGTCAGGTAAACGGTTCTTTCAAAAAAAACTTGTTCAATAATGAATATTGAGCTTATTAATCATCAAATTGCAACATATTCTGAATTTTAGGGCAATCACACATATGGAAGATAAAGCACTGAAGTAGTTAGGGAGCAAGGATGAAAACAACAAGAGAGTAACAGCATTGATAATAATCTTTTCCAATACCAACATAACATAGACCTAATCCTCCTGAAAAAACAAATTCTAATTGGGTAAGCTATCAGTTTCATTAATTGCAAGGTTCGTGAGGGACAAAACATTTAAGTAGCCATTGCAAAATCAATAGTCAACTCATTAAAGAAAATGTGAGGCCTGGAAGCAGTGATTATTTTTGCTGATTATATTATTTGAAGTACCTTCTAGAATGAAAAAACACAGGTCACCTTAGAACATTTGGCTCTTAAGGCAAATATGTCTAGATAACTAACTGAATAATTCAAGGGCAATAATTAAGTTCTGGTCTAACTTTAATTGTTTAAAGATAACATTTCATAGATCCATAAATTGACAATTAATATGAAGCATTGAAGAGCTTTTGTCTAACTAAATTTAGAAAGGATTGGCTAGTTTTCCAACATACAAACATAAGCGGATGAAGAACTATGACATCAGAAAACATTCTGCTAAATACATATATAGAACTAATACAGTAACATCTTATTAAACTGAGGAAGAACAGACTACTTTTCCAACATACAAACATTAACGGGCTGAAGAATTATGATATCTGAAAGCATTCTGATACATGCATAAAGAGAACTACTACATAGCATCATATACTACATAAAATTATAAAATATACAAAAAAATAATTTGCACTCCGCAATTATTAATATTAGAATGGTATCAAATCAGATTTTTGCAATTCAATACACTCACTTGTGCTGATGAAAGTATGAAAAGCAATCAAATTGATAATGAACAAGATCAGTGGAACTCAAGAACTCGTTACTTTTTCTCAGAATGTAAATATTTCCTGGTACAGTAACAGGTGAGAAAAGATAATCATAAAAAGTTTTTGCTTTGACAAAGTGATAAAGACGTTTGAAACGTTCATCTAAAGCAGAGGATCTGTTCCATGGCTGATATAGACATACATCATTTCTTAATTCAGTCGGTATGAGACTCAAAATATGGCCAATGCCTAGGAGCCCACGCTCTGTCACACAACAAGTAGGTTTTTCTGAATCAGTAGTGGTTAAGGATAAGACAGCACTTCTACCACTGACAGCATATACAACGCTAAATCCTCAGGAATATCAAAAGGTCTCAACAAGATGCTCAAAAACCATAGACTAATAACCCCAAAACCCAAAACGCTACCCATTTGATTTTTAATCCTAACAACAAAGCCATTTAAACAAACCCTCCAGAGCTCAGCATCCATGTTTTGATCCGTTTTCTCTATCATAAACTCCCCACCATTCCCCCATCCTTTTTTTCAGAAACTAAACCGCAACAAACATAAACAACAAACGTAAACAACAAACACAACAGACCAAACAATTAAGTAAACACAAAAGATGGAATAATTAGGAATCAAAAGACAGAAACAAACAGCAGGAATCGTCAGTTAAACATACTTCGAACTGAAAACGGTAACCCAGCACGTGGTAGCTGGCCTTAATTTTGAAAACAAGAGCCTGAATGATGCTCCTCCAATGGAGGTGCTTTTTGCGGAGAGAAAACTAAGGAGACTAGTTACCAAGGTACAGGCGTAACGCACATTACGGTAATATAGGGGGGATCGGATAGTGGGGAGAACTTTAAATAATCACTTTTTTTTTTTTTTTAAGAAGTGGCGTGAGAACTGAGGAGTTAAACAAATGGGGGTCCCACGCCTGTCACTTTCACTTACCTGGCTGCTGCCGCCATCGTTTCACTTCTCATTTCCTACTTTCTCCTTGTAAGATTCTCGTCGTTTTTTTAATTATTATTACATTAGATATTGTGACTTAGTCAGACTAATCCTAAACTCTTATGACCTCACTTCAAGAACTTAGAGGATGTAAATCTGGAGCCTAAGTTCCCTCAGGTTCTTACGTAGCCTATATACTACTGCACACATGGCGTTTTCACATACTTGATTGATCAACTGATCCCCTGTTCAGCATTAGGTTCCCATCAATCATCGGGTTTCCTAGTAGCTCCAACTCTCACACTCCTGCTGGAAGCGAGGCGTCCGTAATTGATCCGATCAAGGTGCTGTGCTCAGGGGCTAGAGGATCATCAATAGGAACATGTCTATTTTCTCTCCTTTGGCGTGACTCGAACTCAAAACCTCCTATAGAGGAGAGTCTTAAGTGAAAAATCTGAACTAATTGATCCATGCTCATTTTCAAAGATAAGTCTGTAAGATTCTCGTTGTTAAAGATACTTAAGGTAAATGATTTTATTTAGATATTAAGTAAATTTCTGGATCAATTCAACCAACGATTGGTGTTTGAGACAAAGTTGATATAACCTTCAACCAACCAGGCGTATGACAAACGTTTAGAGTATTCTATACCATAAGTGTATGAAGGCAACAAAATGCAATTAGTTAAAAGGGCCGGTCGGTGCAGTCGACAGAATAAATTATGCTGAAACTAAGCAACGGGACGTACGCCTTGTGTTGTTGCCCATGCGTTATTCCTTCCTTGTCACTTCATTTTCTAACAACCTTTGCCCTTTCACATTCCACTGTCACAACTCGCAACCCTCACCCTCTATCTGTGTGTTGCAGTATGTCGTTCTTCTAGAAGGAAGATCGTACATTTAAAAGTAATGTGGATAAACGTGATTCTTCAATGTGAAGCAAGATATCCTAAAAACGGCATCTTAAGAGACTGTTTGTTTCTTTTTATTCTTGTTTTTTTTGTGCTCGTTCTTGTAAAAAAAAAAAGGTAAGATAAAACATGTTTAACTTATTCTGTTGCAACTTTTTGTTTCTGAAAGTAAAAAAACTATAACAATTTCACGAGGACTAGTCGAAGTAACGAGCCTTTTTAGTTGAAATTTTGGGTGGTTCGCGAAAAAGATCGCAAAAAAAAAATTCCTAAAGTCGAAACTAAGAGGAATAAACCCAAAAACATACATATCCCTACTTTCTATCTCAACTAATAATAATAATCATTAAAAAAAAGCTATTCCTGACTTCTCATATTTGTCTATTTTAATATACAAAAGCTAATGGAAATTATTGAATTTTCTAGTAATTTGAGAAGACTATTATTATTTATTTAGAGGCTGAAGTTCTTAATTATTCGATTATTATTATTTAGATTAGAAGAAAAGGGGGATAAATACCAGTTGACTAAGGCTCGTTTGACCATTTAAATTATTATCTTCAATTGTTCTTTCCTTAATTCCAAAACTAATATAAACAAAGGTAGGTAAACTTAACTCTGTCAAAATTTGGAAAGAAAACATTAAGAACGTGCGAAAGATAGCTTAGTAAACAAAAGCCTGCCCAAGGTTGCAAGAAATACAGAAAGATACCTGTCATTTACTTCTTTTATTATTCTTCCAACGACAGCTATATGCCTTTTACATCTTCAAAGATTACTAAGGGGCATTTTGTTTGTACGAGGGAATAGTAATAGGAATGAGAATGAATATAGTGAGAAATGAGAATGGATATTATCATTATAATTATGATGGAGTGGACAGGTTTTCCATAAACAAGCTATGGTTAAAGATATAGTTATGCTTAAACAGCCTTATATAGTAGGTTTACTAGAAACGAAAATCAAAGCTTCAAGACTTTCTCAAATCTCTAAGATTTTGGGAACTAACTAGTCTATCATTACCAATTTATCTTCCCACTATAATGGTAGAATTCTGTGCTACTACAATATGAAAGATGTTTCTATCCAGTCAATTTTAAAGAGACTTGTTATGGAGCTCTATTCAACAACTGAAAAGAAATATCACAGACCCTTGGCTAGTGGCTGGTGATTTCAACTGCATCAAGTCCACTACAAAAACTAAAGGAGGGCAAGGCCTTCAATCAATCACAGGTAAAGAGCTGGAATCATTTCTCCAAAGAGTCCACCTAACAGACCTATGTTGTAACAGTAGACTTCTTACCTGGACCAACAACCAGCAAGGCTCTTATTTAATTTGTAGGAAGTTAGACAGGGTCATGGTTAATCCAAGCTGGTTATCTACTTTTCCTGAATCTTTTTGCACATTTTGGTGATAATCTTCTATCTAATCGTTCAAGTATCATGATTCACAATATGTCCCAACCTGTATTCGGAGGAACACCATTCGGATTTTTTAATGGCCTCAAAACGCAAGAAGGTTTTACAGACCTAGTCATGAACTGTTGGCAAATCAATGATGAAGGAAACAAGTCCTTCCAACTTATTCAGAAATTACGAAGAGTAAAAACATCACTAAAAAGATTTTCTTCTCAATTTTCTCGACATATCTAAGAGTGCAAAACAAGGCTCTAGCTAGTTCAAGAAGAATGTTATCTATTTCCTTGCGATTCTTAACTCGGGACCTTAGAAAAATTACAACTTAAGGAGTATCAGCTAGCTCTCTCTTAGAATCAATCCATACTTTAACAAAAGGCAATGATGACTTAGTTGAAGGAAGGGGATTAGAACACAAAATATTTCCATGCTTCCTTACTTGCAAGAAGAAATAGCAATCGAATTGTGTAGCTTACAGATGAGCATGGCATCCAATACTATGATCAACAATCCCTTATGACTGTCACTTGTGTGTACTTTATTCAATTGTTAGGAAGTCCACACCAAACCAATCATCTACCAGATTTGAGTTGTTATTTTCATGACCCTATTAGTCAACTCATAAAAGACTTCCTTGTAGCCCCTTTCTCAAAGGCAGAGATTAGAGAAGTTCTTTTCTCAATGAATCCATCGAAATCTCCTAGCCCTGATGGTTTCACGACTCATTTCTTTCAACGGACTTCAACCATCGCTGGATAATATTCACACAAGCTATACTGAAAACATTGCGTTCAGGTAAGATGTTGCGAGAAATCAATCACACTTTCATATGCTCAGTACCAAAGAAGTTAATTACTAGCTCCCTATCGGATTATAGACCTATTTCGTATTGCAATACCATTTACAAGGCCATTGCCAAGCTTTTAGCTAGAAAATTGAAAAAAGTCTTAAAGGACATTGTCGTTCATACTCAAGGAGCTTTTATAGAGATTCTATTAGAGACAATATAATGCTCATGCAAGAACTACTTAAAGAGTATCAATCTGGGAAAAAACTGAAGAGCTGCATCAAGAAAATAGATTTTTATAAGGCATTTGACACAATTAGCTGGACATTTATAAAAGCATACCTTGATGCTTTACAATTCCCAATCCAATTTATGAAATGGATTATGTTATGTCTTCATGCCTTACAAGCAAGAATCATTATCAACTAAACCACTGAAATGTGAGAGGGGGATTAGGCAAGGTAATCCCCTCTCACCTGAGGCGTTGTCGCGAATTATTGGAAAGCTGACTTCATATAATGGTTACTTCTGTTACCATCATAAATGTCGTGCTCTGGAACTCACAAATATAATGCTTGCCGACGATCTAATCCTATTATCTGGAGTGGATAGTTTTTCCATAAATATTCTTAAAGAAATCCTTACCTGATTCTTAAGCTGGTCTAGGCTGAGAATAAATATCCAGAAATGCAGCTTTTATTAATAAATATCTAGAAACGCATCTTTTATTACTCCTTGGGCGTGTAAAATGCTCTCGAGCTTGCTAGTTTCTTGGGAATGGAGCTAAGCACACCACCGTCCAAATAAATACCTGGGAGTTCCCATATCTCACGCTAAACTCACCTATTCTGATTGTCTTCCATTTTTGGAACGATATAAATAAAAATTTTTAGCTTGGCAGAATCGTTTTCTTTACATGGCTGTAAGGGTCACACTTATTATCTCAGTTCTCACTAGCTTACACATTCATTGGATAAACAACTTAATTCTGCCTAAGAAAGTGATCAAAGGGCTAGACATAACTATTAAAGCTTTCCTCTGATTTGGTTCTACAGATAATGCCAAGAAAGCAAAAGTGAAGTGGGGAGAGGTGACAACTACCAAGCAACAAAGAGGCCTAGGCGTACTCTCTATAATTACTATGCAAAATTTTCTTCTTTGCAAAAATGTATGGAGGTTACTAACGGACAAAAACTCAATCTGAGTTAAGTGGATTCATGAAACATACATCCTTTCTCAAAGTTTCTGGTAACTACCTGTCATCAAGAGTGGTTCTTGGATCTTTCATTATATGCTGAAAATGAGAGATATTATTTATTTGTATATTCATTATCAACTGGTGATGGTGATTTCATATTCATTATCAACTGGTGATGGTGATTTCATATGGGTTTGGTATGATAATTAGACTAAATTCAGCCCACTAATATGAAGAAATGATCTAATGCAGTTCAGACGACGCATCCCTCACAATGCAAAAGTCGCATCACTCATCTCTGAAGGCCAATGGTCTGGATAATTCAAAGGATTTCATATACTCTGTCAGTTTTCCCTTGTCTCCAAAACAGAAGCAACGAGGATAAAATTGTGTGGAAACGCCACTCCAACGAATCTTTTACAAACAAGTCATGCTACAACGTCCTCGAAACTAGTTACTTAGTTGTTTCCTGATACTCTCTTCTCCAGCAGTAATGCATCAACCCTAAAGCTTCAATGTTTATGTGGTTAGCAATCAAGAACAAACTAAGCACCAAAGATATGTGGCACAGGACTTTCAATCCCACAAGTGAATTATGCAAGACACTAGCAGAAGACAGGAACCATTTATTTTTCAGTTGTATCTACTCCATTACTATATGGATTCAACTTCTTCATAAGCTTGCAGAGTATAGCAATGCATACGTCTGGACTAATACACTCCAATGGATCATCAACATACCTAGCTCTTAGAGGATGAACAATTTGCTTTTCAAAACAACATTTACACTTACAATTTATAAAATATAGGGGGAGAGGAATAGCAAGATTTATAGACAGGAGCAAACTAGCCTTTACCAACTAGTTGAAGAGATCATTAACAAGATTCGTGGCCTTATGATAGCCAAAGACGTCACTCACAAGCTATCCAATCGTTTGAAAGCAAGGTGGTTTCTATAATTTAGTTTCTTGGGTTCATAGCAACTAGCTTTTATGGCTTTGCCATTGTAGAAAGTTCTTTTTGGAATTTTATATGGAAACCCCATTGTAGTAACGTTGTAAATAGTTTCACTATAGCTAATGAAAATTCCTTCAATTTAAAAAAAATAAAAGAACTATAAGAAAGAAAAGGATCTCTTTATGAAAAATCTTTTACTCGTATCCTATTTTGTCAAAATTTCTTATTGACGGTCAAGCCTTCGATAAGTTTTAATAAAGTTATATCATTTTGATCACCTGTCCCTAGTTCTTCTTAACTCTTTATCTTTTTATGATCAATGATTACTCTATCAACTACCGTAAGAACCTATTTTACAGATATTTGGCATATCTCAATTTCCATTCAAACATGGACTTGATTAACACTCCACAGTTATATGAGCGAAAGAAAACAACTTTTGCTAGTTAGTCTCATTAAAGGCCCCCTCTATTCAATCCTAAGCATAATGAGTATAAGAGCCTTAAAAAAAAAATTTCTTAATGGAAAAAATTGCGAAAAACTGAACAATTAATGGAGGATAATTATTCCAAAAAAAACTATCAATTTAGCAAAAAAACCGCCCATGCCAAGATGTCGATGACTATAATAAACCAAAGCTGTCTTAATATGTTCAAACCACCTAAGCCTCTTAACACAATAGCTCAAATCCCTCTTCCAAAACATTGTCATTTTGGTTTTAACTATTTAAAATGACTTCGTTTTAGTTTGTAAGTGATGAGGCATTTGAATTCTTAGACAGAATATGATATTTACTAGCACATTATCTCGTTTTATCCAACATCCCTTTCTTCATTTCTTTCTCTTTGGGCAGGATGGTATAATGACTAGCATGTGATCACGCCTTATCAAGCATTCTTCTATGAATTTCTTTACGATTGGGCATAATAGAATATTGACTAGTACGTAATCACCCCTTATTTAACATCCTTCTCTATATGATTTTTGAATAACTTCCTATTTTAATTTAATTTTTATTTTAAATTTTACTCAATCTCTTTGACTTCTTTTTATTTTATCTAGAATTCTTCCTAAGATAAATTAGAGTTTTCTATTTTTTTCAGAAGTCTTCCTAAGACAAATTAGAATTTCCTATTTCTTTTAAATGTTTTCTTAAAATTTAGAGTTTCCTATTTTAATATAATTCTTCCTAAGATTAGTTAGGTTTTTATGTAAACCTATTTAAACAACTTTTAAGAGAGATTATCTATTTTAAACCCATTTTTAGTATCTCATCAATTTTTCTTATGAACAAAAGAGAAAAAAATGTGTGACTAAGTGAGCATAAAATAAGTTCACTTTGCTAGCTTCAAACCAAGGAAAAAGGTTAAAGCCAAAAAAATGATGTTAGTAGTCATTTGAAACGGTGACGTAATTGAGTAACTATGAGTAAGTATGACAAGGTGTTTAATTTTCATGTCAAAAGGTTAGGTAAATTTTTAAACAAGCCTCTATGCTTTGGTGTTGATTTAAAGTCAGTATTATACTTTTCTATCAATAAGGATTATGGAGATGTTTGAAACTTGAAGCATCTTTCTTATATATGTTCATTTAAGCATTAAGTTAAATTTTATGGAATGAGTTAAAATTTGAAAGATTTTGGACTTAAATTGAATTGATTTATGACTTGATGTAAGTAGCTAATATGCCTGAAAAATTAATAAACTTTGCAATTAAATAAATAATGGAGAGTCTTAATTGTTCCGATTGACTTATTAAATTCTTTCTTGGAGTTGCCCTTTATTTAAGTTAAAAGGAATGAAATTGATTTACTTAAGGACAAACAACTGCATAGGTGTGAAGAAATTTTATATGTATTAATTAAACTACGATCTTAATATGATTTTGAGAGTGTTTTATTTATATTTTGATAGTTTTTATAGGTTCCAGTTCTTAATTTAGCTTATACTTTATCTTCAAACCTTGTTTTAGCTATCCAATGAAGAAGGAATGAATATACGTAAAGTTAAGTCAAGTTAGAGCAATTTTGGCATAATTTTATAGGAAAGATTTAGAATATGATTTAAGACACGAAACTGTGTCCAATTGATTTGGTTTTATCTTTTTGTATTCAAGATAAACTTGTGTACTTAAAGGATTAATTCATGAGCAATTTTTGCTTCTAATAAAACTCCTAATATCCGCAAGTATACGAATCGTAAACTTGTAGTATTAAAGGTGTCGATTCCACGAGAAAATAGTTAGAACTAAGTGAACCTAACTTTGTCTGAAGTATCGGGATATGAATTGACTGAAAAAAATATATCAAAATTTTAAAATAATTAAATAAAAGTAAGCAAATAATCAAATAACAAATGAGCTACCACAAATATGTGAGGAACATCAAGGATGAAGCTTACGATTTATTCTATTGTTATTTTGCTCCATAACTGTTATTGATTCAATTATGTGTTGATTCTAGATCTTCTAAGGGATTGAATACTCTTTGTCATGACCTAATCAATTAAACCTAATTGATTAACCCTAATTGATTACAAAATTTCATATTTTGCAACGTCTCGATTCATAAAATCTACCTAACGTTTTCAACTAGTTCTTAAGTAATCTATCGAATAATCGGGTTTTCACACAAGATCTCTCTTCATATGATTACCAATTTGATATTTGGGAGATTTATTGGGTCACTAACTCTCGTTATCCAACCTAATCGGATTACTTTCGACTCACTCTCTCGATTTATTATCGAAGTATTAGCATACCCAAGCATCACAACACCAAAAAATTGCATTGAAATCAACAACAATCAAGTCACAAAACAACTCAAGAACAAATCCAAATCTAATAATCAGAGCATCCTAAGCGTGAATAACATATTCAAATCCAAGTTACACATCAAGTTTAATAAAATAAAGAAAGGAAAGAAAGAAAGAACTTGATTTGAACTCAAACTTGAAATCTGGAATTTCTGGATTGCTGTTTTTGCTCCTCCTTGCTCTCTCACTTTGGAAGATGGTGGCTCCTCTTTTTTTTATATGTTTTAAATAGTTCTTGAGGCTTCTAGGGTTCTTTCTAGGGTTTATCCACTTAATTTGGTTTCAAAAATAACCTCAAAACGTTAAAATTACAAAAAGAGTCTCGTGCTGGAAAAGCTGGCTGTCTGCCTACTTCCATACTTCCAATTCCTCTCTTTTCTTCAATTTCCTGTTTCCATACACTCAAACACACATCAAACACCTCTTGAAAAATAAAATTAAGATCAAAATCATGCTCAAAACCATATAAACACTTAGAATATAAACAAACACTAATAATAACATAATTCTAAGCCTATATACATGATAATCATCTAAGAAATACTCAAAAGTCCACTTAAACATTTATCAAAACATAGTATAATTTACACTTATCATTAATAGGTATGGTTTGATCGTCAAGCAATTAAATAACATATATCTAAGAAGAATCTGCATTGGTAGTGATTTTACAAAGTTTGGTCTATATTGACTTTAATATCACCAATTTCTAATGTTTTTAGAGAACAAAAGAAAGCAAAACCAATATGACCATATAAAAATGTTAGCATATTATTAGAGACCAATTAAAGTATCTTGAGATAGAAATGAGCAACTTTGGACATAAAAAAGATGATTTATATCACGATTCCATTGAAGAACTTCAAGATTTCAAGATCTATGAGAACGAATTATTTTGTTTTGCATTCTTTCTTGATTTTACTAGTTTTCTTTATCTTAATATGAACTAAATTAGGATAGATCTAGATGAGATGAACACTTTTGAATTGATTCTTTGATTTAATGAAAGATCCAATTTTTCTTGTGAACTATTCATGATTATTTTTTTTGTTTTTGAATTGAAAATTGCTAGTATTTTAATTCAATTTCATATATCATATATAGGTGTATGTTGTTTGCTGATGACATTGTTTTAGTGGATGAGACAAAAGAGAGTATCAATGTCAAGCATGAACTTTGATGGTATACATTAGAGCTGAAGGCCTTTAGATTGAATAGGACTAAGATTGAGTACGTGGAGTTTAACTTTTTGGTGTATAAGGTGGCTGTCGATGTGGAGGTGAAGATTGGTTCAAAAGTTATACTAAAAAATGATTGTTTTTTAAGTATCTAAGATTGATCATCCATAATAATGGAGAGATTGATGAAGATATAGTTCATCGAATCATTTTCAGGGCCACTTAAATGAAGAAGTGCATCAGGAGTTTTATGTGACAAGATACTACTCAAGCTAAAGGTAATTATATTGTTTAGAGATTAGTTCTGCCATACTCTATGGGGCGGAGTGTTGGTTATCAAACAGATGCATAGTCATAAGCTAATGGTGATGGAGATATGAATACTCTGTTAAATGTGTAACCACACTAGAAGGGATAAGGTCAATAATGTAATGATAAGAGATATATTAAAGGTAACTAATATTATTGAAAAATTAAGAAAGGCAAGACTTAGGTTGTTTGGACATGTTAACAGGAGGCACCCAAATGCTATAGTGAGAAGATTATATTTAGAGACTATAATAGAAAAAAAGGAAGGCATAAGAAGAATTGAGGTGATTTGATCAAGAATAATATAATATTGTTGGAACTTATACTGAGAAAATTGACCCGCAATAGAAAACTTTAATGTACTAGGATATTGATAAAAGATGTCTCGTTAGGAATAAGATTGCATATTATTGAATCTCCCCAAATCTTGCGTTTCAGCTAATTTTTTACTATTTTATTGTTTTCATATATCATATGTAGGAATTGATAAATTCATACGTATGAATAGATCTTTGTGTGAATAATAAGAGTTGCATCGTGTTCTAAAGATATAGTTATATAAATTTTTTAGGTTAGAATTAAATCTAACAAAAAGTTTTGTAGAATAAGTTAATTCATTTTAAAGAGAAAAATATTTTAATAAAAATCAACTTAAGAATAGGATCTGTATTTCTTGAAAAAGAATAAAAGTATAATTTTAAAATTTCTATATATATATATATATATCATCTATATATATAGAGAGAGAGAGAGAGATTTTATATTCTTAATTATTATTTGATTGTTTCATTCTTTGTCTGCTTTTGTTTGTTATTTATATTTTAAGAATCAGTTCTTTTAAGTCAATCATGCATTTTGTGAGATTAAACAATCGAAAGATAATTACTCCGATGCTTATTACTGTGCAGGTTTGAAGAGTGAGAAATTCTAGAGTTGAAAAAAATGCACTATCCATTAACCCAAAGTGAAAAGGAAAAGGCGAGAGGGTAAGGAAAAATGAGCCATAAGGAATAGGTGAGCGCGTGGAAGCCTTCTGATACGTCTGCAAAAATATAGAACTGAACTGAGAGACCGAGGGAGAGTCGGTGGGGTGGTGGAGAAAGCAATGACATTATTTACAGCTTACAATTTTGACTAGACTTTTGTATGTCATGACTCATGATTAAGCTTGCATAAACTACACTACATGTGATTTCCAAATGATAATGTTGCCACGTGGCGATCCGCTATTTGCTCAACTGGAAGAATTAGTATCTACTATCTAGTATACTCTGCACAAGATCACCGTCATATTAAAATAGCTCAACCCAAAATTTGAATATCAGGAACATTAGTAGTTGAAAAAGCGCGCCAAAAACACTTCACCTTCAATGTCCCCGCCCAGAAGAATCTCCAAGAAACGGGTCGCCGAGCTGGGGATTGGAAATTCGGAATCCAAATTCTGTATCCAAGACGGTGTAGATATCGATGTCGATCTCTCCAGGTTCTTCTTCTGATCATAGTGACATTTCTCATCTTTTCCCGTACGTTATATGAACAGCGAGATGATATTGCAGTGATATAAAGGGGATAATGTCGGCGCTGCACCAGATCAGAGAGAGAGCGCAGAAGAACGGTCGAAAGAAGAACGAGGAAACGATTTTTAGGTGAGCTGACTCGGTTCTGATCACATCTGACTCCTGTGATTCGGTTCTCAGTTGATTTAGTGTCATTTTGCGAGACTAGATGGATTTTCAAAGACTGCGTTTCTCTAGCCTTTGATTTTTTTACCGATGGGTGTGTAAACTCTTGAGTGTATATATTGATACGATCTGAAATGATTTTGTTAAGGCTCCACAGGAAATTCAAATTTGTATATAAATATGCATTATTATCTTATGACAAGAAATTGCAATCTGGTGGCAGTGTAGCGTCTGAGATAAAGTTAATGATTGCCGACTTGAAGTCAAAAATAGAGAAGGAAAGGTAAACTAGTAACTAGATAGATGTTCTTGCATAGTTTTTCCCATATTATCTAGTCATTACGTTTCTGTTACTTTTAATTGCCAGGCAAAGTTTTGCCAAGGCGCTTTTAAAGAGCTCAAAGGAGGTTTGTAGAGAAGCATGTGAAAGTCGAACATAATCGGGTGCTTAATGGATTAAATATTTACTTCAATTTTTAACAACTAATTGGTCAACCCTTTTTGTTAGTGCAGTGTGAAAATTGTTTAAAGAACGAGACTGCTAAGCTTAAAGAGAAATATGAGAAGTTTTGCGAGGACAAAGAAGCTCATCTGGTGGGCCTAAAAGGTGCTTTTGCCCAGCTCCATGTCCTATGATTTACAACTTTCCTGTTAATGCTCAACTATGATCATTTAGGTGGTCTTCAATAAATCTGGTCATTTACTCTTTTATCATACTTTTGGAGTGGTTAGCTGTCGAGTCTCATCTGCCTATCGAAGCACGTGTGGAAATTTAACTTTCACTGCCTACAGCTGTCAATAGTTATGTTGACGCCCATTTAACCATTTCAAGCGTGGAATCTGTAATCTTAGAGGTTCATTAAAAAAAAACTTTTTTTACTAGAAATGCTCAAGAATGGGAACTATGCCATTATTCATACATTGTCCTTTTAGATTGATGTCAACTTCTATTCCATTTGATGTGGGTGCTGTTTGATGATTTTAATCTTAATTGTACATCCATCAACAGATATTGTTGGCAAATTGGAGGAAGACAAGGAAAGAATGTTGATGCGTTATGAACAATTGAGTGAGTGCTGTACAACTAGACCCTTATTTTACTGTGGTGAAAATAATTGCGTCAATCTTTTGGGGGCCAGGGAAAAAAGAGAAAAGCATGATATCTGAGCATGAGAAAGCATACGCTGATAGAATTGCTAATTTGAAGGAGTCATTGAGCAAGAGAAAGCAGGTAAACTTAATTATTAAACTGAGTTCCAAGTTCGAAATCATATTTTTATTTACTTGTGTTATTAAAACACAGGATGATAAAACTTTTAGCATTTTGAGGAAAACGGTTGGTTGCTTTCTTGAAAATGCCTCGGATGAGGACTTCCCTCCAGATGATTGAAAGATTGCATCAACAGAAATATGCTGCGTGCTTACAGTCGTGTAAAATCCCTATACTACCGTTTCTCTACAAGAAAAGAAACCTGTATACATTTCCTTCTACATCTTGTCTCTTTTGCATCTCTTTCTCAATAACTGTTGTTATCTTGCTTCATGGTTTGCATGTGTGACTCTTACTGGTGGAAGAAATTCACGACCTTTATGGGCTGATGAACCTATCTTGTTCATCGGGTGTTACTTAACATTTATCATTTTCTGAAGCCATATGTCTACGGGGCCACGGTTTAACAGCTGACCAAGAGTGTGCAGAAGTGGGAGTGTTAGGCTCCTCTCACAAAGTAGTTCTGTAATAGTCGACACAAGGAAGATTTGTCATTCTAAATGCCAATGGCTACTTGTGCAAAATAACTTATTACTCATCCACAACGATCATCAAAATAGAATGTCCAGTTTAATGTTAGAAATTTTCTAAATATTGGATAACAATTAATTACATTTTTGCAATTTTAATAAACTCACGGCTAAGAGAATCAAATTTGATCCGATTAAAAATAATAAAATAGCCCATTAAAAGATTTGGGTTAATGAGTTAAAGTTCGACGAAGAAAATGAACCTTAGTCAGTGTGGCAAGGGCTTATATTGGGCTTGTGATGAGGAAGCTCAATATAGAAGCTATATATATAAGGTTAAGGTCTTCTGCAAGTATTTAAGCAAATCATGAACATTCGAATTCTTTGACCCGTCAAGAGGCTCATGTATTAAGAAAGTTGTAGAAAAATGTTAACGACATTTTGGTGATCAACTTTTGTAATGGTTGTCAAGAAAAAGGGATCGTTTTGGGTTCGAAAAGCTCGATTGAAGTTATGAAAGCAAAATAGTATTTTTCATGTTCGATCTTGGGTGTGTAATTGAGGCTCATGTTATGCATTACACTTGGTATCAAAGTAGTTATATGATCGGCTGAACGTAAATGCAAAATTTTCAAATTTTCTCCGTAAGGATATCGGAGAAATCAACCCATTTTTTGTGTTATTAATTATGTATTGATGCTTGAATTGAGGTGAATTGAGTATAGCATTGAAAAACGAGTTAAAACAAGCTTCAGAGTGTGAAAATAGCACCCAAATCGTCTCACTGGAAATTTCCATTTTTCAGTTAGGGGAGAGAAAACCATCTGGCACATGTGGCACATGTGCTATCGGTGGGCCCATTTGTGCTTATGACATGTGCACCACATGCACCATAAAGGTTGGGCGTGTGTTTGTGCAAGTGAGGTGGGTGCATCTCATGCGCCATACCAAACTGGAGATGCATCGTGACAGGCGTGTGTTATGAACTTGCCATCCTCTGCCATGCACAATGCTAATGGCGCCAAAAACTTGTTGAATGTAAACCAAACTACTAGTTTTACGCTCAAAACTGCAAGTATACGGGTCATAACTTGTAGAAAGCGGATATTGATCCCACAAGGATTATGCTTAGGCATCACTTAATTCAAGTTGTTTTTTATTTAAGAAACTGATTCAATCAGATTTAAAAAGATAAGTAAAATAAAGAAAAATTAAAGGTAAAAGGAAACAATACAACCTAGACCAAAACCGTAAACTTAAACTTGGAGAAAATCAAGATTAAGAATTAGGACTTGTCATTATCCTTATTTGCTCCCCTCGGGTTAATTGATTCAATTTATGCTTGGCCTAACATTTCCTAAAATTTTAGCTACCCTCTCTCAAGGTGCAACTAAATGTCACTAGTTAAATAAATTAGAATTAACTTTGGGATCTTTCGATCTGCAAAGCTTTTCCTAAACATTCAACTAGATATGAAGCTATCTTATAGGCAATGTATCAATCTATTGAAATCTCTTCCTAATAAATCGATAACTTGTTATTTATAAGTCTAATAAATGTCAACTCTCGTATATTTAACACAGATCACCAAGCTCACTCTCTCGATTTGTTGTAAGGTTTGAGCTCAATAAATAACACAAACATTTGTATTATTGAATCAAGAATTGAAGGTTCACAAATCGTTTAAACAGCAAACCCTAAAAAATTATTTTAGCCAATCATAATGTCATTAACATCCCCAACAACCAAATAATCCATGATAAACATGCTAGAAGAGAAAAAAATCGAAATAAGAATTAGACCAGGCAAGCTCCTCCTCTTCTTTGCCCGAATCTGGAAAATTTGGATGATAGAATGCTCTTTGCTCAATTAGGAATGAAAACCTTGATTCTCCACTTATATCTAGGCTCTCAATTTGTCTTATAGCTCCCAAAGGCTAGTTTCCACGACACCTTTCAGCCTTAGGGATTTGTGACATCATATATATCATAAAACCCTAAAAAAATAAGTGAAACCAACTGTGACTCCTTGGGTTAAGCATCCCACGATAGTGGGAATTATCCTTGTGATTTCCATGATAGTGGGTAATGTGACATAAAAATTCTCCATAGATTTCTCATGATCATGGGAAACATGCCCTTTCCCATGGTCATAGGTTCTTGTTCTTCAGCAGCTCCAGTTCTCTTCTCTTCTCTTGGTCCTTGACTCAATCACAAAGGTGTCCGCCCTCCATTCCTACTCCAAAATGATCAATTCTTATCCTAAACCAATATCAAACACAAAAGAACAACCATGAAGATCAAACTAAACAAAAACACACAAAACAAGTCCTAAAACACAATAGTAATAACCTATCTTACAAGAAACACATACCAAATACTTAGAAAAACACATACTAATGCACAACTATCAACTTCTTCACACTTAAATCCTTGCTTGTCCTAAAGCAAAATCAAACTCAACCAATCAATTCCATCACTTCATTTTCACAAAGATCAAAGGATGCAATCCCTCAAATTTTGGCCAACTCAAATGTCTAGCTATTACACATATCATGACTACTTTTGATTAGTGTACATAAGCAAACTCAATTTATGGCACCATCACTCAAAGATAAGTATAAATGCAAAATGAATCTTCCTCACGGTTTCACTCATTTCTCTCAAGTGTTTGATGGTTAGTGTTTCGCTCAAGCTCCCTATAAGAAACTACACTGCCATAAGCTTGTTAATACGCCAATTCTACTCTACAATGATTACATGCATAAATAGATCAAAATGGTTTGTTTCGGGTTGTAATATGGTAAGGATTAAGGTGGGTCAAAAGAGGTAAAGGGTTTAATGCAAGCATGCATAAAGTAATAAGTGAACAAAGGGATACAAAACATATTATGAGATATACAAATGTAAATATATTACTACTTTGCACTTATTGATGCTACCAAAGTGTTCTTCCCTTTTTCTTTTCTTTTTCTCTTTTTCTTTTTTCCTTTCTTTTCTTATTTTTATTTTTTTATATAATTGAATAAACAATAAACAAAATAGCAACTAGATACAATGTGATCGAAGAGTATAAGTATAACTCAACTCATCTCGGAACGAAAAAAATTTGTACCAAAAATCCCAAACTAGTGCATCACTTAATACTTTACTAAGCTTGTGAATGGGTAGGCTAATGGGGTTTTGGGTTTTGAAATATGAGGTGTTTTCAAGAAACAAAAGGGTTAAGGCTCAACGGGGCTAACAAGGGATAATAACAAGGGTAGGACATTTAAGCCAAGGATTATCACAAAAAGGGCCTTAATCATTTCTATTAAGCATGCATCTAATAGACTCAAACCGATTCAAAGCAAGTTCTGGAGGTAGTAACCTAAAGGGGTATCACACACTCAAAGAAATAAGATGACTATAGATGGAGTCATATAAGCTCAATCCTCACATTGGCTCAAATGAAAATTCATTATGCATCTCTACACTATCTCATTGCTCAAGTGTCACATTTTGAGGAAGCTTATGCAACCAACACACTTGAGTAAGCTTATGCAACCAACTACTTTTCATCACTCAACATGATTCACTCTCTACTCAAATAGCCTAATTCAAGTTCAAACATGCATTCAATCTTATTCCAACTAGCATGACAGAATCTTATTGCAAAACAAATCAATATGATTCAAGTGTGGCTCCATTACTTAACACAAAACAACATCAACATCAAACAATAACTTAATATGCCTAAAAACATGCATCCTAATTAGCAAAATGCAAACAGTAAATAAACCAAATTTAAATGACGCAATTGACAAGACAACTGTCACTTCTCCACACTTAGACAACATATTGTTCTTAATGTGACGAAATAATCCCAAAATGAAATCAAAACATCAATCACGCAAACAAGTAACATAACTAATAAAGTAAATAAAACAATATAAAAATTGAAGGGTAAGAAAGCTTATGGAGATTAATGTGGTGAAAGTGTAGGAGAAGGAACTTCAATGTTTTGCTTCTGGAAGAACTTTAGGAACTTCTTCTTGATATACCGCTGCTCCTTATTTACTTGTCATACTTGGTTACCAAGCTTATTGGTTTGTAGCGTCATTTATTGTAGATTTGCAGCCATCTGATTAAGAATTTGCTGAAATCGATCAACATCTGTTGCTACTGTTGGTTCCTCTCCGACTGCTTCTTTTTGAGGTTCCGGTGGTGCCTAAGATGTGGATGTTGCAACGTGGCTGCGTTCTTACCCTTCCTGTTCTTGACAGCAGTACGTGTCTGAGGATTTCAGAGCTCCATAGAATGGAGCCCCAAAATTTCAGAGCGTCTTAAATATGATACATCAAACACATCATAATTAGCAGTACACACAGTATCCATATCAAGATGATAAAATGAAGCTAAAGCAGTGACAATGTAAGTCATACCGAAATATGAGCTTTTCTTATTAACGCAACTCGCAATAGACCTAAAAATTCGATACGAGGTATTTATTTTAACTTTGCAATCCATGCACCAAAGAAAGAAAAGTTCTTTAGCAGAACACTTATTGCTTTCAGTTTTATTAAAAACAATTAAGCGCATAAATTTGTGAAGTAGTAAGTGTTCAATGCTATGAATTAAGGTGTTCGGTGCATTCCTAGAATCAAACGTGTTTTCACCAGTAAGGCTTTTTTAATGATCATCCACATAAAAGTCATTACGATCATTTAAAACTCTAGTGTTCGAAAAGTCAAAAAGTGCATAAATGATTGTATAATCAAGCTTATATACATGACCACCTATTCTAAAATAGAATGTATCCATTTTAGGATTATAACACACAGTGGTAAAAAATTCAATAGTCATCATAGGGTATATCAGTACATCACAACGAATTAAACAACTCCAACCAATATTTGCAGCTAATCGTTTAAGATTAAGCCTCAAAACTAGAGTTTATAATAATTCAAAATTAAAGTATCAAGAGGCAATAATTCTCTATCAATGTCCCGAAATCGTATACCTTCGTCTTCCGAAAAAATTAGGAATGGGGCGTAAAAATTTATCGCTATATCAGTTTTACCTTCTCCGAAGACTTGAAGGCGTAACTGGTCAATGGGTTTCCAAGCAGCGAGCTTCTTGGGAGCCATTGAAGAAGAAAAATCTATAAAAATATACAAAAGAGAGGTGAGCACATATTAGAGAGAGAGAGAAATAAAACACTTACCAAATCCTTGTATTCTTAGTTGTGTAGTTCGAAATAAGTGTAAAAGAAGTGATTAATGATGGAAAAGATGAAGAAAATACCAAGGTTTGGGAGAAAAATGAAAGTTTTTCAAAGCTAGGGTTAGTGAGAGAGTCAACTGCAGAGAGAGTAAGTAAGGGAAAGTGAAGAAAGAAGAAAACAAGAGCGTTTTTTTTAAAGTGTCTGTTGAAGGGTCCCACGATCGTGGGAATCCCTGTAATTTCCACGATCGTGGGTTAAGGCACCAAAGAATTTCTAGAAAGCCTTCCCACGTTCGTGCAAAATGGATCAATTTCCACGATCGTGGGGTATGGCTCTAGAAAGTTTCTGGAAAGCCTTCTCACATTCATGGGAATCAACCTAGTTCCCACGATCGTGGATTATCCAAAATTTTCCAACTTCTTTTTCTTCGTCTAAGCTTAACATGCATTCTCAACATTCAATCAACCTACCAACACATCAAAATCAACTATCCAACAAGAAATTTGAAAAGGAAACAAGTTCAAACTCAAAAAAAATTCAAACCAAACAATTCAAACACACAAGTAGACAAAATCAAGCAAATGAAAGGTAAATGTTCTAAGTTAAGGTCATTAGCTTTACCATTTCATATGCATTCATAAAGGAGTAAAGGAAAGGAAAGAGATTATTTCCCTTTCTTGTGAGTATGGCCCTCTATTGTATGGCTTGCATCTATGCCCATTGACCTTGAATGATTCACCCTTATCATTTTCTAACTCCAAAGATCCATAGGGAAACACTTAAATAACCTTGAAAGGTTCACTCCATCTTAACAAAGTCTTGAATTAATCAAAAACACCAAGTCTCTTGAACTCCTTCTTGATGTGAGCATCATACCACTTCTTTGTCCTTTCCTTGTACAACTTGGCATTTTCATAAGCGTCAAACCTCAATTCTTCTAATTCTTCAAGTTGTAACAATCTTTTCTGACCCGCAAGCTTCCAATCCATGTTCAACTTCCTAATGGCCCAATACGCTTGATGGTCCAACTCTAAAGGTAAATGACACACCTTGCCATACATAAGTTTATATGGAGTAGTTCCTATGGGTGTTTTGAACGTTGTCTTGTAAGCCAATAGGGTGTCATCTAGCTTCAATGTTAAATCCTTTCTTAAGGTGTTCACTAGTTTCTCCAAAATCTTCTTTAGCTCTCTGTTTACCACCTCCACTTGACCATTGGTTTGAGGGTGGTAAGGAGTCGCCACTCTATGATGAACACTGTATCTTTTCAAAAGACCCTCAAATAGTTTGTTGCAAAAATGGTTCCCTCCATCATTTATAATCGCTTTGGGCACTCCAAAACTTGTAAAGATCTTCTTGATGAACTTTTGAATCATCTTGTCGTCATGAGTTGGAGTAGCTACAGCCTCAACCCACCTGGAAACATAATCAATTCCAACTTATGTGTAAGTGTTACCTAAGGAGGATGAGAATGGTCCCATGAAGTCCAAACGCCATACATCGAATATCTCCACCTCCATGATGTTTGAAAGCGGCATCTCATCCTTCTTCGATATGTTACCCACTCTTTGACACCTATCACACTTTAGCATAAAATCTTGAGCATCCTTGAACAAAGTTGGCCAATAGAATCCACACTCTAAGATCCGAACTACAGTCTTACTAACTCCATAATTTCCTACATAATATGAACTATGACATTCCAAGGTGAACTATGACATTGCATCAACATTTCAGGCATGTCATCTTTTGAGATACACCTACAAATCACACTGTCAGCGCATATCTTATAAAGTACAGGTTCATCCCAAATATAACAAGAACATTGAAACACAAACAACTCCTTTTGTTGATAAGAGAGATCAGAAGGAAGAATACCACCTGACAGATAGTTTGCAATATTTACAAACCAAGGACAAAAAGGATTGGCTACCATCATTAAAGCCTCATCAGGAAAACTTTCCTCGATTTCCTCTTCTTCATGATTCCCTCCCTCAAGTCTCGAGAGATGGTCTGCTACAACATTTTCTTCTCCTTTTTTTTCTTTAATCTCAATGTCAAATTCTTGGAGCAGAAGCACCCACCGGATAAGCCTAGCCTTGGCATCCTTTTTTGTAAAAAGATATCGCAATGCTGTATGATCTGTAAAAACAATAACATGTGAGCCTAAAAGATAAGAACAAAATTTCTCAGATGTAAATACCACAACAAGCAACTCCTTTTTCGCAGTTGTGTAATTCACTTGTGATTTCGTCAAGTTCTTGCATGTGTAGTAGATCGCGTTTAGCCTCTTTTCCTTACGCTGACCAAGGATATAACCAATGGCATGATTGCTTGCATCACACATAATCTTGTAAGGAAGAGACCAACCCGGCGATGTCAAAATGGGTGCTGATGTAAGTTCCTTTTTTAACCTGTTAAAAGCATCCAAACAAGCATCATCAAAAAGAAAAGGCACATCTTTAACTAATAAATGAGTTAAGGGTTTAATGATAAGAGAAAATTCCTTGATGAACCATCTATAGAACCCTGTATGACTAAGGACAGCTTGGATGCCCTTGATGTTGGTAGGAGGTGGTTACTTTTCAATTACTTCGGTCTTAGCTCGATCCACTTCAATCCCCTTGCACGAGATCTTATGACCCAATACAATTCCCTTTTGGACCATGAAATGGCACTTCTCCCAGTTTAAGACTAAATGAGACTCCTCACATCTTTGAATCACTCTGTCTAAATTCAACAAGCAATGATCAAAAGAATTTCCAAAGTGAAATCTTCCATAAATACCTCCATGAAGTTTTCATTCATGTCCGCAAATATGGCCATTATGCATCTTTAGAATGTGGCTGGTGCATTACATAAACCAAACGGCATCCTCTGATAAGCAAAATTCCCATAAGAACAAGTGATAATAGTCTTCTCCTGATCTTGTGGATATATAATCATCTAATTGTACCCTGAGTATCCGTTAGGAAAATAGTAAAATGCATAGCCAGCCACCCTCTCAATCATTTAGTCCATAAAAGGTAAAGGGAAATGATCTTTCTTGGTGGCCAAATTGAGCTTCTGGTAATGAATACATACTCTCCAACCCGTGATGGTCCTAGTCGAAATCTTTTTACCTTTTTCATTTTCCATCACTGTCATGCCTCCCTTCTTAGGCACACACTGTACCAGACTCACCCACTCACTATCTGAAATGGGATAAATAATCCTTACATCCAACAGCTTTACTACCTCCTTCTTCACAACCTTTTACATGTTTGGATTTAACCTTATTTATCGCTCTCTCACTATTTTGCACTCTTCTTCTAGGATAATCCTATGCATCACTACACTGGGGCTAATCCCCCTAATATAAGAAATTTGCCATCCCATAGCTCTCATCCCTTTCCTAATGGTCTCCACCACTTTCTCTTCTTGCTCAAAATCTAATTAGCTCAAGATAATGATGGGTAGGATATGGTTTTCACCTAAAATGGTGTATCTCAAATGAGAAGGTAAGGGTTTAAGCTCTAACATGGGGGGTTTAACGAAAGAAGGTGGTGTAGGTGCATTTGTTCTCTCTAACTTCTCTAACTCGACTTCCTCATATAAATACTCTTCTCTCACACTCTTATCGTTTAACAAAAGAAGGTGGTATAGGTGTATCTGTTCTCTCTAACTTCTCTAACTCGACTTCCTCACATAAATACTCCTCTCACACTCTCATCCTTGAGCACTTCAGTAACTTCATTAACTTCCTCTTCAACCTCCTTCACACATTCATCCACAACATCAATCTTCATTCATTACCATCTCTCGGTTTCTTCAAAGATTTAGACATATTAAACTCAACCTGCTCATCACCAATCCTCAAAACAAGTTTTGCCTCATGTACATCAACTAATGCCCTATCAGTATTCATAAAAGGCCTACCTAAAATTAATGGACAATTTTTATCAGCTTCAAAATCCAATACCATAAAATTAACAGGAATGATAAATTTATCTACTTTTACCAACACATCTTCTACAACTCCATATAGTCTTTTGATGGATTGATCCACAAGTTGAATCAACATGGATGTTGGCTTAACCTCTCATAGTTCCAATTTCCTGAAAATAGACAAAGGCATCAAGTTAATACTTGCACCTAAATCATATAAGCATTTAGAAAATTGAAAGTCACCAACAACATAAGGAATCGTAAAACTTCTTATATCCTGTAGTTTTGAAGGCATCATGCTTGAGATAATCGAACTACAATTCTCTGCCAAAGTGACTGTCTGATTGTCCTCCCAAGTACATTTGTGTGTCAGTATGTCCTTCAGAAACTTCGTGTACTTGGGCATGCACTCCAAAGCTTCCACCAATGACAAGTTGATTTGAAGCTTCTTCAATTTCTCCAAAAACTTGAAAAATTGAGTGTCCACCTAATGTTGTCTCACCCTTTGTGGATATGGAAGTTTGGGCTTGTATGGTAGTGGTGGCATATAAGGCCTCTCTTCTTTTTTCTCTTCTCGAATCTCCTTACCTTTTCCTTTTCCTTAGCAATCCTTTTTCACACTTGGTTCCTCCATCTGCTTACCACTTTAAAGTGTGATAGCCTTCAATTGTTCCCTTGGGTTAGCCTCAAAATTGTTTGGTAAGCTACCTGCACTTCTAGAAGACATAGCATAAGCAAGTTGACCTACCTGTAACTCCAAGTTGTGGATGGATGAGGCATGGTTCTTCACTATCTAATCAAACTTTGCCTCCATCCTTTTTGGACTTTCCTTCTGTCTCGAAAACATCCTCTTTTGGTTCTCTTCTTGATTTGCCAATTTGGACCCCAAAATATCCATCAACTTGTCCATTTTGTTTTCCAAAGGTCCAAGTCCGTCTTGCTAAAATCCCTGAGTCCTTGTTGTCTTGCTTGGCCACCAGCATCGTTAGTATTTCAAGAAAATTTTGGGTGGTTTCTCCACCCCGGATTATAAGTATTCGAGTACAGATTGTTACCTCGATGCGGTTGGCCCAAGTAAGTTACCTGTTCAGTGCTACTAGCTCCTAACAAGAAACATTCTGTTGTGCAATAGTTGTCCTACCCATATAACTCACACTATGATTGCATAGGTTTGGTTGTAGACGAAGATGCTCATTGCATGTTGCTCAACTGTTTGGTGAGGGCTGTGATTTATGCCTACAAAGCGGTAACAAAGTCAATTGGGATTATACCTTTTTGCTCCTTCTACCCTTGCCTACTCCTCTCACTTGACCACATGCAACTGTTACTCGCCAACTCTTCCAAAAGATCATGAGCTGCATTGATAGTTTTCCTCATTAAAGATCCTGTCGCAGCTGCATCTATGGTCCTTCTTGTGCTCTAATTTACACCATTGTAGATTGTTTGCATGAGGAACTCCCTTGGAAGGTTGTGGTGAGGATAGCTTCTCTGTAGTTCTTTAAACCTCTCCCAAGCTTCATATAAACACTACTCGTTGTTTTGTTGAAAATTTGTGATTCTTAATGATCCTTGTCGTCTAAGTCAATGGGAAGTATTTAGCGAGAAATGTCTGGGCTAGCTATTCCCAAGTATTAATCTACCCTGAGCTAAGTGAATTGTACCACACCTTCACCTGATCTTTCAAAATGAAAGAGAATAGTCACAGCCTCACAATATCGTCAGACATCCCATTAAACTGAAAAGTGTCGCATATCTCCAAAAAATTAGCAAGATGGGCATTGGGATCTTTATTGGACAACCCATAGAATTGCACATTACTATAAAGAATGTTGAGGAGTGCTGGCTTGATCTCGAAATTGTTAGCTTGAATCACTGGCCTCGTAACTCCTTGAGGATTAAATCCTGGTCTTGTAAAGTCCATCAGTGTCCTTTCAGCCCCTAATTGTTCTCCTTCTTCTGCCATATTTCTTTGTATAATGTCTTGGCGCTTTGCTCTTCTCAACTGTTGTTCATGCCTTGTGATATCTACTAACTCTTCATCACGAAATTCAGTATTCCTTCACATGTTCCTTGTGTTCATGCATCTGCAAAGACATAAGGAAAAGTATCAAAAACTCTTAAATCAAAGTAACCCAAAATAAACAAGATGCTAAACATACAATCCCCGACAACGGCACCAAAAACTTGTTGAATGCAAAACACACTACTAGTCTTACACTCAGAATTGCAAGTATACGAATCATACTTATAGTTGGAATCGAATATCGATCCCAAGAGGATTCTACTTAGGCACCACTTAATTCAGGTTGTTCTTTGTTTAAGAAATCATTTCACTCAAATTTTAAAAAAATAAATAAAATAAAGACAAACTTAAAGTAACAAGAAATAACATAACCCAAACAAAAATTGTAAACTAAGACTTGGAGAAAAATCAAGATTAAACATTAGGACTTGTCATTATCCCTATTTGCTCCTCTCTGATTAATTGATTCAATTTATACTTAGCCCAAGATTTCCTAAAATTCTAGCTACCTTCTCTCAAGCTGTAACTAATGTCACTAGTTAAATAAATTAGAATTAACTTTGGGATCTCTCGATATGCAAAGCCTTTCCTAAACATTCAATTAGATATGAAG
>JAOSBP010000002.1:21251264-21266637 GCA_027563825.1 Erythroxylum mucronatum | reverse complement strand
ATAATTTTTATTTAATATTTTAATAAAAACTATCATTTTCTAGTATAAATATTGCATACTATATTAAAATAAATAAATTATTATTTTTTATAAAAGTGTAACTAATTTGATAATTAATAATTGTTATAGTATAAGGCAATTGTGGAGGCAGGATCGAGATCAAGATGAGTGAGAAGTAAAATACATTTGGGCAAGAATAGTAGTAAATTGTGAGATATAAGGATTTACATGGTTCACCCAAGTTTGGCTACTTCTACAAATGAGCGTAAAAATCACTATAACAGAGAAAAATACAAATTAAATCCTCTGAGCACAATGAAGATATAAATTTTGTGTATAATCACACAAAATAAAACTCTCTCCTGAAATAAAAGTGAATACAAGTTGGAGCTAATATTGGTGAAAATAAACTTTCATATGTTGCTAAGTGTCTCAGATTTGCATGCATAAAAAGAGAGGAGCTCAAGATGCATTTATAATGCTTAAATTCTACCACTTTTGCCTTGCACCAAAAACCAATTTGTCTACAAAGTCAGGCTGTAAAAAATATTGCATACGATTTGAGCATTAAATGCTTAGCTTGAAAAGTTTGACCTTAGATTCCTTAACAAGTAAGCTAACATTTGTAGTCACAAATTTATTGATTTAGATTAATGTGGAAGAGTTTTGGCCACTAACTCAACAATAATTAAACAAAACTTTTATTTCATAAAAATAAAGATTAGAAACCAAAATCATGAAATAAAAATAAAAAATTATATCAAAATAATGACAGTGAAATCAAACAATAGAACAATAGAGATATAGTCGATTATGTTTATTTTATTTTATTTTTATCTTCAAATTTACTACAAAATATGTCTAATTGAGTTTCTATTTAATGTCTTCATGTTTTTATAAGATATGAAAATTATAAATAAATTTATCTTTTATTTTTCGTTTTATTATAATTTAATTTGTTAATTAAATAAATACTTAGTTATTTAGTTATTAATAAAATAAAAATTTATGATCTAAAAATTTAATCAATTAATGATAGACATTTTAATTTATATTTAAATATTTTAGAATTACATTTTCAAAATATATTTAATTAGTTAAAATTAAAAACAAATTATTTTTTAATTTTTAATTTTATCCATTTTATTAAATATATTATTCGATAAATTTTCATTTATTAATTTTAAAAAATCTAATAAATTTTTTGTAATATTCATTAATAGATATTAAATAAGAGAAGAAAATAAAATGAATTTACCTACAACTCTTATTTAGGATTTATTGATATTACTAATAAAATATAAATATCTATCAAATAAAATTTTGATTTTTTATTAAAAAAATGAAAACCAAAATCATGAAAAAAAAAAGTAAAACCCGATGGCTCCTGAAGTATCAAAGGTAAGATCGAGGTTGGATTAGACATTGGTTTCAGTTGCTGAGACAACCAAATTGAGATAAACCATCCGTAACGAATGTTATATTTTCTCCGTTGAATGACCATTTCGTACCTTACAACTATTAATATCCTCGACAAAAGAGGGGTTTGTTTCACATTGAGTGAATTAGGACAAAAATGTATTATATAAATTAAGTAAAACTGCTTAATAATATAAATCAAATGCTCTTTAGTCAAATCGTGATTAGAAGCTGAGATTAAGAAATCAACGAGAAGGAAGAATGGCTGAATATACTATTGCGGATTCATTTGAATTGTCTGGCATACATTAAGACTTTCAAATCAATGGAAGGAATAGCCCAGACTAGAAAGGTGGAAGGAACAGATCCTTTTATCCCATTAAGAAATAACAGAGTTAAAACATCGTAATCGAAAATTTCATGCGAAAGGTCGAGGGAAAAGAGCATCAGATTTCTACCGATCAAATCCAGATGTCTGGTGCGCATAGATCTTATTGTTATCACATCTGGATTTTTGTTTAATATGCATTACACATCACCTTTTAATTTAAAGGTCGTCTGCATTCTTTAATCCTCGAAAAGATCAAGATGATAGAAAGACGGCTGGAAACGAATAGCGATAACCTTGCTTTGAGAAGATCACAAAGCTTGAGGGAAATGAATATTTAACATTTATGTACTCATCTGCATGGGGACATGTCTGGAGCACACATCCGCAGAAGTAAATGTGTTTCTTGATGGCACCGGAAGCTTTCTTGAAAATAGGATAACACCATGAAGATTACTCAGCGAACATGGTTGGTAGGTGGCGAATGGTACCCCTGTATTACAGACCAAGGTGGCCGTCTATTGTGTTCCTGCAAGTGAATCATTTAGAAACAGACTGTTGTGTTCGTGCAAGTGAATCATTTAGCAACAGACGTACATGCCTAGCAAGAAAATGAAACAAATATACATATGCATGTTGCCTTCAAAACGTGATTTTTGGCAAGCATCCTCTGGCAATTTCATGGAAACTTTCCAATGTTTATTGTAATTAATTTTCTCAATCTTGCCAAATTTCAGGATAAAAATCAAAGACATGTATGTTTAGTTGATGTCTACAAATCTTGAAGAAAATCAGATGGAAAAGTAATTCTTTCTTGATCTTTCAATGAAAAGTACAGAGAATATATAGGAAAGTATGATCCTGAACATCTCCTTAAATCAAGGAAAATTTATTTATTTCTCTAAATAATAAAATTCAATTAATTCAGCTACTAATTTCTAACTTTAAACCGACTATTTATCTCTAGAATTTCAACACTCCATCTCAAGTTGATGCATAAATATTGATCATGTCCAACTTGCTTACAAAGAACTCAAAATTCTCCCTCAATAGTTAGTGAAGACATCAACAACTTGTAGATACAAATGGTACGAGTCCACTTTCAACTTACTTTTTATAAAATGCTTGTTAATTTACATATGTTTTGTCCGATTATGCTGAACTAGATTAATGATAACATTGGTAGTTGCTTTATTATCACATAACTTCATTAGGACCTCCACCAGTTTCTTAAGTTCTTCCATTACTCTTTCAAGTCAGATTATTTCACAAATTTATTAAGCTATTGTCCGTATTCTACCTTCACACTACTCCTGGCCACCACACTTTGTTTTTTACTCCTCCAGGTTACTAGATTTCCTTACAAAAATGTACAATACCTAGAAGTAGACCTTCTGTCGCTAATAGACCCTATCCGGCTTGCATTAGTGTAGACTTCAACTCTTTTTTTATCAATTTTTCTTGAAGAATAATCCTTTTCCTAGAACTCCTTCCTTCACTTCCCCAAGCTTTAAAACAAATTCCATAAGAGTATCTAATGGTTTAAATCCACTCACCCCAGTTTCTTCTAAAAGATACAAGATATAAATCCAGTGGGTGACTACTATGCTTCTTAAATCTAGCAATTTCCATCTTGAGAAAATATCAAAGAGATCACAAGAATTTAATTTCAAACTTGTTTGAGAGATTCTGTTTCAAAATTTTCATTTCCTCATAATCATCACCAGTGAGGATAATGTTGTTTATATACACAATCAGAACTGCAATCCTCCCTTCTGCAGAAATTTTTATGAATAGAATATGACCAGACTACTCTTGTAAGAAACCTTAAGACTATACAAATCTTGTGAATCTGTCAAACCAGGCCCTCGGTGATTGTTTTAGCCTATATAAAGATTTTCTTAGCTTATCTATCCTTTTTCCAGAGCTTTCACTAAATTCTGTACACCTTTTCTTTAAAATTAAAAGGTGTTTTTGAGATCCAGCTGATGTAGAAACCAATCTAGATTAACTACAATGGAATTGCCATTCGAACATTGCCATTCTTTTTCATAACATAGGTCCAATTCCTACCATAAGGTTACAAGTTAGTTATGAAACAAAGGAACATCGTGATCTCCTTGCTTGGCCTTCCACAACTTTGTTTTTAGTTCAAACAATTGAGAAGAATTCTCAATATCCAAATACCTCCCTCACGCCGCATCTCATACATCTTTTGTTATTGGGAAAACATATGGGGTTTTCCAATTGCAAGTTCCATTGAATTAATCAACCAAGCTGTAACCAAAGAATTTCTAGACCTCCATATTGCCATATTTGGATCATCTAAAGTTGGCCATGTTATCTCTCCAATCAAATGGCCAATTTTTCCTCTGCCATCAAGGGCCAATTTTATTGTTTGCACCCATTCTAGGTAATTCTCGCCATTCAACTTGTGATCTCGTCAATTGAAAGAGCAAAATCGAGCCAAAAAGATCACCACTGCATTGTGTGTTTCACATTGTAGCATCGAGATTAGTCACAATTGAATTGCTGAAATCATTGCTAGAGGACGAGGAGTTTGTTTCTCTAATCAATCATCACCAAACAACAGCCTATTTATGACTAATTTGAATGGGGAAAAAAAAGTGAGAGCCATGACTCTTATACCATGAAGAAAATCAAAGGGAAAAGTAATTCTTTCTTGATCTTTTATGAATGGTAGAGAATATATAAGAAAGTACAATCCTAATCATCTACTTAAATCAAAGAAAATCCATTTATTCTCTAAGCAATAAAATCCCATTAATTCAGCCACTAATTTCTAGCCTTAAACTAGCTAATTATCTCTTAAATATCAACAAATTATCTCTAGAATATCAACAAATCCAAGCACATATCTTAAGTATAGTTTCTATAAAATGTAGACCTATATATTGGAGTAGTAAACTGTGCCTCAAAAAGGGACCTCTTCCCTATTACGAAACACAAGTTGTGAGTTTGCTTTATCCCAACAGTTAATAACAAAACTAAGCAAGCATCATCTACATATATCTATGTGGTTAGTCGCAACAAAAATCTCTACCTAACAATTATTATCATGTGATTAGATGCTGTGGAAAAGTTGGACATAATGAAACTAGATCTTTACAAGATTCTTCTGTTAATCAGGAGCAGATTCTTAGGAATAATTTTTCAGTTTGTAACCTCCTTAGTTAAAGGCAGTTTGTTGAAATTCAATTCAGGAAAATCTTCTTTTAATCAAGTAGATAATCTTAATTGATTTAGGTCTATCTTTTAAAGAACCATCAGGTATGTGTCAAGGCTCTGCTTATATACCCGACTAAAGTAGTTGTTTAAATAAGTTTTTATAAGAATAAAAGCTCTCAATAAATTTCCACATGATATCAGAGCAAATCTGAACCAATCCCTATCACATTCTTGTTATCATACATCGATGACAAAATTTATCAAGTCTGCCCTAGCAAGTGAATAAAGTGACACATCCAACCCAAACTCTGGCCAAATGGCCATACCTACACATTCTAGCAGTGTTTCTGAAAATATTTTGATGCAGATTATTGGGCATAAACTTAATAACCAAAATTTAAGCTTGTGGTCTCAATAAGTAATGATTTTCATGTGTGGAAAAGGAAAAGTAGACTATTTTACCAGTGTTGTCGTCCAATCGGATGAAAACAGCCTTGCCTATCGAATCTGGAAGGTGGAAAATAATCTAGTGATGTCCTAGCTGCTAAATTCCATAACTAATGAGACAGGTGAAAACTTAATGTATTACAAGACAGTGAAACAAATCTAGGAAGAAACCCATGACATGTATTCAAATAAAGACTACTTCTCCTGTGTTCAAATTTAAAGGAATTCTAGCTGATTTGAGACAAAGTAAGTCATCACTCATGGAATATTTTAATCAATTAATTCGGTATTGGCAACAATTAGATATGTTGGAGGATGTCTCGTGGAACTGTGCAGAGGATGGCAAACAATATAGAAAGATCCAAGAGAGGGAGAGAGTTGACAAGTTTTTATTAGGACTAAAAGTGGTTCGTGGACAGATTCTTAGTACCAAGCCTATGCCCAAGCGTTCGTGAAGCTTTTGCAGAAGTACGAAGAGAGGAGACTCGGAGGAAAGTGATGTTGGGAACATCAACAAGACAGCCCAACCTAGAAGGGTCTACACTTGCAGTAAAGTGGCAATTCTCAAACTCTTCTCATGGTGAACAACTAAATAAATCAGGCAGCAAGAATACCCAGGGGTAGAACAGTTGCCCTTGGTGTTATCATTGCAAAAAACTAGGGCATACGAAGGAAACAAGATGGAAAATACATGGAAAACCAACAAATTGGCAGCCTTCCTCTCGATCTTTTCAAACAAGCCATAGGTATATTACAGTGGCAAAAAATCGAAAATTCGAAGAAACCAACCCATTCAACCAAAACCAAATAGAAGCCTTGCAGAAAATGATACAAAGCTCAATCTAGAGAACACACAATCCTAATGAAAGCAATATAGTAACTATGGCACAAAAAGGTAACTCCTACACTGCTCTAAGTGCAAAGAAAAATTCTACACAGTAGGTTGTTGATTCTGGAGAATCCAACCACATGACGGAAGATATTTCCATATCTAATCAATAAAAATCCATCTTTCTTTTAATGTGAAGTCTATCAATTATCTAAGGATCCTAGTTCCTTTCCTATTCAGCCATAAAAAAAATCCAACCTGTTTTATATGATCCATAGTGACATTTAGGGACCATCCAAGGTTAAAAAAAAAAACATTTTAGGGCATAGGTGGTTTGTCACATTCATTGATGACCATACTCGAATCATCTGACACTTATTAATGAAGGAGAAGTCAGAGGTAGGACCAATATTTTAACTTTTTCACAAGAAGATTGAAAACCAGTTTCGAACCAAAGTCCAAATTCTCAAAACTGATAATGCAAGCGTATTCTTTCACTCATTTCTTGGAAGATATCTTAGTGAACATGATATTATCGTCTTAGTTCTTGTGTTGATACACCATAACAAAATGGTATAGAAGAATGAAAAAACAATCACCTATTGGAAGTTGCACATTCACTAATGTTGACAGCTCATGTTCCAAAATTTTCTTTGAGAGGTAGCAATTATGACTGTTACATATTTAATTAACCGAATGTCGTGTCATGTCCTAAACTTTCAAACTCCCTATTAGTCTCTCATCACCACATATCCCCACATTCGGTTCATGACCAATTTACCTCTAAAAATATTTGTTGTACATCCTTTGTCCATATTCATCATCAAAATCATAGCAAGTTTGATTATAGGTCCATTAAGTGTATTTTCTTAGGATATTCCTCAAATCAAAGTGGGTATAAATTTTACTCTCTAGTCACAAAAAAAAAGTTATGTGATACCATGGATGTTACATTATTTGAAGAGCAACCATTCTACTCCAAATCCAGTATTTAGGGCGAGAGTTCTACAAATGAATATCAGATTTGGTCTATAGATTCTAGTGTGCCTATGCTCAGTCTGGTTACTCCAAGCATCTCCAGTCCAGTTGCTACAAATGTGCCCAATTCAATTGCTCCAAGTTTAATGACAGTCCCTAGGATACTCTATTATGCCTAGTCCTAGTCCTTCTATTCCTGATGACCGAAAGAGTACAAAAGAGAAAGAGCTAATTGTCTATTCCAGAAGGCAGAAAGAAAAAAAGGAGACTAAACATTCAGTCATCCACAACATTGTCAAGAAGCCATCCCGAGCCCTCAACGCCACACAAGTAATGGTTCTACCATATCATATTGTTCTAGTGATTTGAATGATTTGGACTCGCCTATTACTCTAAATAAAGAAAAATGAGCATGCACTTTATATCCGATTAGAAACTTCATGTCTTATGACAACTTGTCTCCTAACTACAGGGCATTTTCTACTTCTCTGAGTGAAATACAAATTCCCAGAAATGTTTAGGAAGCTCTTGAACAACCTGGATGGAAGGAAGCAGTTATGGAGGAAGTGAATGCTCTAAAGAAGAACCAGATTTAGGACTACATGGAACTAACCGCTAAAAAGAAGGTAATTGGCTGGAAATGGGTGTTTGCAGTCAAGTACAACATGGATGGAAGCATAAATCAATTCAAGGCTAGTCTGGTTGCCAAGGGATTTACAGAGTCCTATAATATTGATTATGAGGAGACTTTTGCTCCTGTTGCAAAACTCAACTCTATTCGTGTTCCTCTCCCTTACAGCTAATCTGGGATGGCCATTGCATCAATTAGACATAAAGAATGCCTTCTTAAACGGTAACCTAGAAGCAGAAGTATACATGCAAGTTCCTCCTAGTCTTGATACACATGAAGGTTTTGAAAAGGTCTGCAGGCTAAGGAAATCGTTGTATGGGCTCAAAGTCTCAAACAATCACCTCGGGCATGGTTTGAAAAATTAAATGGAGTTGTAAAAAGGTACGGGTTCACTCAATGTCAAACATATCACACTATGTTTATCAACTTCAATCTTGACGGAAGGAAAGCAATCATGATAGCATATGTAGATGATATCACTCTAACAAGTGATCACTCAGAAGAAATCAAGTTTGTAAAAGATGTTCTAGCTGATAAATTTGAAATCAAAGACTTAGGAAAACTTAAATATTTTCCAGGGATGGAAATAATTCGCTTACAACAGGGAATTTCAATCTCACAACAGAAATATATTATGGATCTAATGAAAGAGACAGGCATGTTAGATTGCAAACCAGCTCTTACTCCTACGGGCCCTGTGGTGAAGCACCTGATGGAAAAGGAAGGAAGTTTGATAGATAAAGGGAGATACCAAAAACTAGTGGGAACACTAATCTACCTTCCACATACTAGGCCATATATAAGTTTTGTTGTAGGAATGGTGAGCCGATACATGAATCATCCAACAGAGAAACACTTAGAGGCTGCTTTTCACATCCTAAGATACCTAAATCAAAGTCCAGGAAAAGCTCTTTTCTTTGGAAAAACTACAGATCAAGAAGTAAATATTTTCACCAATGCAGATTGAGCAAGTTCATTAACAGATCGCAGATCTACTACAGGGTACTGCACATATGTCCGGGGTAATATGATTTCACGGAGAAGCAAAAAACAAGCTGTAGTTGCAAGGAGTAGCACAGAGGTAGAATTCAGGACAATGTGTCATGGGATTTATGAAAGAATTTGGCTTGAGAGAATGCTAGAGGAATTGAAAGCAATTAACTCGATTCAAATAACATTGCAGATTGACAAGAAAGATACCATCGAAATAGCAAGGAATCTAGTTTATAATGATAGAACAAAGCATGTCAAGACTGACCGACATTTTCTCAAAGAAAAAATCGAGCAAGGCATACTTAACCTCTTCTATGTTCCTACTAACCAGTAGACAGTAGTATATTCACAAAAGCACTACTCAGATATAGTTTTAACAACTTGAAATCCAATCTGGGTATGATCGACATCCATAACCCAGCTTGAGGGGGAGTGTGGAAAAGCTAGACAAAATAAATCCAGGTCTTTGCGAGATTTATCTGTTAAGTAGGAGCAGATTCTTAGGGATAATTTTTATATTTGTAACCTCCTTAGTTAAAGGCAATTTGTTCTAATTCAGTTGAGGAAAATCTTCATGTAATCAAAGAGATAATCTTAACTGATTTAGATGTATCTTTTAAGGAATCATGGAGTATGCCTCAAGGTTCTGCTTAAATACCCAAATAGAGTAGCTGTTTGGATAAGTTTCTATAAGAATAAAAACTCTCAACAAATTTCTACAAATGCATTTTCCTTTCAATGCTATTTAGTTCTTGTTAATGACGTTAACATCATTTATAAATCCAAAGTTGTAGCTTTATGAGCGCACGATCTAAAAGCTAGGTGTCTAAACTTGCAAAGGCATGATTAAGGCAAACACAACAATTCTGAAATGCAAAAGTGCATGGAAATACACGTAGGGTACAAATAAAAGCATACATGAGGAAAGATTCACTCACTCCTATTTCTGTCACAAAATGGCATGAAGAGCAACGAACCGATGAAGCTCCATATGGATACATCAGCAATACAGTACAACCACCACAGTTAACTTGCCCAACTTCATGAGCTGCAAGTGATGATTGAATTAAATTTCACTAATTTGGCAATCATGTCAATGTTTTAGAACGTAAGGCTTGGCAAAATGACTCTTCAACATTTCGTAGAAGTATTCTATTGGTGAAAAAGCATACAAGGGAGAAAGTTCAACAAACAAGACAAGCTATAACACCCTTTGTGAGTGAATATGTCCACGTTAGAGTAAAAACTTCAACCTTGCAATACTACTCCATCTATATCCTCCCTATAGACCAAAGTGCACATCTTACTTATAGTATAGGGACCTTACATTTAGAGTGCCTAAGTCATGCCTCTAAATACATGATTAATAAAAGCCCTTAATCAAGATACATCTATGTGACATTAAAATTTTAAGACAAACCTGGCAGCTAATAAGAAACCCAAGGAACTTCCTTTTTAGCTTAAGCTAAAACACAACCATCAACTTGTTAAACCAAAGACCAGGACACCAACTCCAACACCCACCAAGAGAAAAGAAGGATAAAAGAACCTTCAAGCACGTAGTTGCTGGTCTGACAACAAGAACATTGGACATGTCTGGCTCCTTTTGGATATGAAAGCAGCTTTCGGCAAGATCCACATACCATTTGACTCTGTTCTGCACCTAAAAAGAACCCACAAAATTAGAAGCTGTTTCACATATGAAACTACTTAAATTACGTTCAGAAAAACACAAGCATGTTAGATTGTATTGTATTGAGGAAAAAGACTCTTTTTTTTCACTTTATTTGTTCCTTCAATCTCAATGAGAATAAACAAAATTATAGTCTTCATGCCTCCTACTTGAACTTTTGTTATTTAAGTCATTCTATACATGATATCATTCAAATCCAATGGGGTTTTCAGTGTCGATAAAATTAGAATTATATCTAAAATAATAACAAACATACTTAGAACTATAATTATTCATGAAAAGGTGTACCAAATATCAATTCAGACTGTCAACATAAGTGGTTATAGTCTACATCAACAATTACAAAATTTAGATTTTTCTCCTAGAGTACAAAAGCACTACCAAGTAGCCCCTTGCGACGTACAATATAGGGCACTATAGAATTGCTGTATAAAAGTAAGTCAATAAAAAGCACGGCGATTCACCTGAAGAAGACGACGCCGGCGGAGGAAGATGTGAAACTGGAGGAGGTGGGGCCGGAGGGATGGCTTGCCAACCTGGCGGTGGGCCCTCTTCCACATCATATTCCATCTCCATAGCTGCTGCTGCTTCTATCCTATCTGTAACAGTCTCGTACCTTCAGTAACCAAAGTGGGTTTTAAAAAATGAATCTCTCGTTAGCCACCCGACCAGCCTCATCAGGTTATGATGGGTATGGATGTGCTCATGTCAACAAGACGAAACTCCAGAGATAGACGGTGCCGTCCCAGCTTAAAATTTGAAAAGTGTAGAGGGTAATTTAGTCATAATGATCAAGATGAACGAAATGATAGTTTTTCTTCCCACGATTTTAAAAAGAAAAAGAGAAAATTTATTTTTAAAAATTTTCACGCCAAATCCAGTAAGCTCAGGCTAAGCTTAGACTACAAGTCCGATTAGGCTCCATCTAAGCTAAAATGTTTCAAAATCGAGCCTACTCGAGACCTCAAAGTTTTGTTTTTCCACAGGACTTCCTAGGAGGTTACCTATTCTGGTACTGCTCTGGCCCTAGCACATTTAACTTCGGAGTTCTGATGGAATCCGGTGCGTTAGGGCAAGGAAAACACATCTGCAAGGGAGAGGTATCCACATCCTTATAAGGCATGCTTCGTTCTCCTCCCCAACCGATGTGGGATCTCACAATCCACCCCCCTAGGAAGCCCAGCGTCCTCGCTGGCACACCAGTCCGGGTCTGGCTTTGATACCAATTGTAGGACCTCGGCCTCTACAGCCTTGCGTCCACAAGGCCTCGATCTCTCGGGCCTCATGTCCACCTGCTTGCAGATAGTGTCCTCTTTGGTAAAGGGGTAGGAGAGCCCTCAAGGTATGCACTACACCCTCTCGAGTTCGCGGTGGGAGGAGAGCCCTCCGGGTATGCACTACCACCATTCGAACTCGAGACCTCAAGGTTTTGTTTTTCCACAGGACTTCCCAGGAGGTCACCCATCCTGGTACTACTCTGGCCCTAGCACGTTTAACTTCGAAGTTCTGATGGGATCCGGTGCTTTAGGGCAGGGAAAACGCGTCTGCAAGAGAGAGGTATCCACATCCTTATAAGGCATGCTTCGTTCTCCTCCCCAACCGATGTGGGATCTCACAAATGACATGTGTTTACGTCTTTGTCATGCCCTTTTAGACCCTTGCTCTTGCCCCTTCTATTGCTCTCCACCAAGAAAGCCTGCACATTGTCAACTTTCATCTATTTTCTTTTGATTTCTTTACTGAACATACTCTCTTTGATTACATCTACAGAGAGCACACCTTTAGGAGCTAAATTGTTAATCGTCACCGCCAACATCTCCCAGCTATCTGGTAATAAACTCAATAAGAACACAGTTTGGAGCTCGCCAACAAGAATGATCTTTATTATGTAAGCTTGTTGATTATATCCTGGAAATCACTTAGATGCTCCTACATAGGTTTCCCAACTTTCAACTTCAAGTTTACAAGCCTTTTAATTAAAAAAGCCTTATTATGGCCAGTCTTCCATTTATAGAGTCCGTTTTGCTTTTTCTATAGCTCAAAAGGATCCATCTCTTAAGACACATGGTTGAATATACTAATAATAATCTATTATCGAATCATGCCCAGAGTTTTTTGCTTCATCTTCTCCCATTATATGTCTAACATCTTTTCAGGCTTAAAAGAACATCATCCTTCACACCTTTATCTGATGTTTTATACCCTACAATCAATCGCTTTTGTTGTAGTTTAGTGACAAATTATTTAAATGCATTCTTTATGTTGTACATGTTTAGATGTATATGATAAAATACATGGGATAATTGTACATTGCAAATGAAATTATAATGAGATTATAATTATGATATTCATATTGCATTTATGTATTATTCCTACATATTCCTAGTCATTATTCTATTAAGATTAGACATTAATAGAACGTAAAAAGACTAGCAGACGTTTTGTTTTTCTTTATAAAAGAAGTAGTCGATCTCATAGGCTAAAGTATAGAGATACTTAAACAAACGTGTGCGTGCTTGCGAGAGAACAAGTTCACTGAACATACCCGATATGAGAAATCCATTTGGGACATTACTTATATGTCTATGAAATTCTCATTGTGATGATTGTATAAGTGATCCTTTGACTTGACGTCAGCAAAGTTATCTTGTATGGAGATTGCTATGCTTTGATACTACTTATGATCTATTTAATCATAGGTCATTTAATTGGTAGTTATTGGATGTAGCATGAATTATATGGAGATAGTTGAGTGATTAAAATAGGATTCATCACCCTAAAGTAATTAGGGAGAATGTTTCATTATTCTCGATTAGTATCAATTCAAGAAATCCTTGGCTAAGGTAAAATGATGCTTTGTAAATAGTTTACAAATGTCATTAATTAAATCGATGGCTAATGGCAGAGAACTAATATCATTAGACTCAAAATAGAGTAGACATTAACTCCATGCTCTATTTCTAATCGGAACATTGTATAATGAAAAGATTAAATTATATGGAAAAATTATGCATGGAAAGGTTAGCTAAAACTACTTTGACATTCCTAAATATTTGGGTAGTCATGGTGCGTTCCTAAACGCCAATCTTGATCTATAATTATAAATTGTTTAATTGGAGAATTAAATACAAATTAAAAGAAGTTTTAATTTATCTAATTTTAATTATGAATTAAAATTAGATTTTATAATCATTGCCAACATATTTGGGAATCTAATGGGTCTCACATATAGAATGAGTTAAAGAGAGCAAAATTAATTTAATCAAGATAGACTTGATTGCAAAGTTTGAGAAACTTTATAGTTAAATATGAGATATTTTATAAATAAGGATCAATACGAGATATTGAATTTTATATGGACATAATTGATATTTAATTAGAATTCGTCTAAAGCTTATTATAAATAGGCTTAAGCTCTATGGAGCTAACACTTCTTGCTTAACCCTCTTTGTAAGAGTTACAAAGTTCTCTCAACCTGCTCTATGAATACCGATAGAGGCCGGACGCTTGTACGACTACGGTAGTTGAGACAGATCGATTTCAGAAACGGTTCGAGGGATACGACAAAATAAAGATTAAGCTTCAGAATAAGATACAAAAAATTATGTTTGATTATTATTAGTTATAATTTAGGAATTGAATTGCAATAGGTTTGCAATCAAAATCTGAAAGGTGTTTCATATTAATACCGGATAAACCCCGAAAACATCGAACCCTTTGAATTTGATTCTGCTTAATTTCTGTAGAGTTCAGAATATGTTGTTGGTTTGGTTATCTTTCGCGTCTGTTGGCTATTTGTGTTTTCTGGAAAATTAAAATTGTTTGCCCCGTTAGCAAATCTATGCAAACCAGAATAGTTCTAGTATCTTTCCGTCTTCTTCCTGCTCCAGAAAATCTATGCAAACCAGAATAGTTTGCGGAATAAGTGCCTTTCCGTCTTCTTCCTGCTCCAGAACCCATCTCTCCAAACCTATCTCAAACCCACACCAAGTACTGGGTCTCCAGTATTAGAGAGCTTAAGAGCTCGATTATAAGCCAATAAAGCCAATTCCTCCGTCGTCTGCTTGCTACAATAATGAGAGGCAGAGGATCGCCTGGAGCGGCGTGGAGTGTACGGCTTCAACAAGAACTCGCACACATGCTTCCGTCATTGCCGTTTTCTCCCTCTGTTTACGCCATGAGTTAACGTGGATGAAGGAAGGCAAATCAACGTCAAGCATACCAGCAAAAGTGCGAGAGGCTAGCTTTTGTGGGCAGGCGGCGGCATGAGGGAAGCAATTGTGAAGGTGTCGTTGGAAAACGATGAAAAAACTTGGGTGGCTGTGATTACAGTGAAATGTGGGAAGCAGTTGTGAGAGATGTGAACAATAAAGATGGAGATGGAAGCCCATCTTTATTTGTCACATCCATAAATAGTAGATAGAATTAAAGGCTGCGCCGAGAAGTCGAAAATGATAGTTTTCTGTGGTTCTTAATTTTTTTAAGGCTTTAATTTCAATTAAATGAGTTTAATTGGAGTTAAGTAAGTTTCATTTCCTAATAAATTTTGAAAATGTGTTTTCTAATTGTTTGAAAGGGTTAATTTTATTAGGAAAATTTTAGAAGTTAATTTAATTTTTCAAGATGTTGAATTATTAAATTAAATTAATCATCAAATCAATTCAAAAATTAACATAATCATTTTTCTTAATTTGATTAAGATAAATAATTATATTGATTCTTAATTAATTTTAGAAAAGTGGCTTCTAAAATTAGAATTAATTAGTTTCAATTAGATTGAAATTAATTCATTAGAAAAGTTGTTTCTAAAATTAGAATTAATTATTTTCAATTAGATTGAAATTAATTAATTAGACTTCTTGAAAT
>JAOSBP010000002.1:21201079-21248320 GCA_027563825.1 Erythroxylum mucronatum | reverse complement strand
TGAATTAAAGTGAGTATTTTAATCATTTTTGTATCAATAGTCGCTAAGTGAAATTAATTAAAAATATCAACAATTAAACACATATCAAGCATTGCTAGTATAACATTTATGTAGCCATTATTGCTAACTTAACGTATTGCCTATTTGAGCTATTATTACAACTTGTACATATAACTAATTACACAGAAAAATAAGAGATGAATCCAAAATATCCCCACAAGCAAATTATATACTTATGATATTGAACATTTATGTAGCCATTTTCTACCTAACAAGGACAATGATTTGAGATTCATTGTTTACTTGAAATTCATCGATATAATTGGGTTTTAGAAAATTTTTTGTGGTTTAGACTATGGAATTTATAACATCTAGTTATTAAATTTGCAATAATATAAAAAAAACTTTACTTATGTGGGATGGATGCTTCTTTAAGGACTTTATAGTTGTTGTGGCTTGTAATTGTCTTGAAGTGATGTTAGATTTTCCATTGAACTTAATACATCTTAGTTTAAAAGATAATTCGAAAGATCTTGGATCAACATATTCATATTTACTTTTATTTGTTTACGTAAAACTATAAATTTGTGACAAACTTGTGAACATAACATTGGTTAATAAATAGGAGTTTGTATATATTAAACTCACATTTTTTGCATTGTTGACTAAGTATATATTCTTGATTAGTAGATAATATGTTGTGAAGGCCAATATGTTAAAACATAATTTGCTTATTATCAATTTAAGCAACATACTTCATGTAATCATATTATTATAAGAGAAAGTAATTTTTTTAATGTGTAAATGTGTCTCTACTTATGCTAGTCTTACAACTATTGTTTCTTTAGTTGCTTGTCTTACTATTACTTTTCCAATTGTGTCCCCTCTGTTATTGCTACTCCTTTAGCTATTGAACCAAAAGTTGTTAATGTTAAGACCTGTAAATAATTGCATCATGTTAACGTCACAAAAAAAATAAAAACAAGTGATTAATTTGAATGCAATGTCAAACAATGAATGGAATAATTTTGCATATATTAATTAACTACGAAATGCTAGTGAATGAAAACTCTAAACCCATAGCATTTTATAACAAAAGAATAAGATCAAAGATCATATTAGGGTTTCTCACTATGTTTTTGCATACAAGGTTTGAGAAAAGGAGTAATATATAAATTAGAGATGCATTATGGAATAAATAAAATAGATTATGTATGCATTCTCGTTGTTGCTCCTAAATAGCTTCATTAGCATCATAACTAAATTGAAATGATAGTAAGCATGGCAATAAGGCCTAGATTGATCCAACATCGAGCCTAATTTTTTCAAAAATTCATGCCTCAAGCAAGACTCAAGCTCGGACTGGCTGGGCCTAGCCTGGCTAGAATCTCGACACAAACAACTTCATTTTGACATTTTATTTTTAAAAAATTAATTCAGTCTAAGCCCAACTTTCTATCTCGATTCCAATCAAGTTTTGGTTTAGGTTCGAGCTCAAGGCAGCAGGCCCGAGCCCAGCCTAGCCCATTGTCATCCATAAATGATTACTAAAATATAATTATTAATGGGTTGTTCGTTAGAATTTGTTACATTGCACCTTGTACTATTGTGTCAAGAGGCTCCATATTTTCTATATTTTTCACTTAACACTTTTCCTGTAGCAATAGGAATGCATACATAGCCTAATTTATTTATTGCATAATACATCTCGAATTTATTAAAATAATTTCTAAACTTTCAATTACTTATATTGACGGGTTATTTAGTAGGCTTTGTTACATTTCACATTTTACTACTGTGTCAAGAGGCTCCACATTTCTATATATTTTTTTTCATTTGGCTCTTTTCCATATTCTTTCTTTTTTCATTTGGCTCTTTTCCATATTCTTTCTTTGAAGTGTCTACTCAAGAACTTGGCTAATGCCATTTTAGGTTTATTAATTGCAGACATATATGCTTAGGCTTATATGTCTTAATTTTGGAACATTTGTCATTATTATCATATGATGCATATAGTTGCATCTTTTATCTTTCAATGCATCCTACTCTAATTTGTGCAGACTCACTTGTTTTCATCTGACATTAAATCTTATAGTTACTAAGTAATCAACAACATCATCTTTGAATTATTTGGTATTGGCAAATCTCATACCCAATGTCCACCGTAATGGTCCACTACATAGTTGATGTCTAAAACTTATATTAGGCCTTCTTAGTGGCCCTCTAAGGTCTTATATACTAGGGTATTAATCACTATCAAGAAAAAAATTTATAGTTAATTGAATAAACCTCTATTAATTGGTGGCCATATGGAATTGACTCATCAAATGTACTTTACCGTCCTTCATCTTCATTATGATCTTTATCATGTGAACTACTACTATCAATTGAATTATTGTCACTATTATCATTATTTTCAGAACTACTTTTATTTTCATGACTATCTATCTACATATTAACACATACATCCTAAAAAAATACTTTGTGAGTTTACTTCATTAGGCATAATATCACCATCAAGCCCAATATCATTTCTAGCAAAAGTTGAAACTTCTAAAACAAAAGTTAGAGTGTCTACCTTATGTGTAATATACACATCATTTATCTCGTGCACTTTTAACAAGTTAATTAACTTAATAAAGACTCATTAAGTCTGAAACTTAGAACTCTCTAATAAACCTTGTCAATTTGTTGGTACCTAAGATCCTTTCTGATTCATGAATTTACATATAAATCACAAAATCAAGGTCAACTTTATTTGTTAAAAAAAGCGTAATGACCATTCCTCGTAACTTAATTCAAGGATTTAACTTAAAGTGTCTACCATAAATAACCTCGAGCTTACATATTGAGACATTATAATCCTAAAAAATCGTAAGTATATAACATATGGAATCATAAATAGATATCACATTGAAATAAAAAAGACACAAGTATATAACGAAGATACAATATATAGTATGACATTTATCTTTTTCCTGTTAAATCAACATTATCACAAATTTCATCTTATAAATCTAAAGCCCCAAAAGAAGTGAATTAAAACAATATTGTTAACTGAGGTTAACTAAGGTTTTTTTTTTCAAAATGCAGTATTAGACAATAGGGTATAGGTGTGTAGTAATTATCAATTAATTATTAAAATAGTATTATTATCCTATGGAAACTATTATACAAACTTGAACTTAACAGTAATTAAATACGTTAAACTTAGGTTAAAGTTTACACTTGCTTATTGGCTTAATGGTCTTATAGACACCACCTGATATCAAATTTATGATTAGTTATTTATCTTAAGATAAAGGTAAGAATATTAATCAACCTACTTACCACATGGTAACTATTACACAAGACTTTATAAGGAACTCCAAGTTCGCACCTAAATACACCTAAATTTAAGTACATTAGTTGAACTCCAACAATTCAACCCAACCTTTTTGATTCCTTCGTGTTTAAAATATTTCTTATAATAATTTAAGCAAACCAATGTGATTAACTTATCCAACACAAATGGACAACAATAAGAAGAAAATTATGTACAAATCTTGCAATAAAATTACCAACCTTTATAAACTTTTACAATAGTTACAAAAGGTATAGAGCTTTAACTCTTTCTATATGAAGCCTTTACTCAAGCTATTTATAGACATTTGGAGACTTGTAAGGCAAGAATACAAGAAATTAGATAATAAGGCCATTAAATCACTTAGTGGTTGAGATCACCAATTACTTTAGGCACTATTTTAGTGGGTAGTTTACATCTCCACTATCTAAGAAAAATAAACATGTGACAATGAAGCTAAAGACACACCATTCCACTTTACCATGTTCTTTTCCATGTCCTCACACTATATTCATGCTTTAACTTACTAACTTTGTCATATTACCTTTAATATTTATTCAAAAGTGAAGCTTAGTCAAGTTCCAAGCTAACTTGCACATTCTCAAACTAAAGTACACTCATGGTCGAGTCAATTCATTTATGATTCATTATTTGAGCACCATTTTATCCTTAATAACATGAACATTTAAGGCAAGTCTAACTCACCCAAGCAAATCAACAGCTCATTGTCCATTAGCTAATTATAAAGCTCAATCCTTGCTTGATCCCACTTAGTTAAGTCATCCTGGTTCGTTTGGCATACTTAAGTCATGATAGTATTTGGTATAGGCTCAGCAACAACTAGCAAAAATTGACCTACAACATTAAAAAACTAATAAATCAACAACATCAGGTAAATATAATGTTGTCATTGGAACAAATTAAAGGTGAGTATTTACCTAATCTTCTAATTTCCACAAGGTTGTGCCTTTCTCTTATGTAGTTTCCACCAACTAAATGAAGAACTTTGTTTTTTATTACTTCTTATGTTGCCCCATAATTCGATGATCCAAAATCTTCTTAATTTGATCATTAAAAATGTTTCTTATAATTGGTGGAGATCTTTTTACTTGACTCCTATTTGGTTTTGTTACATCCTTAATTATAGCGTTTAACAAATAACATGTAATGTTGGATGTATCCTTAATCATTTCAGCAACTTAAGTTGATATGCCATATTTTTATCTTTTTTAGGATCTCGAATGGCTAATCATATTTTGGAACTAAGATTCGATGTACCTGTTTGTTACTAATATTCTTCTACATTTAAGGAGTTACTTTTAAAAGGATCTTATCCTCGGTGTTAAATTCAGGAGGCCTCCTTCGTTGATTCGCTTATTTTTTCATCTATTTAGAAGCTTTCGAAAGACTATCCATTGCTTTATCCAATAGCTACTATTTTTCTTTGTAAATCAATAAACAGTTGAGCATTTTCTCTTAAATTTTGTTGAGTTATTTCAAGAGGAGTAAGAGACTATTTTCCAAACATAGGTTTGAAGGGACTCTTCTCTGTAGTTAAGGATCTATTCAAGTTACAATGAAACAATACATTATCAAGTAAAATTAGTCAATTTTGTTGACTTACATAATGACAAAAATTTTGTTGAACTACATAATTTCATAAATATTCTTCTAGCAAGTCATTGATCACTACCATTTGGCTATTCGTGTTGTAGGTGATGTGTAGTAAAAAAATTTGAGATCACATGATTGAAGTCATGTTGTCCACTTTTGGGAATCTACTATTGAAGTACATCAAGACTAATATCTACAATATTTCTAGAATTGGTAGGGGGCTACAAGAATCTTGCCCCCTCCTTCCTTACAAGATTATCTAATTAGAAAATAAGGCAAGTTTTGAAAAATACCTTAATATTGATGTCCATCTTTGACCAATAATAAGAATGAGAAAGGAGAGCTAACATTTGTTGTACTTTTAGGTGACCAACTTACTATGAGCATACTTCACTTGTATAATTTGGCAATATATATTGTTAAGTAGAGTTACTACTATAATTCAATTTGAAAAGTCCGATTTAAGTCAAATAATGGTATATAAGTTGTAAATACTTCCTTCTGACTTAATGTGTCAGCCACATTGTTGTACCTCATTAGTTCATGCTTCCACATAAAGTCATATTTGACATGAAATTCCTACTACTAGATTTGTTTCATGAATAACTTCTTTTGAGTCTTAAAAAAGTATTAGCAATATTATTTGCACAGATAATAAACTTTAAGTAAACCCGTCAAACATCAAGGTAATGCACTACTGTCAATATCTCCTTCTTATGGGTCAAGTATCGCTAATCAACACTATAGAGTACAAATGACAATAGGTCAAGCTAGACCTAACAGGATTAACACAACCAGCAAAAACTATTTTTTAAATTAAAAGTGCAAAAATGACACCATTTTTAGCAAAATGCAAAAAAGTCATCGTTTTGCTTATAAGTATTGGGCCTCAAGCCTGGTCAATAAGGTCAGGTTGGGTCTAGTCAGGGTTGGGGTCAATTGCGATCTCTACTATTGAGTTTATGACTTTTGACTAGAATAGGAGGGCCTTTTGCCTCACGACTCTACCTAATATTTTTGTTCAAAAGATGCATATGTACCTGAAAAAGGAGATCAAATGGGATAGCTTTAGTATAAGTTTAATTAGAATAGTTGATTTTAACTTTTTGAAAGCTTCTTGGCATACTTTATACTAGCACAAATGCATTATTTTCTTCAAATAGTCTATAATAAATCGACGATAATAGTTCGCTAAGATAAGAAAGTTGAAAAGTTCCTGCACCATCTTAATGATCCAGTAATCAACAATTGCTTATACCATTTTAGGATCTGCTCTTACTTGGATCCTACTCACAAAGTGTTTCGAAGGCTTGATCTTAGAATGAGCAAATTCACACTCCTCCATCCTTACAAAAAGTTTGTATTGTTAAAATTGGTCAAATATTTTCCTTAAGAGTTACATATGTTCTACTAAGTTAGTGATATAGACCATAATATCATCCAAATAAACCACTATAAAGTTATCCAAGAATTCATATAATACATCATTTATTAACTTCTAAAATGTAGCAGGGGCATTGGTCAAATTGAATGGCATGACTAAAAATTTATATGATCTATACTGAGACACAAGTTGCTTATACTCATCTCCCTCAACAATATACAATTACTAATACTCACTATGGAAGTTGAGCTTTCTGAACATTGTAGCCATTGATAATTTATCCATCAAGTATTTAACTAAATGAATATTTATTCTTGATAGTTACCTTATTTAAGGCTCGATAGTCCACACACATCCATAATGTTCTTCCTTACTTTTTTTGAAAAAAACACTTAGATGTATCTCATTTCCAATAATTCATAAGTTAATTTCATAATTTCACCAACTCTAATTGGGGCATTCAATAAGGGGCATAGGTAGAAGAAGGAATCATACTTAACATTAGCTCAATCTTATGCTCAATTTCTCAATAAAGGGGAAGAAGACTTTCTAGCTTCTTAGGCATTATATCTTTCCAAAAATGTTAGGAACTTCCACTACATAGTCTTCAATAATCTCTTATTTGACCATCAAGTAAGTCTTCATACCTTTTTAAGACTTTTTTTTGATATTCATGGTTAAAACATATGCCACTGTTTTTGTTTTGCCCATCTTCCACATGAATTTTCTCATTTATAAATATCATAATTCTAAGATGTGGATATAACACCACTTTTAATGCCTTAAGAAAGATGACTACCAAAAATTAATTCAAAATCATCAGAACATTTAGCCATCATATTACACTTCCCACGCTAACTTCCAACATTCAATGGAAGGTAGCGTATAACTCCTACAAATGCTTATGCTTTTGTCAAAGGAGTCTTCATTTTTACCCAAGTTCTTACTCAATTTTAACACTAACTTTCGCACCATTTATTCTATCACAGAGGAATGACTTACACTTGTATCCAACATAGCTGTGAGTTCCTTCTTATTGGCCTATATTCTCACATAAATCAATCACTCAAAGGGACTAACTTCAATGCTCAATATATTAAGCAAGCAAATGAGATTAAGTCCAACTTTTAGATGGTCACTTTCTTCTTCACCGTCCATTATTAAAGCATTAAATCTCCCCTTCCTTAAACAATCTCAAATATAATGAAGGTCATTACATAAGAAACAACCACGATTTTTCTTTAATGTTTTCTTACCTTGTTTGTGTTGTTCATTTTAGTTAGACTTTCTTTTGTGATCATGCTTCATTTAGCCACCATAGTCTTTCTACTTTTTTTTCCCTTTGCACTTATCTTGGTAATTACTACATTTTAACTTTTGAGGAGAAGAAGACACTTTTTTCTCCTTTGGCACCTTAAAATCTATCAAAACATATCAATTTATAATAGTCGCAAAACATCCTTGAGTTTTATCGACGTAATTCTATTTGTGCCCAAGGTTGTAACTTATATATGAAGTTGAAGAGTTTGTCCTTGTTTGACATTTTTCAATATGTAGTATTAACGAAATAAAATGCTTAACATTATCTCTTATCGAGACATCTTGCTTTAACTGCTTCAAGGCATCATTAGTAAGCTAATAAGTCTTGTTAGGAAGAAATTAATCTTTAACTACTTCATCTTCTCATATATGTTTATAGGAGTACAAGCAACATTTGTTTTCCACTATAGTTTTATATCTCTATTAAGATACATTATTGAACGTTAACTCTCTTCATATCCAACAATTTAGCTACTATAGAGTAATGTTCCATATCTCACAAGAAGTTATCAAGTTGCTCAACATTTCAAATTCCCTAAAAAAACTTTTGGTGTACACACCTTAAGCAAAGTGCTTTCAACTTGACCAATATCTCAATTAGTAATAGTATGCTTAAAGATTGTTATTTTGAAATAGCTTCCTTTTGCACCTCCATTAAGGCAGACACTTGATCTCGCAATGCTTGAATTTTTCAAATTAAAATGCATAAAAAGAGGCTTTTTCCTCATAAACCAATAAACTCATCTATCAAGTAATGACCTATTAAGATTACTGCCTCCTACTACTGAATTAATAATATAGGTACGGTTATAATTGTTACAAAGACTTCGTAAGGAACTTCACACCAAAATGCTCCAAATTCTAAGTACGGTAGTTGAACTCCCACGATTTAACTCATCCTTTCCAATTCCCTTATGTTTAAAGTGTTTCCCACAATAGCTTAAGCAAACTAATACAATTAACTTAGCTAACATAAATAGAAAGTAGTAAGAAAAGAAATATGCACAAAGTTTATAGTAAAAATGCCAACATTTATGAACTCTCACAATAGTTGCAAGGGGTACAAAGCTCCAACTCTCTCTATAATAAAGCCTTTGCTTTAATTGACTATTTATAGGTATTTGGAGATTTGTTAAGAAAAAAAAATACAAGAAAGTGGGTAGTAAAACCAATCACTTAGTTGGTAATTGATATCTCTAACTATTTTAGGCACTACTTTAATGGGTGGTTTACATCTTTCACCACTTTTCCACTACCTAAGTAAAAAAAAAGTGAAAATGTATCTAAAGACACATCTCCATGCTTTAACCATGTAACTTTGCCACATTACCCATGATCATCATCCAAAGATGAAGGTTAGCTAAGTTTCAATCCAATCCGCACATGGTCTAATCAATACATGCCATCTAGTATGTCCATCCATAATTCCTTATTGAGCATCATTTCATCCTTAGTCTAAACAAGAACGTCTAAGTCTAAGTCCAACTGACTTAAGCTGATCGACACTCTAAGATCCACCAAAGGCAACCGAAGCTTGAAATATAATTATCCCATCTTGTTTTCTCACTTCAGTTTTTTTTTTCCCACATGCCTAAGTCATACCTTATTCATGCCTAAGCTAGCTAATCTTTGGCTAAGACTGACCAATGAGTAGGAATGTTAAGGGCCTAACAATAACATTAACAAAACCCAAAGATGAGAGAATGGAACTATAAAAGTGTTATGAAAAACTAAACCTTGACTCTAAAAAAAACAAAGGAGGTCCAATATGTTATAGACAACGAAGAATTATATTTAACTAACAAAAATTCGAAACACACACATTTTAAAATAAATATAGGTGAATTGATTATAACTAAAACTACCTTATTGTTTATGACCGACATTATTAGGTATTAAGATAATAGACCCACTTCCATTATACAAAATTTGAAGAATATACTGAAAAACCAATGTTTTAAAAGTCAAACCAAACATCAAACCAGTCAAAGAAAAGATTTTATATTTAAAGTTTCAGCCGGTATTAAATCTCTATAAAACTAGTATATAAATAAGAAGTTAAAATTATAAGAATAAGTAAAAATATAGTATATAATAAAATACTTTATTAAAATAAAAATGAACTAATAATGCCTATTAATATATATAATAAACTAATAATAAATCTAATAATTTAAATTAAGATTGAATCTAACATAAAATTTTTAAAAATAAAATTGCATTTCCATATTATCATTTATTTAAAGACTCATAAAAGTTAAAGCATGTCCAAAAAAGGTCAATAGAAATGATTCTAACTTTATTCTAACTTTTTTTAATGTCATTTAAACATACTTTTGTATAGTTTAAATATTATTTTAAACATATTCTTAAATTATCTTAAGCAGAATTAATTATATATACTATTTAATAATTCAATTTAAATAATAATTAATTTTCAACAATAATAATTTAAAATTTTCAATTAAAGAGATAAATAAAGAACTTGAATTTAGATAAATGCAATTTATTAATGAGATTAAATAAATTTAGTATTTTTAAAAATAAAAATAAAAATTTATTTTTAACAATAACAAGTTAAAACAAAATTTTTAATCAAAATATAAAGAGATAAATAAGTAATATAAATTTTGAAAAATATAATTTATAAGTTAAATCGTGTGATAGGAAAAAAAATAATTAATTGAAAATTTAAAAGATGTTTGAAGTAATTCCGTTAAAAATCTTAATTTTTGTCCCAATCTTCATTTGCATTAATGATGATTAAAAGATGCCGGAGGAACATGAGTTGGTGTGCAAAAGTGAAGTTAATTCCCCCATGCTTGACAGATTATCACTATTATTGCCACCGATTAATCCGCCAGTTTTTTGGGTTATAAACACAAACCAGGAAATCATGCCGGTTGCTGGTCCGATCTGATCCGGTTTCTGATCCGATTTTAAAATCATCACTGAAAACAAAATTAGATCCACAATCGGTATCATAGACTTTTACTTTTACAGATAGTAAGTAAACTCTAAGCTCATATTGTTACATTATACAGACATCTAAGACACCAAAGATACAACAATTTATCTCATTTCTCATTTCTCAATCGGTAAATGGACGTTGAATCCTATCTTCTTGATTTTCCGCACAAGTAACACTAATCAACACTATTAAACTTACAAATTGAGTGTCAGAAATTGCCTGGGTTCTTTGTGCTCGGCTTGTTGTGTAGAGACTGTTACCAAAATACCATAAAAGCCTTTCAGTATACGGGTAACTGCGAAGTGAAATTGGCACTCATAAGAAGGTTTGTCTAGGCTCCTTTCCTCTTCTGGTCTTTGGCTGACTTGATGTCTTTGGTGAGCATTCTCGGTGCTATGGCCATGGCCATAAGCTCTTGAAAGAGCAGCTTACATGCATAAGGAATATGAACCTGCATTTTCAGTGAATGGCCTCAATTGCAACTGTATCCAAGGCAATAAGTACTGCAACACCAAAAATAAATGAAGAAAACAAATGCTAACCTGGACAATGTCGGTTTTGTTCTTGCAACCTCTACATTCAAAAGAATTCTTCTTCAGATTTGCAATAGCTATCAAACCACAGCGCTCACAGACATGAACCCTGTATGCATCACTTTGGTCAAACAACCTCTCCTTGAGAAAGTGTGCAGCACCGTGAGCTATCATGCAATCTCTTTCCATTTCACCAAAGCGGAGGCCTCCATCGCGTGACCGCCCTTCAGCAGGTTGCCTTGTGAGGATCTGCACAGGACCCCTTCCTCGTGAATGTATCTTGTCATCAACCATGTGTTTCAGTCTTTGATAGTACGTGGGCCCAAGGAAAATCATAGCTGTGAGCCGTCGGCCTGTGTGACCATTATACATGGTCTCAAACCCTCGCATTTGATACCCACATTTGTGAAGAGCTTTGCTGATATTATCCACCTAAAACAACACCGAAAGACAATTAGAAACCAAAAATAATAAGGCGTACTTTTGTACTTTATATTAACTACTACTAATAATATCAGTTTAATCATTAAAGATTACCGTGAGATAAATGAAAAGAAACATCCATAATGTTGATATTAAAAATATGACATATGTTATTCCTATGGGCCACAACTACTAAAAATCTCATAAACAAATAGTCAGTCTAGTAACTAGTAGAACATCAAAAAACAGAAGATTGAATGATAAAATTGCAGAACCCAGAAACATTTTACAACTTACAGTGACATCAGTAAATGGAGTTGCATCTCCTTCTTTTCCCATATGGGCAGCAACCTTCCCCATAATACATTCAATAAGCTGGCCAATCGTCATTCGAGAAGGAATAGCATGCGGATTTACAATAATATCAGGAGTAATGCCTTCCATAGTCCAGGGCATGTCTTCTTGAGTGTAAGTCATGCCTACAGTTCCCTTTTGACCATGCCTACTGCTGAATTTATCTCCAATCTGCGGGATCCGAACAGATCTTACTCTGACTTTCACAAACCTTAACCCATCCGCATTGGTTGTCAGCAGAACCTACAAGGACCTAAATTGTAAGGAAAGGAAGATAGGTTCCCAGAAACTCCAATAGTTAGTCATGATTTTATTTTTTTCTCTCACACACACACAAGTAGACCAGAGTTTATCTGATATCACTAGTGAATATCACAACCGATGAGATCTGGTCAATAATTGTCAGAAAGGCAAACTCAATGCAAGCCATCTTACTTGATCCACTATCCCTGTTTCACTGTGACGTAAGCTTATGCTATGGTCACGCCTTGTATAACGCGCAGCCTGACCCTGAGCTTCTTCCTGAGCAATAGGAGTGGTCTTTCCAATGATAACATCTTCACCTGATACTCTTGTACCCTAAAAATATAAAATATATTTTCAGAATATACCACCAATGTTGATTTATAATGCTGACGCAAGAAAAATAGAAGAAAAAGAAGAAGCTGATCAAAACAAAGTGGATATACTGACAGGAGGTGCAAGACCATCATCATCCAGTTTATCATAAGAGCCATGACGCATGCCCTGTAAAACAAGTTCACAGTTGAATGCTTAACATTTATTAAGGTAACAAAACATAAACCAAATTGATACAAGTTATCACCATAGTATTAGCCCTGTCTGGACGCCCAAAATCCTCCTTGACAAGTGTACCCATCTTTTTCTCCTCATCCCTGTAAAAGTTGCAAGGATTGTTATTATATTGATGCAAACGGAGTGTGGCATGGACCAAAACAGCATCGTGCTCACCTATATGAACGAAAGAAAAGAGACCTAAAGAACCCTCTATCAATGGATGATTGGTTCATAATGACAGAATCTTCTTGGTTGTACCCAGAATAGCATGCAATAGCAACAATAGCATTCTGAGGCAAAAATGAAGAGCAATAGAGAAATTACAAATGTTATTTTAAAAGTAAAACCAAAAAGATATTGAAGATGTAGTAGTTACAATGCCAGCAGGAAGCTGCCTAAAGTGAAGGTGCTCCATGGCTCTTGTGGTAACAAGAGGTTTTTGGGGATAGTAAAGAACATAAGCCAGTGTATCCTGTATAAAACAATTAAATTGAAGTAAGAAGTTGCACAAAATGAAGATCAGAGCACAATAGAGCTAAGCGTCACAAACAGACCATTCGGAATTGGTAGTTGGTAACGTATATTCCCATGGCTTGCTTTCCCATAGCTGATTGATATGTGTTACGAGGGGACTACATAAACCAATGACAAAGAAGTTGAATTCAAAGAAAGTAAATAAAACAAGAAGCAAAACTCCTGAAAATAACAAATATACCTGGTTGTGATCGGGAAACGGAATAATTGAAGCACAAACACCTAAAATCAATGATGGGTGAATCTCACAGTGTGTATAAGTATCAGAATAGGCTTCCTTAGGATTGACCCTTGCTTGTACCAAATCCTGGAACAAATTTAGCAACCATCATAGTGCCATTTATCACAGCCCACCAATAAGGTATAAAGGTTGGATTAAATACTATTTCTTACATGAATAGTCATGGATATCATAGTAGTCTCTTCTTCTTCTGTATCAATATACTCGATGAATCCCTTGGCCACAAGATCATGCCAGCCACCATCTTCCGGTGATTCCTAGGAGAAAAGAATGGTAATGATCTCCCATTGGAAACAAAAGGTTGTTAAAAACATAAAAATCTATTGGCTCACCCTCTGTTGCAGAGCAAAAATGTCCTTCTTCTTAATAAGAAGTCTTTGATTCTCCACAATAAATAAAGGCCGACTGCAACGGCCATAGTCAGTGTAGATTCGCAGCTCCTTTAATCGGATATCTCTAACAACCCCAACTTCAGTATTGACATCAACCTGTGCAGGTGAAGATCGATAACATCAGACTTAACCATATGTTTTACAGTACAGCAGGGCCAAAATGTTGTAACATACTCAACTAGTAAGATCTCAATATATAAAAGTCAAATGAAAACTGGAATAACCCACTTGAATTCAGTACTTACTAAGTAAATAACTGAAAGTCTTTGTCACTATTAGGTCTCAAAAGCATTTAGCTCTTAGACCTGTGCCTGATACTTCTTTGAGAAATTGAATAACCACCAATTTGTAATTGGTTCAGGTGCAACAAAATCCAGAATTATAAAAATTTATTGGTGTCTTCCTGATTGATCTTGTTAAATTTACAAATTAAAGGTAACATAATTCACATAAGGATGTTTATAGATCATTAGCAAAGAGCAAAAGTCTTTCTAGTCACAAACCACTGGCATACTTATTTAATTTGTCTCTGTTTAATGGTTTGTTTGACATACAAAAAAAGATGGACAACAAAGAGCTTAGATCTAAAGTCCACTTTGCAACATAACAGAAAGCAAATGCTTGCAAAAAATCCACACGTGTGAGTCTCATCAAATGAACTTTCTATATACTTGCCAAAATCTGAAAAATGTCATAAAATTGGATACTCACGCGTCTCCTCAGCTTTCTCAATGTCTTCACCAACATATCAGGATTACGATGAATACCCACCCAGCAACCATTCACAAATATCTTTGTAGCTTGGGGAATAACTGCTGGTGATATTTCCTGCAAGTAAAGGGAAATATCAAACCATGTGAGAAAACAAATATCATCATCAGTTTGCTGAAAGTTCCAAGATATGCACCTCAAAATTCTCAGTACCCCATTCTTCCAAGAACTCCAAAATGGGATATGCTGCTGAACCAACAGTTATATAGACCATTAATGCAAGATTTTTCACCAGTCCACATGCCTAATGTTAGATCAAAATGATTCCATTAGATCAAAGAATATTGTCATCATACTTAAAGATGTTAGACAACAAACAAGACAGAATATCTACTTGTCCTTCAGGTGTTTCGGCTGGACACATCATTCCCCATTGTGAATTGTGCAATTGCCTTGGTTTAGCCAACTTCCCTGATTACGAATTGGACAATTATTTAAGAGACAACACAATGAAAGAAAAAAACTTATGACGGTATCATGCTTAAACATACCTTCACGGCCAATTGGAGAATTTAATCTTCGTAAGTGTGACAAGGTAGAGGCATATGTTAAACGATTTAAGACCTGCAACAGGAAATTTAATACAGAGGGAAACATTTTAATAGAGATGAGGGTTAATACCACAGTACTATAATAATAATAATGATGATGATGATTTAAACCTGTGACACTCCAGCTCTAGTCCCAGCTGCATTTGCTTGGCCCCAATTCCCAGTCGCAAGTGAGTATTTAAGGCCACTGGTAATGGTTTTTGCTTTAATGGCAAATTGCAGGTTAACATCCTTCCCATTGTCAACACACTGCCATCCATGGAAAATGTCGATAAACAAAACAATGGAAGAACTAACTCATGCTATTGTAAAAAAAAAAAAAAAAGAAGGCTTTTTGGGGCAAATACCTTCTGCACATAAGACCTGACATCCCTAGTCAACTTTCTGAACAACTGTAACCACCATAACAAAAAAGTTAGTCATATAGTTGGTGTAGCAATATCAAGTATTGTCCAATATAGCACAAACCATTCTGAACAGGCCTCCAAGTAGAGGGCCAGCAAGGTCAAGCCTCTTATTGCCATAATGATCCCTATCATCTTCAGCTCGACGGCCAAGTGCACAAAGAAGAAGTCGGTGAATAATATACCTGATGAGAAAAGAATATATTAGTGGAAGAAGTATTGTTTCAACATCTAATAGAATCTATACATACCCAAAATAGTAAGCTTTTTTGGTCTCGCAATATTCTCCAACACCAACATGGGGAAGCATTTCCTTTTGAAGAATCTCTTTGGCATACCTAAGATATTGTGCCAAGAAAATCCATGATGAGACCCCGGTAAATAAAAACTAAAAAAATCTTGCAGATCCAGAACATTTTGCCAGAAAGCACATACTTAATCCTCTTCTCTCTAGTTACACCAACAGTTGCTCCACGCTTGCCAATGTAATCTAGTGCAACCTGCAGTAAATTATAAGTTCGTCGGTAAGGATCAATTACTAAGGTAGAAAGAAAGAACACTACATATTAGAGAACAAGACATGAAGATCATTCTGGGAAAAATTGGGATAAGTTCCATTTACGTAGTCCAACATGCTCACTGAAGCCCTGACCTAAATTGAAGGAAGCCATTGCATAACACAGAAGTTGAACTAGTCGCTAGAAGACTATCCTCAGTTAATATGAATGACAAGAAGGTAAGAATAGAGAAGCTGCAATGTGCATTGAAAGAATGCGAAAGGTTGAGCAAATATAATGCCAATTTAATGATAGAGTATTCTCATCCTACCATAATGTTCATCACCAATAAAACAAATATAAAAGCAACTCCAATCATAATCTACCACAGAAACACAAGCGGCACCTGTTGATTTTGAATAACAAATGCCTCTTCAAGAGAGGGCCGGAGCAACTCCATCATTTGGGTATCAGAAAAGTCATAGCATATGTGCTCTAATATGTCCTTATCAGCAACAAATCCCAAAGCCCGAAACACAATAATAATTGGAATCTCAGTTCGAATATATGGTAGAGTAGCACGAATATACTGTCCTGAAGAGCCCTGCAGTAACATAAATCATGTACATGAAGAATGAGATACATATACGGAATAGTATTCATTTCTTCCATGAGAAGATAAGGAGAACTAAACAGGAAGCCCTTATGAAACAGTTGCTCCTATTACCCCTTTGGCACTGGTTCGAGAAAGCATCCGGACAAACATGGTACTGGGTGGCCGGTTCTGAGATTCTGCCATGGAACGAACTTCTCCCACAAAGGCATATTTGTTTGGCTGCCTCTTCTTGAAAACATAGACATGATTGGTACTCATCTTCTCTTGAGCAATTAAAACCTTTTCACTTCCATTTATGATAAAATACCCACCCTGATCATAGGGACACTCCCCAAGTTCTGTCAAATCTTTCTCGGAATTCTGGAATAGTGTGCAATAACTTGATCGAAGCATTATCGGGACCTGTAAATACAAGATAACAATTTCAAAAGATGCCAGAAAGCAATACAATCATAAGTTTCCAGTGAAAGATTCATATCACACCTTCCCTATAAAAACTTTGGTGAAATCCTGGGTTTCAGTGATTTCTTCACCATCATGACCTTTCCTTATAACCCTCTTGGTAACATCAACATATAAAGGAGCTGAGTATGTTAGGTTCCTCAACCTTGAAGCTTTAGGGAACAAAGTAGCATTTTCTCCATCAGACTCCGTCATCATTGGTTTACTCAAGTAAATCTGACCAAAGGTGATCTTATAGACAGTCTGCGAGTGAAGACAATTGCGTCCACTATTAGAAGCTAAACACAAAAAGTACAATTAAATCCACCTATCTAGTCATTAATCAAAGCAAAATTCTATCATTGGATTCCAGTTCTCCGGCCTCAAATGAGCTTGAACGTCAAAAGCCTACTTCGAGAGAAGTACTTAGACCATATTGGAAACTACCAGGAGCAAAATTAATTAGAACGTTACGAATCAACTGGCGCTTCTTTCCTAAAATCCATGGTATTCCAGTTCGCACAAACGCCAAATTCCATTTTCACAGGCAACGCTGAAGAATCTCCAAATCTCAGTGTCTAGAAAACGAAAAATTTTATCCGCAAAAGGAAACTGCATAGTACCTCGGCAACATCAGACTGGTGACCCGGATTGTGTTGACTTTCGGGTCGAATCTCGATGTCAGCCGACTCGTCAACGATTTCCTGCATTGTGTTTTGGATGAACTCGTCGAAGGAATCAAGCTGTTGTCGCACCAAACCCTTCTCTTCGAAGTAGGCAGAGATGACAGCCCAAGCATCCTCCTGTGTAATATCCTCCTCACCGTCTTCCTCCTCATCGTTCATATTCTGATCATACTCCTGATCGTCCTCCATTGAAATGAACTCAAATTCAACTACGAAATCCTAGGGTTCGGCTTCACGCTGGAAATTTTTTTTCAGATGCTAATAATTTGAAATTGGTAACGAAGTTGAAGCTTTAATTGTATTGAATTAGGGTTTCAGTTCAAAATTCAGATAATTTAATAGCGCCCAGTGAGTCTGAACCCTAGAAAGGTTTTCGAGTTCTAGGAAGTTACACAGTTCAGCTATTGACCAAGAATTAGGAGTCGGGTGTCCTTACAGGCCTTTAATTACGACGAGAGTGGCTGGTTGGCCTTTTTGCCTTTTATAAGCTGCTCGTTTCTTATTTCCTTTTCAAATTTATGCATTATGGTCATTTATTAAAAAGGTATGGATTAATTTTAAAGATGTCAACTTTGGCCCGACCGAGCTACGGGTAGGTCATAGATCAAAAGTGGTCGGCCTGATCAGGCTCTGCTTGTGGGCCGACTGTTACTTCAAAAATAATATCGTTTTTTACATTTTAAAAAATATATATGTATATATCCGTTTTTTACATTTTAAAATATATATATATATATAAATATATAAAATGTCGTTTTTTACATTTTAAAATATATATATATCTATATATATATATATATATATATATAGGCTCGCACGGGTTGTCAGTTTTTACATTTAAAAAAAATATATAAGATGGGTCGGGTTGGCCCGGCCTGCACGGGTTGACTTATCCCAACTTGTCGGGCCACAGGCCGGCCTACAGATCACCCTAGTCCATGGTCGGCTCCTATTCGGCCCATTAACATTCTTAATTAATTGAAATTCAATAAGCGAGTGGCTAAATGAGTGATGTATAAGCTTGATAACAAATTAGATCCGACCCGAAGCTTATAAATTTTAATAGGTTTGAACATGTCTCGAAGCATAACCATAATTCAAGTTCAGGCTGATTTTTAATAGGTTGGGCCCAAGTTAGAGCTGATTTGAGTGCCTTGACTCAAATCTCAATTTTTTAATTAATTTTGAATTTAACTAAAATTCGGTCAAATTAGACTTTGTTTCTTGACTTTGGATTGCATCAATCTAAGTTCAGACTTTTTTACCAAACCTAAAATTATATAAACCTTTAATGAGTTTTTGTCAAAGTTATAAAATTTGTTTAGTATTAATAAAAAAATGGTAGGAGGAGTGACGTGACAAAAGTATAGAACCTTAAACTTAAAATGGTTTGTAAATAAGAAAAGGAAGACATTGGAATATATTTCTTTAACATCTTTTTCACAAAAAATGAAACATTTAATTATCAAGCAAGTTATCAGTGATGCAACAGAAGAATTTAGAAAGTATTGAAATCCCATCTTCTAAATATGGCTTAATGCTTCATATTTAAGCAAAATTAATGGATTTTTTAAATTTTGATGTACCTTACATTCTTTATGAAAAGAAAGGAACAGAATTAATTCCAATGGCATTTGTTTGTACCAAGAATTTTGTATAGAGAGAATTGAAATTCATTTGGCATATAATGGTAATTTTACATTACCATGATGACCTTACATTGATGTAGGTATAATAAACTCATGTATGAATAATTAGACAATCTTTATTTTGATATGACATTTTTTTTGACAAATTTGATATGACATTATTGTTTTCTTTTTTATGTATTTCTACACTCATTTTTATAACTAAATTGAAGGAAGTTCAAGTACTCCTCACATTTCAACCTCTTTATAAAGATTCGATAATTTAACTTAGGTTTATGCAAATTTGGTCCCTAATATAAGAAACCATATTATATGCTGGTATCTTGAAAAATAATTGCAAGATTGGCGAATTACTAGGTTAAAAAATATTTAGCTGAGATTAAAAGTGATATGAGGCTATACCAAAAAAAAATCACAATGTCAAATGGAAGATAAAAAATTTACTTGAAGAATATAACTATGAAAAAGAAAGAAGAATGGTAATTAACTACGAAATTGGTAGTAATAGTTCATTTGATAGTAATGATGATACTATCAACAATACCAAAGGTAGTATACTAACTGGAGAATAATGGGTTGATGCAATCATAACTAATGGGAGGAAGAGAAGAAGATATCTGCCTAACATTTTTGCTCCATGAATAAATTATAAGGCTTATCCTTCTCCATAATGCATTACAATCCAAATCATTTCATAATTCAAAAAAATGACAAAAGTTAGATGGTGGTATGGTGCATATATGTCATTTAATGTTGTCTAATCTTACTATTATTAGCATATGATGGAAGTTATTGCTTCTAATAGTCTACGATTTAAAATTTTTTCAATTGATGACTATAGCAGTAATCTTTTGAGCAACCTTGTTGAGTGAAAAAAAGACTTGCATAACTTATGGATGTTCAAGCTTATTTGGTGGTTAGATAACTAGGAGATATAACCCATTATAAATTTTTATTTTTCTTCTATAATGAGGATAATATCTTTGAAGTCAATTGGCATATTGAGTCTTCTAAGAAATGATAATACTCTACTAGAAATTTTTTATGATGTAAATGAAATTAGTCTATAAAATATTATGTAGTTTATCACTGACAATGATGTTTATAAAGCAGCTAGGTAAAAGTTTAGAAAACAAGTATAATTCTTTTTATTAGACTCCTTATAATGTGCATTTTATTATAAGATTTATAACTGATTTTCTTATCATTTTACCATTTCATTCAAATGAAGAAAGAGCTTAGGCAAATATCTATAAGTAATAAATGAGTTGTATCTTATCCTGTCAGGTTTACTACTATAATTGAGGTTTCCAAAAATATTGATAAGTAGTATTTTAGTCAAATTTTTAGTCTCATATTTAATGCATTCTTTTTTTTTATTTGAGAATTTTTATTTATTTTGGTAATTAAGCTGCTACAGGCAAGTTTGGAGCAATTTGGAGCTTGTTTGATTTGGAATAATCTAAGGAATGTTGGAATGCCCCAAAGTAAACTTTGATATATTTTGAATTAACTTAGTGAAGAATAAAGGATGAAAAACAAAAACACTCTCTCTATTTGGAATAATCTAAGGAAATCTCAAAATTTTATGTATCATATTGATGAAATTCATCTCCCTTAATATAGGGTTACATGTCATTCATACTTCAATTGTAAAACTAACTATTAATACTACATCATTTGGAACTCTAAGATACTGATACTACTTAGAACTTTAACTTATAGTTTTACTTAAACCAAGAAACTAGTTCACAACCAGTAAATAATATCAAACATAAGTAAAAGTATAGCCCAAATATAATTAAACAAAGCCTAAAATAATTAGTAAATCTTGACAAAAGAAATTAGATTGATTGATCCATATGTCATTAGTAATCGTATACCTCAAAACTTCTTGAACTTTATCTCTTGTAGTTAGTCTAATTGGCACATAAATTAAATCCTTTGATTGGTTAGTCATAGTCACACCGATGGAAATATTTATCTTATAAAAATTTCCTTTTGTTGAGTTTGTTTGGAAGGTTAACTTAGCTTTATTTTGTGCAAGTACAATTCGATGAAAAAGCATTTGCTATCATATATCTTTGTTGATGAAATATATCTCATGCAAATTCAACATAACTTTTATAATCATATCAATGCTCTTTTTAACTAATAAAATCAATTTTCTTTTCCATATTTTTTTACCGTAAGTATTATTTTCTTGGTAGAACATATAAGAATACAACCTTAAAGCATGTCTAAAATATATTAAGCACGGATTCATTTAATAAACATAAGTAAAAAAATTAGATATATTCTTTTGTAATTTAGCTTAAATTGCATTTACAATAAATTATGATATTAGTTCCTTCAAGGCGTCTTTACTCATCCATCAAAAATTAATCAATGATAAGTTTTGTCTAATTTTTAATAGTTAGATGAATTTTATATGATTCTCTCAAATTTTGAAGAAAAATAATTGACATTTCTTTTAAAACATTAAGAAAGGATTCATAAGTTCTATTTTTTTTCATAAACCTATTAGTAATATATAACTTTTTAACAAATTGATTAATGTTAAAGTAGACTTAGCTATATTATAGAATCAAATTACACATGATCTTTTAGTAACACTATAAAGTAGCAAAAGTTAAATATAATTTGCAAGCACTAGCGAAAAGTATTCAAGGTATAATATGAGGCTCATATAATTTATAGGATCTCATACATTTTAAGTTACAATCTTTTAATTTATATTCATCCTTTCTTAATCGATTTTGCATACATGATAAGAGTCATGTTATGGTATTAACGCCCTTCTCTTAAAATATTTCTCTTTCAGTTATAACAGATCGTATAAATGACAGTTTATATATGCTTAATGTCTAATCTAGGTTTATTAATCTACTTTACGCTTTGTCTTTTTAAAACTCACATCTAACAACTTAACGTAGATATATTATCATTTGATCACTTCAGAACCAAGAGACGACTTTAGCTACTGAGAGACTTTACAAGCAGTGTAGACTAGTGATTTAGGACGAGAAGTCATGGCTCAAAGGTCGGTCAGCTAGGATTTGGACAGATTAGATAGGTTTTGTGTATTTCCTCTTTCATGTAGTACTTTTGTATTAGGCTATGATGATGTACAGGTAGGGAATGTTGAAAGACATATTGTAGACCTTCGGTTTTTATGAAATGAAATGAGGAAATTTTGGATTTTAAAATATTGTGACTTTTTTAATGACATTCATAAGAGAATAAAGATATATGATGCCACGTTAAGTGAATATAGTGATTGAACGTAGCGCACCATTATCGTAGGATATGTATTGGAATGTCCTAAAGGTGTTCCGGTATGTAGCTTAGGATATGGGGGCGCAACAAGAACCAACTCCGTAACTACTAGTATATAACAGTTAACCTATTACGGGTAAGTGATGCAGAACTAGCTCTATAAATAGTGGTTAACCAGTTGCGGGTAAGTGATGTAGAAGTAGCTCTGTAACTTTAGGCTTAATGTACTGTATGGTAAAGAAACTAGTGGTGGGCTATATTGAGTAAGGAAAGTCGTGAAAATAATAATGCCACCAAGATTTGTGTTAAAAGTGATTTGAGAGGCACCATATGGTACCAATTCTAGTGGATGGCTTATTTTTAGTTTAAAAGTTTTTTAAAAACTTATTACCACTACTGTTTATTGTTTAAGGAAAAAAGGTAAACGGAAAATGGAAACTTGTATATTTTGAGTTTAAGGTCAAAAAACATTTTGGATAATATTTCAAAAATTGAATTTGTTTTTTTCGAAATGTTATGTTATTACCAAATTTGATGATGCACAAATAAATTGTTATGCACATGCTTTACCATGAGTTTTATGATTGTATGGGAATATTTCAGTTATGTTGTTATGAAAAGTTAAATTTTTAGTAAACTGATTAACACTCACTGAGCTCGATTTAGCTCAATCTTATTTTTATGTCTTTAAACAAACCACCCCAGATATTTGTGTAGTTAATTGGGACTTCACCATAGGAATAATTGTATCATCGGGTGCTGTTGTGCTTATGTTATTTTGATATGTACATTTGTGTAAAGAATGGATGTTTATAAAAGCTTTTAAATGAAATGCATGAAAATGTTTTAGCTTTTTAAATTTTATTGTAGTGATTGTTGAGAATTATTTGTTTGGGGTTGCTTGTGAGTGGACTTAAATTTCAAAATTTGTAGTTGAGAAATTGGTGTGAGTATAAAAATGTTTTAAAATTTTACAGGTCTTTTGAAAATTTTGGGAATGTTAAAATGTAACCGTTGTGCCGTCAAAATTTTTAATAAAATGATTTTTAAATTTTTCCCCTTTTTCTATACTTTTAACTTTTAGAGTATAAAAGATTTTTAACAGCTGAACAACTTGGCTTTACAGGAACCCTTCGATTAAGTTAGATATCTTAGAGGGCTACCGCGAGGTCAATGGGAGGGCTCCACTCAGGTTCCAGAAGGGGAACTCTGGGATGGGTCATTTCAATTTGGTGCTTTGGAGTTAAGTGATAATATTAAGGAAACATCAATTAAAATTAATACTTTAGGATTGGGAGACATGGTTATGGAGATAAACTATGGCCTGGATAATGTTGAACCTAACTCTCATTTAAAAATTGTTCCTCCAGTTAAATTAAAGTATGAAAATATGTTAAATGAATTAAAATCTCCAACTAATGTTACGTCTACGTCACTCAGTTGGGAATCCTTGGATAGCTTTAAGATTAAGATTAGGAGGAAATCTAAAAGGAGGAACCAAGAGATATCATTAGCTTCTCCTAAACCTTGATATGAATTTGTTATATGGAACATTATGGGCTTAAATAACCCTAATAAGCATCAATTTCTTGATGATTATTTAAAGGATTTAATCCCCTTCATTTATTGTCTTTCGGAATCCATACTGAGACATGAGAGGATGAGAAAGATTAATTTTTCCCATCATATATGGCCTATTATTACTAATCATTGTGCTAATAATTATGGTACGATTGTTATTTCTTTTGACCCAAATAAAGTAAGGATTCAAAACTCTATAATTTCATATCAAATCTTACATTTGGGCATGGAATGGATACATAAAAGAGATTGTATTCTTATATCCTTTGTTTATTGTTTCAACTTTATTTTAAACAGAGCTTTGTTATGGGAAAAGCTTAAGGAGGTTGTTGCTAGCATAAATGGTCCTTGGATGGTGCTTGTTGACTTTAATAATACACTTTATCCTTTGAAATTTGAAGGAAAATTTTCATTAAGGAATAATAAACAAGACAGGCATAATTACATATCCAATCTAGTCATTATTGATCCGAAATTATAAGGGCACTTTCATATATAAAGCAATAATTAGCAAGGAAGATAGTTTAGAAGAAAGAAGCTCTTGGATAAACAATTTTCCTGAAAGTATTGCTACATTTAGGAATCTGTTCTTTTCTAATCATTCTCTAATAGCCACTAGTAGCCTTAACTTAAAAAAGAACAGGTATTTTCCTTTCAGGATTAATAATTGTTTGACTAATAATTTTGAATTTGAAAGTGTCATTTTAAAAAAGATGACTCACCATTTTGATGAATATGTCTTTAATTTGCATGAGGAAGCTATAGACGATTAAAGAAGAAGTCAAATTATTGAAAAAAGAGCAAATTCACTGATACTCAAATGGTTGTTCTATCAACTGAAGATAAGTTGGATAAGGTGCAAAAAATGCTTTATCAAGATCCTCTTAATGCCTTAATACAAATGGAGTATCTAATTATGTGCAAGTTGTTAAGGTTAATTTATCCTTTTCAAGTAAAGATTAAAGATTCAGTGGATTAATCATGGAGACAAGAATACATCTTCTTCTTTTTTTATAAATCTATGCTTTCAAGAAGGAATAATAAAAAATTACTTCTTTTATAAGGCATGATGGGCTTATTACCTTATCCTAGGCTGATCTTTTAAAAGCCACTTTTGATCATTTCAACAAATTCCTTAGGTTTTCATCCAACTACTTCCCCTCAGTTCAATTGTTACAATCCTTTATCCCAGGAAACAATTACTTCAATTGATGCAAATTTATTTATCTAAACTATTATTGATTTTAAAATGGAGGAATCCTCTTTTCTCTTCATTCTAATAAGACACTAGGTCCATTTGGTCTTAGTGCCCATTTCTTTCACAAAGCTTGGCATTTGTTTTAAGCATTTGGTTATTAGTTCTATGTTGTTGTTCTTTTACAGTGGATGCATGCTTAGAGAGATAAAAAAAAGAAATCTTTATCACTTTAGTGCCAAAGATCCCCAAGCCTAACTTTAAAGGACCTCAAGCATATATTTTGCACCAATATAATTTATAAGATAATTGCAAATCCTTATTTCTAGGATAAAATGAGTGTTTTAATCATTTATCAACCCTTCTTAAAGTTCCTCTATATTAGGAAGATCAATTTGTGATAATAATTAATTAGCTAAAGATTTTTTTAAAAGTTATAATATGAAGCATCCCTTTATGAGGTGTGCTATCAAAGTGGAGTTCAATAAGTCTTTTGACTCTATTGATTACTTATTCATTATTAATGATATGTATTCTTTTAGTTTTCCTCCAATGTTTGATCATTGGATCTCCTAATGCAATTCCACCATGTCTTATAGTGTGTTGGTTAATGTTGAACCTACAAGATTCTTCAAGGTACTAAAGGCTTAGTTAAGTTAACCTTTTATCTCCCTAGTTGTTCAGCATGTAAGTCTTATAAAGGCTTATGAATCATGTTATAAAATAGGAAAAGAAGCTTTAAATATCATTTTAAATGCAAACAAATTAAAATTTATATTCTCTTTTTTATTCATGACTTATTGCTTTTATTATATTAGTGCCTTAATGAATGCCTTGAGATGCGTTAAAGACTTATTTGGACTAGAAATGAACAAGGATAAAAGTTTCTTCTTTATATCCTTATCTGCTACAAATTATTCTCTTTAGATTACATATCTGATAGGATTAAAGTAGATGAAGCTTCTATTTACATATCTTAGAGTTCCTATTCCATATAAGAGGCTATCATACAGGTAATTTCTGCCATTTATAAAGAAAAATCAAAAGAAGAGAAGTTGTTGGTGCAATAAGAGCCTTACCTATGATGGTAGAGTTCAACTAATTAATTTTATGTCGAATTCATTACACTTTTATTGGTGTTCATATGTTATGTTCCCTAAAAGCTTATAAAGGCCATTCAAAAGTTTTTTAGGAACTTTTCATGCGCTTATTAAGCAATTGGAAATTACAAAGCTAAGGAGGGAGGTTATATGTTTGCCTAAAGATGAAGGGGGTCTTAGGATAGCCTCAATCAAATTAAGAAAACAATCTATATGGCTATAAGGTTATAGAGGATCTAAGAAGACAAGGTGTAACAGCTCAGACCACCCGCCTACAAATATTGTTCGCATTGGGTTGCCCATCAGGCCAAACCCCTTACGGTTTTGCTCTTCTCACCCTTAGGAAGACGCATCTATGGTGGAGAGGTATCCATACCCTTATAAGTCATACTTTGTTCCCCTCTCCAATCGATGTGGGATCTCACAATCTACCCCCTCTTTAGGGCTTAGCCCTTAAGGCCCAGCATCCTACGCTAGCATATTGGGTCAGGAACCGGCTCTGATACAAGGAGTCACTTTATGTAAAGTGGGTGTATTTATGTTACTTTAAAATCTAGTAGCTTCTACAAGTAGGAAGACATCCTGGACTATGCTTAACATCTTCAAGCTTAAGAAATTGATTAAAGTTCACATTATAATAAGGTCAAAAAATGGAGTTGCTACCAGGTTTTGATATGATAATTGGAATTTCTTAGGTCCTATCGTCTATACTACTCAATATCTTAATTTGAGGAGCATGATACTAGACATTGCTATTGTTAAATATGTTTTATATAATAACTCCTACAATCTTAATTCCTACATCATTGATTGTTTGCTTCAACTTACACATCATTTTTTATCCTAATTCTATAATTGCTAACATTGTTGTTTGCTTAAGGCATTCATCAAGTCCTTTCACTAATAAATTATGCATGAATATTTTTAGATCTAGAACTTCTAAAATTTCATTGTATAAACTTGTGTGGAGCAAAGAAATCTCTCCAAGAGTCTCTTTGTTATAAGGTTAACTATTGATGGCATATCATATACCAAAGATAGAAGTCATAGTACAACTTCTATTTTTACATTTGTTTTCATTTTCATTAGGAACTTGAAACTGTTTACTATTTGTTTTTCCAATGTGAATTCACAAAATTAATTTAGTGAAGTATACTGAAGATTAACAACCATTATGTTTGGTGCGTAATCAGATTGATATTATGAATTAGAGTGTTAGTTTGAATTAGAGATATAAGGAGAAGGCTATTAGTTATGGAACCTCTTTGGACACTGTCATTTACCATAATTATAAAGAAATAAATTTGAGATTACATTATTGAGTAAGTATTAGTTGTTTCTAATTCTTCTTACCCTTAATATCTTAGATTGGTCGTACTATTGTTTGGCAATATGTTGGTTTTGCTATACTACTTATTATTGTATGTTATACTTAGATTTGTATTGTTTATAACTCTCATTTCTTGATTCATTCATTTCCTTTCTTTAAAAAAAATATTATGTATAAGTGAGAGGTTAAAGGAAAATACACCAATGATAAAATTAAATATTGATAATTACTTCAATAGTTTAAACATTTAGAGCAGTTCCATTATGTTCTAATATTAAAGGGTTTATTCCTTTTGTTTTAAAATATGTAATAAGATAAAAGATAAGAAACTAAAAAGAAAGAAACACATGAAAAACATGATAAGATAATATTAAGTATCTTATTAAGTATCGAAAAATTAGAGGAGAAAAAAGACAACTTAAGAATTATGCAAAAAATTCCTTTCATTAATGGATACGAATACAAAAATTTATAAGTTATTTTTTTCATTATTAATGATATAAGTATGTTTTAATCATATCTTATTATTTACATTTAAAACTAACAAGTAGAGCAGTTATGTCATACATTGACAATATGTATAGCAAGGTTTACTAGTATTTTGAGAAAATATTAGAAATTATTGGAAAATGGCTACTTGAAGTTAATAATTATATATGCCTAGCAAATATAACCTCATCTTGAATCAAGTTGTTCATTGTAATAACATAACTTCTTAAGATCTAACTAGGATACACCTTATAGTTTGTTAGCTCCATTCACATGATTTAAACCCACTTTCGTTGTTTACCTATGTACATAGTCATCAACATTTTAATCATCATTATCATTTATTTAAAACATATAACTAAAGTCATTTGTCATATATCATTTTTTATATGTCGATATATTCAGTCAATTATTCATTGTCTTGCATGCTTAAAAACAACATATCATGATTTTGGTTACTTATTTACTATTTTGATCATATGTTATGTGTTTTCATATTATTATATGATGAAGCCATGGAATAAATTATGATTATTAATATTGTCAGGATTTTATATGTTGTGATCTCTTACAATTATTAGGTAAGTGCATATCTATAATTCTCTATTTTAAGCATGTGACATATATATGTTGAACTTTTAAGACACTTGAATAATGATATAATCCTCTAAAATATCATTAACATATCTTTTTCTTAATAATAAAAGAATTATAAAGGCTACATAAACGTAATGTTTCAAGAAACTTGATTGGTTTAATCATCATTAACAATAATATATATTTATACTAATAAATATAAAAAAATAATTTATACTTTATAATTTCCTTGATGTTTTATTTTAGAATATTGTATACGATGAACCCAAACATAAATAGTTATAGGAAACATGTATTTTATCAGTAGAGTCTACCTAAACTCATATGTAATTGTTCAACCGAGTATATACACACCTGACGAGTTTAAAGTTGCATTTACTGATGCCTAATCGTGTTGTCAAAATTATTTATATAAAATATAATTTATGATTCAAATAACTGATAATTATCATCTAAACTAAACACAAATAAAAGGATTTCTGCAAGAAAAGAGGTTCTTACAAGTGTTCTTCAACTGGTGGCAATCAATCATATCTAAATAAGTAATTTAATTATTGCTACATATAATAATGAAAAAAATTGGAAAATATCAAATTCACATGTTTCAAAAGAGATACGAGAGAGACGAGAGATTTTAGGCAAGCTTCGATCCTTAACTTCTGAGATTCTGACGAGAACCACCCTCATCAATGTCTTCGTCTTCTTCTTCCTCTCCTATCCACACTCGCATCCCTCTTTTCCCCTTACTAACCCTAATTCTAGCTCATTCTACACCCCCGACATCGGGAACCCAAACCCCTACTCGCGACCAATTCAAACCCAAAATACCGATCCAAACACCATTGTACCTCACTCGACACCTACCCATTCCCAGAAATCGAACCTTTCCCTTATCCCTACTCCCATTCCATCTGACAATACCCTTAAGAGTAAAGTCCCCGGACTCTCTTCTCAACCCCTAGCACCCCCAGAAACTGTGTCCTTTAGGTCCTGGAAGGTTGTTGTCTCGGAAGGTATCAAGGCATCCTTCGAAGACAATGCCTTAACTTACTATCCACCCAAGAGCAAGGAGGAGTAGATCTACGTCATTCCTCCTCCGGAGTTAGCTCATAAGGAAGCTGCTAAGCTCAGGTTAACTTTGATCAGTTTTTTTATTAGGAAAAGGCCAGCTTACCCAGTGGTTTAGAGAGCTTTGGCTAAGTCTTGGGCCGAGTTTGGGTTAAAGGAGACGTTAATCACCAGCTTGAACAATTTTTTGTTTAAGTTTGACTCTGAGCAAGGTCTGAAATTAGTGCTAGAAAAGGGTCTTTGGCATATCTAAGGGAAGCCCTTATTTCTGAGGAAGTGGAGTCTGAATGGAGGGGAACAGGAAGAGGTAAAGTATGCTCTAATGTGGACTCGATTTTACAACATTCCAGTCGACTACTGGAATACTAAAGGCTTGGGCAGGATAGCAAGTGCGGTGGGGCATCCACTCTTAATGGATTCGTAGACAGCAAGGATGTCTCGGATAGTTTATGCTCGTATATGTGTGGAACTGGAGTTGAATCGGAAATGGCCCTCAACCTTCCAATTGGCCACTTACAATGAGGAGGAGCAAATGCTTTTTAAGGAAATCAAGATTGAATACGAATGGAAGCCAGTCTAGAAAGAGCAGAAAAAGGAATGGGCTCCAACAGGGAGAGTCTTTGAGAATGGTCTCCACCAAGAGTTGGAGAAGGCCAAGGTGTACACACCAAACACCTCAACTGAGACACACCTGACACAAGAGATTAATTCTGAGATAACAGCTCCAAGTAAGGAGGTCATTGGAGTCCCAAAGAGTTCAATAGAGCCAAGCATGGAGCAAGGGCCTCAATAACAGGAACCTATTCCTGTGATGGCAAGGTTAGAAGGTTCAGAGGCAATCTTGGAAGGGAGTCCTGCTACCCAGAATCAGCCTCAACAATCACCAACCAAACTTAGTGGAGACATTGAGGAATCACACACAGCTGCTGTACATCAGGTAGGTATACCTTCCTCTCCAATCTCTAAATTGGTTCCACCTAGTCCTGGTACTATGGGAGGGGCAAAGGGGGACTTTACAGTGCAGAAAACTAGGCATACTGGGAGGAAACAAAAGTAGGTTGGTTATTGGTTTTTGGTTTTTGGATTATGGATTTGGTTTTTTGGAATGTGAGGGTTCTAAAAGAGTATCAGCTTCTTTTATTTGTTTAATTGAATCTAAGATTCGGTCTCCTTCATATTTGAATACAGTTTGCACTTCATTATTCCCTGGATGGACCTATTACAGTAATTTAGATCAATCTCCGAATGCTAGGATTGTGCTTGCCTGGAATCTTGCCAACTTTTTATGTTCAGTCACTAGTTCTTCCGATCAATTTATTCATGTGGAATTGTCCCCTAGGCACTGTTCTGATTCCTTCCTAGTTTCTTGTGTCTATGGGGCTAATAACCCTAACCATAGGAAGCTTCTTTGGTCTGGTCTATCCAACTTTAACCCTTTGGTTGTTCAATCCCCTTGGCTTATTGTAGGGGATTTTAATACTATATTATTTCCTCATGAGGCTAATCCCCCTAGTTCCTCTGTCATGAGTGGGCTAAATGATTTTAGACAATTTGTAGGGGATAATAGGGTTTTTGATTTAAACACAAGCAGTCCAACTTTCACTTGGAACAATAAACAAAGTGGGGACTCCTTCATTGCTAGGAAGTTAGATAGAACTCTCATCAACTCGACTTGGAGTCTTAGGTCTCCTAATTCTCATTGTGTTATCCATAACCCTCACATCTCATATCATTCTCCTTTAGTGGTTAGGTCTGTTGTTAATCAGCAGAAGAGAAATTCCCCTTTCAGATTCTCAAACCTTCTAACTTCTCAGCCTAATTTCTTGCAGACTGTCAAGGATGCATGGTCCTCTCAAGTTTATAAAACTATGATGTATTGTGTAGTGTTAAAACTTAACATAGTCAAACAAGCTCTTAAGTCCATGAATTCTAGTCAGATAGGGGATTTAAATGTAAGAGTTAAGACATGCCAAGCCCATCTTAATCACATCCAGGATCAAATGAGACTTTCTCCTAGCTCCTTAGTTCTAATGGCTCAAGAATCAAAGGCTATTAGTGTGTTATTTAGAGCTTTAGAGGACCAGGAATCTTTCTATAAACAGTCTTCTAGGATCAAATGGCTAAGAGAAGGGGATCAAAATACTAAATTCTTCCATAATTCACTCATTGCCAACAAAAACCGAAATTCTATACACTCCTTAGAACTGGGCACTGGGAATAGGATAGTAGGGCTTACAGAAATTCAAGATCAGTTCCTCGAATACTTTCAAGGTACTATAGGGGCTCAAAAAGCTCTTACTCTTCCAAAGAGTTTATGGAAACTCTTTTTCCTAACCCGTTGTCCACTCCTCTTATTACTGAAGTTTCAGCTCAAGAGATAAGAGAAGCTTTCCGCTCTATAAATCCCAATAAGGCTCTAGGCCCAGACGGCTTTAATAGGTACTTCTTCAGTCAAACCTGGCCTATTCTCGGGGAGGAAGTTACTGGAGCTATTAAAAAAAAATTACATCACGAAAAACTCCTCAAGGAACTCAATTTCACATTCGTCTCTCTTATTCCCAAAACAGCTTCCCTTCAACAGTACTAGACTATAGACCTATCTCTTGTTGCAACATGCTCTATAATATGTTTTCAAAAATCTTAGCATATAGACTCAGAGAAATCCTTCCTCTCATAGTAAGCCCCAATCAAAGTGTTTTTATTAAGAACCGAAGAATTAGGGATAATATCCTGTTGGCACAAGAGATTTTCAAGAACTATCACATTTCTAATAACAAAAAAAGGTGTGCTTTTAAAGTGGATCTCCGAAAAGCCTATGACTCAATCCAATGGGATTTTCTTCTCCATGCTTTAGAAGTTGTAGGCCTTCCTTTGAAATTCCTTGATTAAGTTAAAGAATGCATAACCACTCCATCTTATTCCATCTTGATCAATGGTTCTCCCACTAGATTTTTTAAAGGTAAGTCGGGTTTAAGATAGGGTGATCCCTTATCACCTTTTCTCTTTATAATTTGTATAGAAGTTTTCTCTAGACATTTGAAAGCTAGTATAGAGAACAACCCTTCTTTCAAATATCGTTGGAGATGCCAAGGCCTTAAGCTTAACCATCTCCTGTTTGCTGATGATCTCTTAATGTTTTGTCATGTGGATTTGTTATCTGCACAAATTGCTTGACTCTTTGTGTACCTTCTCTATGTATTTTGGCATGGATATGAACATTTCCAAGAGTCAGTTTTTTTTCACCGGATGTAAACTATCTGAATCATCAAATGAAACTTGTATCAGGACTCCATCAAGGTACTCTTCCCATATGGTATTTAGGGGTTCCTCTTATAACAGGTCGGTTATCTCGTCTTCCCCTTTTAGAAAAAATAGACAATAGGATTAATAGATGGACTCATAAGAATCTTTCTTATGCTGGTCAAACCCAATTGGTAATCTCAGTCCTTTCTTTTTTCCAAGTATATTGGTCTTCCCATTTCATACTTCCTTCTTCCATCCTTAAGGATATAGAGACCAAGCTTAGGAATTTTTTGTGGGCTAGAAAGGTAAATTTGAATTCTCATGTTAAGGTTAAGTGGAGTGATATTAGTAGATCGAAAAAGGAGGGAGGTTAGGAGTAAAACATTTGACTATATGGAATCATGTCCTATTAGGGAAACGGATCTGGAATCTGTTTGCAAATAGGGAGGCCCTATGGGTTAAGCGGGTTCATACCATCATTCTGAGACAGAAAAACTTCTAGAGTGCCCAACCTACCCAGAATAGTTCTTCGAGTTGGAGAAAAATTCTATTAGTGAGAGACAAAATGTGGAACCAATTCATATTTATGATTGACAATGGTATATCTACTCTTTTTTAGCAGGATCCCTAGCACCCGAGAGGAATCCTGAGGAACTTTTCTTAACTGAGAGAAATTAATGGCTCGGAGCTTCCAATGATAGCGAGAGTTTCTACAATTATCAATCATGATGAATGGAGATAGTATAAGGTTTCCATCTAATTCATCAAGGACCTTGAAGTACCTTGGTATCACCCAAATAGTTCCCAACCTGATTGTTTGGAATGGCTTGCTAGCCCCTGCAAACAATATACAAATGATTCAGCCTATCACTTCTTGCGACCCCCTTACAGGAAGTTCTTTGGCATAAGCTAGTATGTTATACAAACAATAGACCTAGGTGCTCCTTTATCCTGTGGCTTGCTTTCCTTTAAAAGTTACAAACTCAGGACAAACTTTCCTATCTTCAAACCCCCAACCACTGTTCCTTGTGTGTGTCGACTAATGAAACCATTGACCACCTGTTTTCTGAGTGTTCATTCTCTAAATCCATTTGGGACCGATGCCTCTTACACTTTCAATTTCATTTACACCATCCTCATTAGCCAAAACTTTATGATATCCTCACTTGGTTTAATACCGCTGCGAAAACTAGGAATTCAGACATCAACAATTTCCCAATCCTTCTACCTACAACTGCTTACCACATTTGGGCAGAAAGGGATGCAAGAACCTTCAAAGATAAAGCCAAGGATGATGGGATTGTGTACCTCAGAGTAATCTCCCAAGTTAGGGAACTTCTAAGCTCAAACACCGAGAGGAGGTAACTCAATAAATGATAATTTCACTAACCTTTTTTTTCTACAGGTTTGATAGCTCAGGAATATCCTTTGGTTCATCAGATTGTCTACCTCCGTATGAAGATCAAGGATGGGGTAGTTGGCGATCCAACTTTCATTAGTTGGCGATCCAACTTTCCTTCTATCTTCATAGCAACAAAGAGGACAGGTTTACAAACATCTTGGTTATAATTAGCAATATGGAATTGGAAGGCCTTGGCTTATCGGCACAGCAAAGATGAATGCCAGGAAAATATACCACCTTCCACAGTAGCAAACCATTACCTTCGGATGGATTACAGGCTCCACAAGCGACATCAACAACCATTGCTTCTTGTTCCTCAAGATCAGCTGATGGACAGGTGGCAATATAACCTTGGCAAAGGAAGTTGAAGTCTAGTTATTGAACTTAGTTATTATGATTGTGTTGCATTGCTGGGCTTAATGGTTTATTTGTATGGGGTTACAAATTTGTCTGGTCATTTGTGGTTACTCTGTGCAGATTAGATTAGAAATGGGAGAGCTGCTATGTTATGAATAAGAGGGTGAGCTATGAGGTATCCTAAGAAGCCTTTCGGTGGTCCCCTTATGACGCCAAAGCTCTTGTTCAATAGTGTCTTTTGCTAGGGCTAGTGAATCAGATAACTACAGAGCTACCGGCTAGTGTCTTCAGAGACACTACTGGAGTAGACACTAACATTGTACATAGCTTTTATATTTTTACATATTATTCTGACTTAAAAATAATAATGAAAAGATCATGTTTATCTTGACATGAATTTCAAACATTATTTTCAAAGAAATTTTAATATACATCTTATTCATAATCTTTATCTTGATAAATTGAAATTGTATCTTTTGTTAGATTGATCATCTTCTATAACTTGTTTGGATTATAACTAATCATCTTTAGATAGTGATAATGACTAGTGGACAATAAAAAAGAAGGTATGATTATCTTATCATTAATGATAATTTGACTACATCTATAAATTTGTCCCATTTTTAGACAAAATGGCAAAACATCGACAAGTAATGGAAAGTGGCATGGTGGCAACTTCACCTTTGTTATTGTTGCTTCCATTAGTTGCAAGTAGCGTAGGAGACAATGGTTGAAAAATAAAAATTTTAAGGTTTTTCACACTTAAAAATATAATAGAATATGGGCCACTGGTTTTTCTTTTTTTTTAGCTATAAGTTTGAACTTAAATAGACCCATTGCTCTCTGTGTGTGTGTGTGTGTGATAATTTGATTAGTTATATACATTATGAATTTGCATGAATTTGATAATACTTAAATATAAGTTTTTAAACATATAAAAAATGTATAGTAATTAAGATTGATTAGTTAAATTATAATTGAAATAATTTTCTAGTTGAATTTAAATTATTAAGTTCATGAATTTAACAATAAATTTGAAGTGGGTTTACAACCAAAATAAAACGATTGGATTTTAATATGATTAGTTTAATAATAATTGAAAGTATGATTTAAGTAAGTTACAATAAATATAATATCATTATGAGCATAAGTTCTTTATTGTGTGGTCAAATAATTTATTTTATGATTTTTGGATTTATGGTTTTTAATTCCTAAATTTTTTTGAAGAAAATATTGATTATAGTAAGGTTAACTAAAGTTTCTACAAATTTCGGCACAGTTTAGACGAGTCATTATCATATTAGTGCAGCTACTCCAAATGTAATACATGCCTAAAGATCTAACGTTCTATGTTATTATTGTTAGTAACTTAATGCAAGAGTTGTATTTCAGAGGATGTATGGCTTTCGTAGAGGCTAAAGTGAAGTACGTGACTTTCAATATTGCTAGAACCAAAAATTGAACTGTTAAGCATACTTTTTAGAGCTTAGATTGGCCCAATCCATAGACATATAAATGGTTGGTGATAATGTTTAAGAGCGAAGTTCTAAAAAAAGAATTGGTTATGACTTTTTATCGGATTGGTCTTTTGACCGAAATAATTAGAAAATTTTCACATCTAGCTTTAAAGGTTTTATCATGTGAATTGGTTAACTATATTCTGCATATGGTTCATTATATTTGGGGAATGTTTGTGTTATATGGTCATTATATATTGAACCAAATTATATTAAACTATATGAATTGTGTTTATTTATATATGTTAAACTTAATATTATTCAAATTATCAAAGCATACATTATATGATTTTTTACTTGGAAAATTCCACTTTTGTATGATAATCAATATTTAAGTGTCATACAAATTATGATCGACAACATACATGCTCTTTTGAATTCATAGATAACTGAAATCTGATTGTTCATTATACACACACACACACACACACACACATTAATGTGCATGTATATATTTTTTCTTTCTGTTGAAACATTTTGTTTCAATTATTGCTACTGCAATAAAGAATATTGTTACTAACTTAACAAGGGTGAGAAATTCAATGGTGATAATTATAAAATCTAGAACATGAAAATTCAATATATACTAGAGGAGTAACAGGCTCCTGAGCTATTAAATATAACCATGGATACTCCCGAGGAAGGGAATATGACCTAAAACAAAAGGATTATAATGCTTATGAAATATGGAGGAAAAGGAACTAAATAGCTCGCATTATGTTGCTGAGTAATATAAATAACAATATAATATGTGAGTTTTGCAAATATAAAACTGCTAAGGACATGTGGTCTACTTAGCTGTACATTTTAGACACACCTCAATGACAAAAGTATAGTCACTTAGTATTAAGTTTGAAAATACAAGAAACAAATGGGATTATAGAATGTAAAAGCATTTAAAGCATATATTAAACATGATAAGTGAATTACATGACGTTGATTATGAATTATCATATGAGCAGTAAGAGCAAGTTATGATTCATTTCTTATCTTAGAGTTAGGAGCATATGAAGAAGAATCTAACTTAAAATGAGAGAATAAAAAAGTTGGAAAATGTTATAAGGCATCTTATATAAGAAGAAGAACATCCTTAAGTCTTTAAAATATCCTCTAAGTTATATGTAGTTTGGTTATATCTTATATGGAACTATGAACTAAATTATATACATTTTGGATTATAGACTTATAAGTAACCAATCACGAAGTGAAGGATAAGGATGCCTTCATCAAATTTCAAAGAAATCCTATATGGAACACCATATATTTGTGTAGGATTTATTTCAAGGGTTGTTGTATAAAGGATTGGAACCTATAAATTAGACATGTATGGTGGTTTATCCTTAATATTTTCTCCTAAGATTCGATGGAATCTTGTTTTTATGTTGGTATTAATTAGTCTTGGCTTTTATGTAAATTTTATAGTTGGTAAAATGGAAACAAAATCATTTAAAAAGGGAACAAGAGCTTCTTATCCATTGTAATTGATTCATTATGACATCTATAGTCTAATCAATGTAAGGGAAATACATGGGGCTATATACTTCATCACTTTTATAGATGACTATACTCATTATGGTCACATCTATTTGATTTCTCACAAATTGGAAGCGTTAAATTATCTTATAAAGTATATAAATTTGGTATAGAATCAATTAGACAAGAAAATAAAAGTGTAAAAAACTAATCAAGGATAAGAATACTTATGTGATAAGTTTAAGATGTTATGTGATGAAAAAGGAATACAAAGACATTCAACTATTTCTCAAACCCCATAACAAAAGGGTGTTGCCAAAAGATATAATAAAATGCAACTACAAAATATTAGGTATATGATGGTATAATTAAATTTACCAATCACCTACTAGGGTGTGCTACCTATATTCATACAAATATTGGGAACTAGGTCCAAAAGGAAAGAAAACTATCATTATAGATACTCTGTTTATAGGCGAACAAGATAATAAAGGTTTAATTAAATTTGAATCAAAACACGTCACTTTTTTAAAAATGATTCTATTACAAAGAATCATAAAGAGGGTTTGTATCTAAATAGGAGTAGTCTAGAACTTAAAGAATTATCTTAAGGTCAATTAAGGTTGTAATTCACTGAAAGTTTACCTGTTGTATCTTATCTATGTGGAAATAATCAAGACATTTATTAATTTATTTCTTATAAACCATATTTACACCAAAGTAATTCTGACATGATTCCTTGAAGTCATTTGAAATAGAAAGAGAAATTCACAAAATTAACCGATAAGAAGATGATAAGTCGAGGAATGTACATAGGTTTCTTACTAGTCCTGCTAAAGAAGAATGGATGAAAGTAATGACAAAAAGAATTTTTTAAGTTTAAATTAAGTATAGGACTTGGTTGATCTCCATAATAGGCAAAAAGATATTGGAAAAAAATTTATTCTCAAAATAAAATGAAATATTAATAGTAGTATTGAAGGATACAAGGCATACCTTGTGGAAAAAAGATATACACAATAAGAGGGAATAGATTATAACGAGACATTTTCACTTATTATAAGGTTTGCTTCAATTCGTTTAGTCTTGGTTACAGTAGCCAGTTTGATATTAAATTACATTAAATGGATGCAAAGACTAATTTTTTAAATATAGAATTAGAATAAGAAATCTATATAGAATAACATGTAGGTTTTATTGAGACAAACAAAGAACATAAACTATGTCAATTCTTAAAATCAATCTATGGTCCAAAACAATTCTTAAGGCAGTGGTACATTTGTTTTCATACGTAATCATTTCATATGATCATCATATGCTTGATTAAGACCAATGTGTATATATCAAAAGATACAAAGATAAATTTGATATTTTATTTTTATATGTAAATGAGATTTTGATTGCTTGTAATGATTGTGAGTTTATCAAGCAAATCAAAGACTAGTTGTCATCAAAATTTTAGATGCAAGACATAAGTGAAGTTGCATATATTCTTGGAGTTAAGATTTTAAGAGATTGTTCAAAGAGATTATTTTTACTTTCTCAAGAGATACATATTTAAAAAAGTTTAGAACAATTTCATAGACAATTGATAATCCTATTACTAAAGGTGAAGGTCTCAACAAGACATTTTGCCCGTCTACACCTCAGAAAAGGAAATAAATAAAGAAAGTTCCCTATTCCAATGTATTTGGAAGTCTCATGTATATCTTTGTGTATACAAGGCTATATATTTTTTATGTTGTTGGAATAGTGAGCAGATATCAATCAACCCAAGATAAGCATATTAGAAAGTAGTAAAGAGAATATTAAGATATATAAAGGTATTATTGATTATACATTGTGTTATCAAGGTAACGACCTACATATACAAGGGTATACAGATACAGATTAGGGAGAGGATCTAGATGAGAGAAAATCAACCTCCAATTTTGTTTTATTACTCAATAATTGTGATATATCATGAAAAGAAAGTAATAATCATGATAGTTTTATCAATAAGGGAAGCCAAAAGCATTTTCAACTTAGTAAAAATAGTTGTATGGCTTACACGATTATTAGTTAATTTAGGAGCCACTACAAACGAGAGTGATCCAATAATAATTAACTATGATAGTCAAATGGAAATCACTTACAATAAAGATCCTAAATTTTATTATAAAACCAAACATTTAGATGCAAGTACAACTATGTGAAAGATATTGTTGTACAACAAGAAGTGAGCATAAAATATATATCTACACTAGATATGGTGGTACACCCAAGACAAAATTATTTTCCTGAGATATATACATTAGGCATCTGAAATCATTTATGTAGATATTGAAATGTAAATGATTAACATTTCTCTATCTGTGTTCATTCAATGTATTGTCATGTTTAAATATAAATAGGAGTTGATATCGTTTATTAAGTAATAAACATAACATAGTATTTAATTCTAAAATATATTTGCTTTATATGATATATGTTATGTATGAATTAAAGAGTATATTAGATAGATAAAATATTTTCCCTTTCACACAAGTAATCGCCTATAGTATTTATGATAAATAGAGATGACACATGTTTTTAAGTTTATTATTAAGATGAAAATGGAGAGCAAGAGCAAGAAACTTAAACATTGAATGCCGACATAGATAATAAGTGAAAAGGAAACTAGTTTACAGTGATCATATGGTCATTATTTTTGTCTTAAGTTTCTAGATGAGAATTCAAAAAGATGAATTTAAGAGTATAGAAGTGAAATCAAGTTAAACATTAAGCATATGAAGATTCTCTGGCTCTTCCTCAATAATGACTAAAAGATATTACAAACTAGGATATCTTGTCAAAGGCTTCTCCTTACTAATTGACCTTCGAAGTTGAACATTTCTAACACTTAAACAAGTTACTCCCCCTACTCATGACACATATACACCTTCTACATTATCCAAAGGATGTGACTTATGTGCATCCTCTCCGTCATGTTTCATTTAATTATTATCCTATTCTAGCTCATGTCCCTCACCTTCTTCACTTGTAGGCTGATCAATGGAAGTAAACACAGGGGAATTATCCCTATTACCAAAAGATACATAACTACAAGTAGAGTTATCTTCTTTTAATGGGATTTGTAGCCTTCTTATACTCATAGAAGACTATGTCCCCATTCATAACTAGCTTTCACTTTTTTGGGTCATCATCATATCCAACAAACACATAAAGAGTAGTCTTTGAATCCAATTTTGATCTCTGCTCCTTTGGCACATGCTTAAAAGTTTTGCATATCGAGTAGTAGGTAAAATTCATAGAGTTATTCTCCATATCGAGTAGTAGGTAAAATTCATAGAGTTATTGCCACTCTCTGTACCTAAGGTTCTGATTTGGGGTTCCAAGCAATAACGCTCACAAGATCTCTAAGATAAATCAACTAACAACAAACTACTCACATAATAAAGAGGGATAAAAAAATAGAAATACATGATTTTAATGTGAAAAAATCTCGAATGTAGTAATAAAACTTATGGGATAAACTGATAATAAAATTCACTAAATCAAATAGTAAGATATAAACGATAAAAGTTTTAAGTTCTCTCACTCAAGAACACCTCGTATGACAACTCTAGCTAATCTAGCTCTTTTAGCTTTTTTTAAAGCTCTCCCAAAAGACTTCTGCTAACAATCTCTAGAATTGAGTGCAAATACACGCGCACACACACAAACAACAATATTATTCCTAAATAAAGTTTAGAAATCAAACTTTAATAAACTTATAGTTGATGAAAGCTATTTAGACCCTAAAATTCTTCTATCAGCACGTGTTCAAGTATCATATAACTTATATCTCTCAAAATTATCTTTAAATATGAAAAGGATAAGATTTTATAGTGCATATAGTCACCCACAACTTCATTCCTTGTGATCCACGAAGACAACTAAAGTTTCTAAAGTCCAAATTTAGTAGAACTAAACAAATAAGCATCCAATAAATAAGGCTTGAAATAGTACCAAAAAATTAAATAAGACTTGACTCAGAACACTGATAAACTTCGGAAACAAGCTAGCGTTGACTGACACCCGAAACACCTGTCAAGCGTGTAATGCTCTGCACTGTTAGAATATGCCTATATCATGCAGGTGAGTATGCTTCCTAATGCCAAAAACTTAGTAGAAAACATCGTTGGTTCATGTGTTCTTATGTGCACAAAGCTCACTGTCATAAATTTTCGTAGACCATCAATTGGCTAAACTTATACGTATGGCCATTTCGGTGACAGTACAATTGTTGTGTTTACAGTGTCGATCTTGACCTATCCACTGAACAACCCATCTTTGGAATCTCATCAGCTTCTCATGTTAGACATTTTTGTCCTTAGGGGCAATTTTGTCAATGTCTCATAAAGTTGAACTAACATAATTACAATTTGGTTTTTAAGTAAATTACCTGTTAAGCTACGCCATTTGATCATGATAAAGATATTAAAGTGACCCAATAAATGATCTAGTTCAAGGGGTCGAAGTCCGGGTGAAAAATGGACCCTGATTAGTGTGGACCGGGTCCATATCGGCCTTGTGATGGGGAAGCCCGATATGAAAGCTATATAAAGGTAAGGTCTCCTGCAATTGCTCATAAGTTGTTCTCGAGCATAAGGTTCCTGACCTATTAAGGAAGCTCGGGATTTGAGGAAATTGTAGAAAGGCCTTGCCCGTGAGTCGGTGAGCACTTTCTGCTAAAGGACCCGGGAGATTCGGAGACGTTTGGAGCTCGGAACTGGCATCAGAATCAGAGATGGAATCGAAATCCAGGTATTCCGCATTAACTTTGTTTTTGATCCTTTCACGGGACCCTGGGGCACGTAATAAGGAACCCACTACGTGATAAGATGTTACGCTACTAATCTTATAACAAATAGTATTAATGTGATTTGCCATGTAAATAAGACGCTTTAGTTAGAAAGCATCTACATAACAATCAATATTATACGTTGACGAATTTATTAGGAATAACCACAATTTTTTAACTAAAACTTAATCATTTTATAATGCTTAATAGTACTTTTAGTAACCCAACCAATTGGTTGATTTTTACAAAGAAGATTATGCAAAACTGTGAGTTGCTTCTTCCATGACACATTTATCTGAGACATGAATGTTGTAGTATACATATCACTCCCTCAGTCATTATTTTAGATTTTTTAAAAAGATTTGGAAATGGTGCTTCTTTCTAGTTTTAGCTATTGTTTTTTCTAAAGTTATTTACCTGGAATCTTCTACGTACTCTACGCTATTGTCTTTATTGATCGCCAAGAGCTCGAGCTCTTTGATAAGTACAGATGCCATCTTTACACTGCCTACTAGTCAATCACAGTCTGATGTATAGCTCACTTTCGCATCTCAATTCTTATTTATTATATTATGATATTGAAGTTATTATTCATTGCTTATCTATGCCAAACCAAATTGGCATATATTGTGAAACCATGTAGTTGGTAACCAAAAAGGAATTCTTTTTCAGTATAGTTAAAGCGTTTGATAATAGTAATGTTCTATATTAATGGAGTCATGTTATGAAGTTTACTTCTTTTCATATTTGAGAGGCACACATCAGTCCATAGTACTTGGTTATTTGAATGAGAAACCTTTGACGATAATTTATAACAAACTAGGTATAATGCGTCTTTTGTATATGAGTGAAATATAGTTGATATGTCTGAGTATGTTAGCATATTAAATACATGTATATGAGTGGAATATAAATGGTATGTCAGAGTATAACATGTTAAATACATTACAACAAATAGGAAACAATCAAACACTTTTGATCATGCTATAATCATTTTTAGCCAATTAAAATGATGGTGAGACTACCACTTGACTGAGTCACATATGATACATTGTAAGCATTAGAGCAAACAAAGAAGGAGAAATGATATTAGATAATAATGAACACATAGAAGATGTAGTTTTAACCCTAATATTAGCAATATCCCTACATTTCATAGGTGGCCCATCAAACTTAAAAGATAAAAACACTGAATTATTATCGAATCTTAGGTGTAAAAAGCTTTCAAATTTTAAATAGTATAAAGATGTTTTATTAACTAAAGTAATGCTTGAGGAAGACTTTAACCAACACTTTTGGAAGGACAAGTTCTTAGCAAGACTTCCTCCTTTATTTGGGGAAAAAGTTAGAAATAAATTAGAGAAAGTTATAATGACAAAATCCCTTTACTAAATTAACTAATGAATAAATAATTAGTTATATCGAAAAAGAAGGATTAAAACATCCTCAAGATATGAAACTTCAAAAAAATTAAAATATGAAATGATTAAAACTAAAAAAGAGTTTTGATCATTTATCTCTTATAGTAATAGCTATAAAAACATGTACAAAATGTAGGATAACCCAAAATTAACAAAAACAAAAATAAATTTCCTTATAAAAAGAATAAATTTAAAAATGTAATATGTTGAAAGTGTGGTTAAAAAAAGTCCATATAGTAAGATATTATATAATTAATAAAAACTCCAAAACTTAGAACTAGAATAGGAAGTATTAAATAAAATCTAGCCCTAATGATAACAGATAGTGAAAACTTAGAAGAATGCTCCAAAGAAGAATATAATAATGAAGTGTTACTTTTAGAAACTAATAGCTTTGAAGATAGTGATTGGAATAGATAATGAACAATTAAAAGAAGAAAAACAAATTAATGTATTAATAAAATATCAAAAATTCCTATTAGAAGTTATAAATCATATTCAAGATCCTCAATTACAAAAGGATTATTTTATGAAACTCCAATAATCCTTTGAGACCCCTAGTCGAAATCTAATAATCCTTTGAGACCCTTGGTCAAAACCTACCTTTAACCTCCTCATCCTCCTACAATTTAACAAATATATTATCCAAAGCCAAAAAAAATGAAAAATTTAGAATAAACATAGGGAGGACAATCTTGGCTTGGCCCACCCAACTCAGGTTAGACCGGGCCACAGGTCGGGCTCGGGTAGTGGCTATTCCAATCTGTGGCCAGAAATTAAGGTATAAAATGATATCGTTTCGCAAATTTTTTTGAAAAAAAGTGTAGAAGGATTGGGTCAGTAGCCATCAACCCTTTGGGCCACCGGCCGACCCATTGCTATCCAAAAATAAACACTATATATTTTGTACTAAGTGAAGTGAATCACATGTTAATACAAGACTTGATAAACGATATACAAATGCACAAGAAGGGGGGTTGAATTGTGTATTCTTTTTGCCAATCCCCTTTCGAAATTTCTCGTATGAAAACAATAATATAAAAATTTCAAAGTAAGAGAGAGTTGAGAGTTGAGAGAATGTAGACACAACAGATTTATCCTGGTTCACCCCAAACCGTGGGCTACGTCCAGTCCTCGGAGATTTTTATGAGATTTCACTATCTCACAACACGTTACAAGTATTCTTTAGTACTGAGCCTCTTCAGGCTATCTGCCTTTCTCTCTACTGAAAGAATTTTTTGAGCTAATGTTACAGAAGATAATTGCTCTAGTTTTTCGCACAATGAAATTTCTTAAAATCACTAACTTCTGCAGTCTTCAACTCCGACTCATATTTATAGCCTTCCTCTTCAACCGCTTCTTGATAACTTCTTCTTGATCTTTAAAGAATCAGTTATTCAGTTGAGTTCTATAACTAACTCAAGATGAATTGAAAATTGTCGTGATATCGATTCTTCCGTCTCACTTCTTTTCGTCTGATGTTTTTGTTTGCGCTTTCGTCTGATTTCTTCCGTCTGTCTTTTCTTCCGTCTGTCTGTTTAGTTTTGCGCTTCCGTCTGTCTTTTTATTTGTGCCCCGCATCTCACTTTTCATCGTCTGATTTCTGTTTATGCTTTCGTCTGTATTTGTTCCTTCTGTCTCATATGTTTCTGCTTCCGTCTTACTTTCTTCTTTCATTATTATTTGTTCTTCATTAAAATCATTTATGTAAAGTCATTTAACTTAACAAAACAGACATGGAATGACTATTAACAATAGGAAATTATCATTTCCATGACATTCTCCTACAATTTATTTTATAAAAAGAAAAAACTTATAGATATATAGAAGTTAGTAGCATATGTTTCATTCCATACAAACAATACAAATTTGATCAGTAACAATTAGTCTATTTTGACAATTAACGGCTTAAAAGACTATAGATCTAACCAAAAATTGTTGCAAACTAACTAATGTAGAATTAATTGTCATTTATACTCTATTGACTTCTAATTTAAGTATTAGTTGCTTATTGTCTTGAATTTCTGGCATCCCTACAACTTGAAGTTCTCTCTTATAATTGGTGTGATGTAATAGTTAAGTGCCCTTCTATCTTAACCCTCTTAATTGGAATTATAATTGGCAAGTATTTGGATCAAGTAAACCAATTTTTTTTGATTAGGTTAGGTTTAAATTCAATTTTAGCATTTCTTTGATTCTTGAAGTTTTATGAACTTTCATTTGAACATGGATTAAATAGAAATTGGTTTATTTGAAGGAAATCAAGAAAACCTTACTCAAGAGTAAGAGAGAAGGCAATCTTGAGCTTGGATTTTCGACAAAAATTAGGTAGGTAATATGATTATAGTTGTTGTGTGATGGGTAAATGCCCTATTTGTGTGTTTATGCTTAAATTGCGTGAATTTGAATTGTTGTGAAGATTTGAAAATGCATGATGAATTATGATCATGTTATACCTTGAAAAAGGTTATAACATTTTGAATCGAATGAAAAGAAGAAAAAAGCATGAAAATATGAGAATATGATGAAATGAAAGAAGCATGAGAATACGAATTTGTGATTGATTGAATTGGTCATAAATTTGCTTATGATTGGGCAAGAGAGGAGCCCTTTTGTTAGTCACATGCACATTGACCTATAGCCTTCTCCCGGCTGCCCGCTTGAGGCCACGAGATCCTGAAAATTTGGGCTCGTTTTGTTCACGGTGTAAACTTCGGTTTCTTCATTTCGTTTCACGAAACTCTTGAGTCATTTGTTGTACATTTCATCATTGATTTGTTGAGTATGATGCATAATTGAGTGTTATGCTTTGATAGATAATTACATGATATGCTCTATGTGA
>JAOSBP010000002.1:21190389-21200979 GCA_027563825.1 Erythroxylum mucronatum | reverse complement strand
TTTGAACGATGATAACCCGAGCCGCATTTTCAAGAGAGTTTTAGTAATTTGATTTCAATCTTGTTTATTTTCAATCGTTTAAATTCCCAAAATCCAAAAATATTCTTTCATACTTTTATTTCCTTAGTTTTAAATCAATCAAACCAAACCCCCCTTTTTAAATTGCTTTATTTGCATAATTCAACTTAGGCTAGTCTTAGGATTAATTTCCGAAGTGATTCCATTGAGAGAGACGATCCGAGGTTCAGCTTGCTGCAATCTTGAAAAATATTTTATTTTGACCGGTTTCCAAAGTCGATTTCCAAATCGAACGACAGAGTCACGATCACATAAGCATCAAAGAAAGATTAGTTAGTGATTATAAAGGGGGCACTGGAATGGGAGCCAAGTCCATAAGAGGAGTAGCATTATAACTTAAGTACCAAGCTACATTGGCTTGAGTTGAGGAACAAAAGTTTTGACTTAGTGCATACATTTTTCGACAAGTCACTATAACATGGTTATGATATCCACTAATTTGATGTTTATGCTTATTGTTGTAGTTATAAAAGTTTGTAGTTCAATAAGAAGGGATTCTCAATAGAGGAGCACTCGTGCTTGAGGGCAATAGGCTGAGATTTGTCATAGGTGATTCTTGATAGATTTGTAATAGGATCTCGTGAGACAAAAGCTGGCTATAAAGCACTTTCTAGTGCTTCCCAAGCTGAATAGACTATCTTTTTCCAACAATATAAGTATAAATTTTTCTGTTAATTATGATAAAAACCAAGAAAGTAAAACATAGTCTCTGGAAATCCAAATTATATAAGCTAGATTTAAGAATGTGATATTTGAATCATTTGATGAAGGAATAGTTTGAGGTGGTCATCAATAAAACTATTCATATTTAGGGGAGGAATAAATTGAGTTTTTCAATCAAGATAACTTTTAGTGTTTACTTTGATAATGTATATTGTGTGGTAGGAACTGATAGCATTGATGCTTGAGGGTATGAACAAGTTGGTCTGCCCTAATTAAAGTTTTGATACCATATACAAACTGTTGGTTGGGATAAAAATATTTCTTGTATATTGCATGAAAAGGAGAATACAATATATAGTTTACAGTTTGATACACAATAAATATGGTTATAACAGAAAACTAACAAAGTGTAGAGAATAATTTACAAAATAATAATAAAGATTTATCATAATTATCGCCATTGCTTGCTTCAGCTAAAGAACATGAACTTGTTTAACATTACAAAAGTTCAACCTCCTAGTAGTGGGTGGTATGAAAAAACACGAAGTTAAATACAAAACCTTGGAAGTTACTATAATTTTTGGGAGAAGATGATTACTTAATTGATTTGGCCAAAACTGAACTTTGTCGGTTCCATAATTGTCACTGTAGCCATCACCCAAAAGGATAATAAAAAACAATCGTATAATTAAAGACAAACGTTCAAGTAAAGCCAATCTGGACAATAGCTCCCCCAGCACGTAAGGCAGTGCTAGCCAGCTTGTTCCACGACAAATTGTATCAGCTTCTATTACTCTTTATGATCTTCGTACGTGCATCTGTCATTTCTATAAGATTACATCCATCAATCCCATTTGTCGCCACCTTAAAATTTCTGGAATTGACCTGTTCCTTGTCTATAGTTAAGCTAACTAAAACAGTATTAAAAAAGAGGAGGAGAAATGGATGAAATACTCAGAAAATTGATGCCTTTGAATTTAAGACAAAATTGGTTGACATTTTTGTTCCTAGGGCCAATTTTGTCAATGTCTCGTAAAATTGAACTAACATAATTGTAATTTGATTTTAAAGCAAATTACAGGTTAAGTTATGCCATTTGATCCTAATAAAGATAATAAAATGACCCTATAAATGATCTAGTTCAAGGGGTCAAAGTTCGGGTGAAAAATGGGTTCTGATTAGTATAGACCGGGTCCATATCGGCCTTGTGATGGGGAAGCCCGATATGAAAGCTATATAAAGGTAAGGTCTCCTGCAGTTGCTCAGAAGCTGTTCACGAGCATAAGGTTCCTGACCCGTTAAGGAAGCTCGGAACTTGAGGAAACTGTAGAAAGACCTTGCCCGTGAGTCGGTGAGCACTTTCCGCTAAAGGACTCGGGAGATTCGGAGTCGTTTGGAGCTCGGAATCGGCATCGGAATTAGAGATGGAACCAAAATCCAGGTATTTCGCATTACCTTCGTTTTTGATCCTTTCACGGGACCCTGGGGTACGTAATAAAGTCCCCTCTACGTACTAACATCTCAAACATTGGTTCCTGACATAAGCAAGGCATTTTTGAAAAGGAAAAAAGTTTTATGTAATTATTAGTAATTATAGTAATTATTAACTTAAGTGGTTTGGTTGAGTAGAAAGGACTCATCCATCTTTAATCAAAGGTCAGAGGTTCAATCATTGGCTTAGAATATGGAGCAATCTTAAATTCTCGGGTCAGTTGTCCCACCCTGTGAGGTGCCTACAAACCAATAAAGAGATTAGTTACTGGGTCCGCCGGTGGATACCTTAGTCTAAGACCAAAAAAAATTATTGTAATTATCATCGTCATCATTGTTATTATTATTTAATAACATTACAACTCGACAATAATAACATGGCAACATTACAACTAATAATCACTAAATAAATGGCTGTATAATTGAACCTATTTCTAAGGCATGTTAAAATAATTCAGTTTTTATTTTTAAATTTAATTATATCATTACAAATTAAAATAAATTCACATTCTACTAATCTAGCTATATGAAAGGTTGTACTTTGGAAATAATATGTGTACGTAGACGATATCTTCCAATGTAATAAGTGTAGAATATCAGTTAAACATCTTTTCTTACTTCTTTCTTTATATGTATATTTATTTAATTTCAATTTTTCATTATTAAAATTTTGTATGACCATGTCAATATTTAATATAATGATAACAAGTACCGAAGCATATATGCACATAATACTGACCATCGTTGGCTCTTTTATTTGCGTGTAGAATTATTTAATTTTTTTCAGAATACTCTGTTTATTCAATTATAAAATAATTTTCTTTGTAATTTATGTATTTAATCAAATAAATAGTTGTATTGGAAGAATCATTTTATAGATGAATAATTTATTGGTAATTATTATTATATCTATTAAGTTAAATATAATTACTATAAGGATTTTCTCGGTGTAAAAGTTAAATATATAAGGGTAAGGTCTCTTGAAGTTACTTATATCATTTGTAAGCATACGGATTCTTTAACCCGTTAAGAGAGCTTACGTTTTGAGAAAACAATAGGAAAACGTTGACTGCGTCCCGGTGAGCAATTCCCGTGAAGGAGACAGTAGATTCGCGCTTTTTTCAACCTCAAAAAGCTCGCTTGAAATTATAAAACTTAAATTAAGTATTTTTTTTCATTTCTTTGTTTATTTTCCTTTTACGTTTGATCCGAAATATATAACTAAGCTCGTATTACATATTACATCTCAAGGATAAGGTTGAACATTAAGACACAGTTAAGAATTAGTACATATTTTTTATTAAAATAATTTGATAGGAAGTATTTCACGTCATACAAATCGTATGCCAGTTGTATGACTGGCATTTAGAAAGACGGCCCTTTTCCTTTGGCCTTTGCGCTCTCGAAGAAGCAGAAACAGTGTCATCTTTTGTTGCCTTATCGAAGTACAGAACTCAGACGTCTATGTGGCCTCAAATGGTAAAATCTATGTGTTTAGTTCAACAGACTCTCAAATAACAATTGCTTGCCAAATGCTGAAATCTGACTTACAACAGGCTTCTTAGGTTACATGTACGTCAACATGATAAAAATCCCCAAATTTACTATTCTAAAAACTTGTCTTTTTCTTGTCACAGATCATATACTTCCTTTGCTGGTACGACTTCTTGCATTTGACCGGTTACCGAACACTTCCACTTGAATGATCCTATACGAAACAAGTGCACCTACCAACCTTTTATCCGTCTTCTCTAGACAAGACTCGGTCTTGTTTTACTTAAACTGGGGTGAGTATCTTGGTTTGTGTCCAAAGCTTCCATTTTTTCCTACTTCCTAGAGACTTTGAAGAGAAAACATCCCCATGGGCAAGATTAAAAAGGCTTTCACCATTGTCCTGAGGCTTCTAGCATTAGCTGGAACCGTGGTGGCCGTGGTTATCATGGTGGACACCCACGACTCTGCCAAAGTTTTGAACTTGACCTTCACTGCTAAATACAGCAACACTCCCGCATTCAAGTGAGAGTTCTCAATCCAGCTATTACCATGATTATAATCGTTGTTTTTTGTTTATAGTAACACACTGATCAGGTTATCTATTTGCATGCAGGTATTTCGTGATCGCGGAAGCAATAGCCGGTGTTTATAGCCTTATTGTCATCTTTCTTTCCTCCAAAAGCATCTTTGGGCACTCAGTTATTATCATGGACATGGTAATCTAATCTTTATCTATTAGGTTTCTCGAGTGTCTATTAAGTACATGTGTGGTAAAAGAAGTGGATGTCCGAATATTTGCATGAAAGGTCAATGGATATTAATGTAGACTAGTTTTACGTTAGATCATGGTTTTAGATAGCTTTTACCAAGAAGGTTTCTAATGATTCCTGGCAGTCATAACAACCGCCAGAGGAAAGCCCGTACTGAGATTTTAATGATTAATGGTCTGCAGCAAACTTTGGCTTTTGTAGGAAAAACCTTTTCTCAAGTATAAATTTTATTTCTAAAACAAATTGCCATAGTAATGATAAACTACTTTCTGTTTAAGAACTTTAACGAGAGGAAATATACTGAAGTGGCATATGAACACCAGATAACATTATTGATGTGACAAGATAAGAGTCCTTTAGCATGTGAAATTTCATAGAAATTTGAGGTACGGCTGAGTGGAATTGGTGAATTTTCAAATTTATGACATCAGCATTATTGTATTATGTGCATATATAACAGAAACAATGTTTGCAATGAAGTAATGACAATTAATTACAGGTAACAACAGTGTTACTGACATCCAGTATATCTGCTGCTTTGGCAATAGCCCAAGTGGGGAAGAACGGGAACAGTCATGCTGGTTGGCTGCCCGTGTGTGGAGAAGTTCCTCACTTCTGTGACCAAGTTACCATTTCCCTTGTCGCTGGTTTTGCTGCAGCAGTTATCTACTTTCTGATGCTTCTCTACTCTCTTCACGCCGTCCTCAGTCCTATTTTTACAGTCAATCATTAATTATATTATATGTTTATTTGCTTATAGTCGCTGTTGTTAAGTTATCATTTCCATGCAAGCTAATTACCAGTGCCTACTATATTCGTGGATAATCCTTCTCCATACATACGCATTTCTGCTGTTCTTTTCTTCTCATACTATCGTTACCTTTGCTATTTTCCTATAATAGGCACACTTAAAACTGGTTAATCAAATTTACCTTGTTTAGTTGATACTATGATAGTGAACCAAATTTCTTGGACTTAAGATATGTTTAAGAAGAGATCTTAATAATAGATAGGAAATTGAATGCCCATTATATCATTTTGTTATAATCTCTGTTGAGTATTCTATAAAAAAGTTTTTAGAAATATGTCAAAATCATACAGATGAAAAAATATATTGACATTTTAAGTTGACTAATGTCTCATAAACTTTAATGACAACATGTAAAAAGTATGTTAACACCATGATTGCAAAATGAAATTGATTGTATAGAGTAGAGCTAAAAGGTATAGTACGTTGATGGAATTATTCCACTTAATTTAGCCTACTAAAGGATATCAATTAAAAGCTCTGCTATAGTATGATAATAGTTGTCATAAGAAGAAAATGATTGTATGATTTTTCTTGCCTATACGAGATATTATAGAGATCATATATATTTATAGTTCATGCTTATGAGTATTTGATATTGAATTTAGATTCAACGTTATTATAATGTTCAAAGTATGATAAGAAATAGATTCTTGATTAACAATAGTTGATCCAATTTTACACAAATATTTTGTATGTGTTGGATCAAAGGAGATTTATACTTAGCATAAATGTCAAGATTACAAAGTTAAATAACCGAGACTATCCTTTTATGTCATTTGGTTAAATCAACACAATGAGAATCATAAAGTTACATACAAGGATACATGTATCCTTTTAATCATGAATTGTATGAAACTTGTGAAATTTGTTAAGATGAAGAATAATCAAATCAACCTTTGGTGAAAGGATGAAGATGATATTGAATTGTTAAATTTATACATGTGATGTATTGGATGAAATAACAATTCATAAAAAGATGATACTTATATTTCATTATATTACTAATGAATTTATGTGATATAGTCAAATGTATCAAAGTGAAATGTTAATTTTAAATTTTGAAAAGTTTAAATTGTTTAACTCTTATTAGAAATTAAGCACTGAGAATATTGAAACACTTTGATAAGATCATTGTGGGGAGTTTTAAACTTTCAGTTATCTACAGGGAATGAGATCCTCTAGCAAATACCTTCACAACTAAATTTATAAGAGTATGGATTTATATAATGAGGAAAATATAATATAAGATATTGTATGATGTAATATTATTTCTTCTACAATGATGCCTAGTATAATGACTAACCTTTAATCATTCTAATTAGATCAATTAGCAAGATTTTATATTAGATATGAAATGATAAGTCTTTGAAAGAGTCAAAGTTAATTATTCAAGGATGTGATGCTTGGTTGAAGCATACATTATCCATTAAGTTTATAAATAAATTGGGTAATAAAAGGTTATGAGATATCCAAAAGGTTGGATATAATCTTACAGATCTATTGAACAAATTGTTTTATTCAATGTATAGTATAAGAGAATGGTTCTCAAGACAAGTAGTAGGAGTATGATGAAATTTGAAAAGCTCAAATCTCATGACAGTACATCCAATTGGAACTAGTGACTTTGTTGATACACATTTGAAGAATAGTTAAAAGGTTGTGAGGCATTAAAGATTAACTTTCATAATAAGTTCAAAGAGTTTATTTTAAAGATAATTGTGAATTTATCATATCTACAAAAAAGTTAGTGGGAGTATAGTTGTCCTCATCGGCGGGAATATGTAGAGAAATATTCCTTATAGAGAACAATAATTCTAATTTTGAATTGTTGAAAAAATAATTATCCAATAAAAACTCTTGTTGGATATGAAAACAACTTAATTATAGGAATTACATCCATAAAGATAGATTGGATTTTGTTCACCTGTTCGAAGTTCAAGTGATAGATAATGTACTAAAGATGTTTAGAATTTTAAATATTAGACAATTATAAAGTATTAATGATATTTATTATTTTATGTATGAGTTGATATTTAAGTTCGAGGAGATAAGGATATTTACTTTATAAGTAAATCATAATTAAGGTTTATTTTTACATAAAACAATATGATTTTAAAATTGCAAAGGTTCCAATGTAGCAATGGTTGCTAATTAAGCCATAATACTTTTTTATTTAGTGGAAATGATTATTTGGATTAATAAATTCTTTAGTGAACTTGATATAGTTCCTTGTATTGTTTAAGATAGTAATGTATTATAGAACATTAGAAAGAATATTTTGTTGTTCTCAATTAGTATTGATTTAGGAAATCCTTGGTTAAGGTGGAATGGATTTTTGTAAATGGTTTATAAATGTCATTAATTGAATCAATAGCTAATGGCAGAGAACTAATATAATTGGACTCAAAACAAACTAGAAATTAATTTTATGCACTACGTCTTATCGGAACATTATATGATGAAACAATTGAATTATACAGAAAAAATCATGCACAGAAAGGGTAATCAAATCTACTTTGGCATTCTTAAATATTTAGGTAGTAATGATGTGTTGCTAGACTCCAATCTTGATCTATGAATGTAACTTATTTAATTGAAAAATTAAAGATAAATTAAAAAGAGTTTTAATTTATCTAGAATTTATAATCATTACCAATATATTTGAGAATCTAATGAGTCTCATATAAAGAATTGATTGAATAGAGCAAGATTATTTTAATCATATTCGATTTGATTGTAAAATTTGAGAAACTTTATGATTAAATATAAGATATTTAATAAATAAAGATCAATATGAGATATTGGAACTTATTTGGACATAATTGGTATTTAATTAGAATTAATTCTAATTCTAATTAAATTTTAATTTCAATTGATTTTCAAAAGTCAAAATATAAAAAAGTTCGTAATTATTCTATTGTGGTCAAGTCAAATCCCATCCTGATTTTCTAACACTTTAACCTTAATATCAATGAACATCAAATCATGTCATTTCCAGGCGAATTCATCATCACCAACAGTACTAAGGGTGTTCAAAAAAATCCGCGAACCTGTGAACTAGACCTGAACCGCATGAACCAAACCTATAAATAAGGTTAATCAAACCTGGTTCAGGTTCATAGTTCAGGTTCTAGTTTCTAACTTGTGGTTCTAGGTTAACCAAACCTAAACCGAACCTATGGCAGGTTAATCGAATTGAACTTAATTTATACGTTTAGATTTAAACCTAAACCTGAAACACCTAAATTTTTTTGGGTTTATTAGTTTTTATTATTTTTTATTTTAACATTCAAGTTGAAAGGTTTTTCCTCCATGAAAACAAAGAAAAGGTTTTTCCCTACAATAAATGAACCTTTTAGAAGCCCTGAGCAAGAGCACACTGTCATCCAAAGCTACGATATATCATACTGTCATACAGTCGTGGTTTTGCGACATGCTACATTTCTCTCTCGGGTGATCACTGTTAAGGGTAAGTGGAAATAACATTTGTACATAGAAAGTTGATGTAATGAGATGTTAGACGTTGAGGATGTATTATCGTAGATTTGTACATAAGAAACAACATTTGTACTTGTACATAAGAAATGTATTACCATTTACATTGACGTAATGAGATGTTAGACTTTGAGGATGCATTTTAACTGATTGAACTGAGACGTTATGTAGAGGTTAAAGATACTTGGAGAATATTGATAAGAAACAGAATAAACATGAGCCTTCTGAGCTAGCTCTTTTAGATCTGTCTTTTCGTCGTCAAAGTGGTAGTGGATATAAGATCTAATCTAGAATGAGTCCTTTGAGTTTGCTTCTTATAAGTCCATTTTTCTGGCCATTTTTATAAGTGGATATAAGTCCATTTTTCAGGCATTTGAGTTCGAGCATTTGAGGTTCATTACTTTCTAGCATTTTTTATTGTTTAGAGAATGATTTTTAATCGGTTTATGTATAAATCTGCAACACTAGCTAGTCAAATTTAAGTTGGAACTTAGTGCACTAAGCCTAGTCTTTTATTAGTTAGAGTGAGCTTCTAAACTTGCTCGATTGGTTTTTTACATAGGAAGTACTCAAAGGTTACATCTGACTGATTTTACGTTGCCAATAACCCATTGAATGAGTTATTTTTTTGTGACTTTAAAGAAAGAAAAACATCATAACTTTGGCTTTACAAAAATGCTTCTTTCATTGCTTTTCATTCATACCAAACACTATCATAGGGACCAACTTCACCTTTGGCTTATCAACTCTAATTTAATGCAAGTGAATTGACATATGACATTAGCTCTTTTTCAAGTTGGCTTTGTGATGCAACTCATAAACTTGATAGGTTGGCTTTGTGATATGAACAATAAGCACCAAAAGCTTGTAGATAAATGATGCAACTCATAAACCTAATAGGTTGGTATGAAACAATCTCAACTACCATGAGTTATAAATATAGTTTGTGATTTGATTTTGTTTGACATTTTGGTCACAGTCCTTTTCCTATTTAGTTTTTTCATAGGACTCATCATGGCCCAACAATAAATATTAATATGTTGAACTTAAAAGTTATGTCCAATTGACTGTATACATATATATCCTTACAAAACAGTACAGAAAACACTTTGATGTCTATCTATTGAACCTTTGGCTGTTATCTTTTGAGTTGTCTTTTCCATCGTCTATCATTGCATGTAATTTATTTTGTGCAAAAGAAATAGATATTCTATATTAGGTTGAGTTGTGATAAAAATTATGTAGTTTTCTCATATGCTTGTGGCTTGAAGGTTTAGATGACTTGAAGGTCAGAATACTATATTATTATATGCTTTGTTGCGTCTAGTAAGGTGCCTATTTAATATAAGATGTTTAGTGTCTCAGATTTTATGCACTAGATTCCTAAAAGGCTTTTTTTCGTTTTTTATGCATAGGGAATCATGAGGTTGTTCATATTTACATCTTATGTTTGTGATTAATTCCAAATAATTAATGCTTTTGTTATCATTTTTCTGTGTTAGGTTTATCATTGCCCATTAGTCTAATTTTCTTTGAATGATTAAATTTAAGATTCAATTAAAGAAAATTTAGCCTTTTGCAAGTTAATCATTTAATATTTGCAGGTGTTCACGTTTAATCCAATGGATAATGCCTGAGACACGCAATTACTTCACGAAAGAACTTACCAAACCTATTCAAGCTAACTTGAGGCAATTGTAGGTAGTTCTGTCTAAGGTATGGATATTGATTCTTACATGTAGAACCTTTTCTTTTTAATATCCCAAATTATTCTTTTTTATTGTTCAT
>JAOSBP010000002.1:21163474-21181568 GCA_027563825.1 Erythroxylum mucronatum | reverse complement strand
CAAAAAAAATTTCGGGTAATTCGGGCCGGGCCCGAACAGTGAAAATCCGGCCCGAATTACCCGAATGCTCACCCCTAAAAATGACATAGGATCTAATCAATTTAATAAAAAAAATTTACTTAACATAAATATTTGAAATTTTCGACATGGTAGAATTACACTTTAATGTTTTTTAAATGTTAGGATTAGAATTGTTTACTCCAAAATGTTTGGGTCAAAATTGTCAATTGATGCAAAGTTTAGGGTCAAAAGTGACTATTTTGCCTAAAGTAATACTCAAAAATACAATTGTTGTGTATAATATTGTTACATAACTATAAAAAATCAATACTCAATTAAAGGATATTCAAATTTTAGATAAGACTCCATTTTCATCCTACTTTATGATAATATGCATTGCAAAATTGACTTTTCTTTATGATAATACACATCACAAAAATGATTTAAACACTTATAATTTTATGATAATACACATCACAAAACTGATTTAGGCACTTATAATTTCACATTATATTGAGTAATGAGTATTTTCTCGTAGATTTACACATTATTCTTTGCTATGTATTTAACTATTCATAATAGAAGACGATAAACATTTATAAAAATGTAATATAACTATTCATAATAGAAGACGATATAAGATTAACATATATATTATTATTTCCTAATGACAACAATTAGCAATATAAAAATGTAAACATTTAAAATTAAATTAGTTACATATATTAAAGGGTTTAGTTATATATTAAATCTTATATTTAAATGATTAAACATATGTTAAATATCTTTTATATACAAACAATAATTAGTAAATTTTATCTAGAAAAGTCAATGGACCGAGCTAGGGTCAGGCTGCTCACGGCCTGGCCAGACCTGACCCCCAGCTCGTGTGGCCCACGTCCCGGCCCAACCACAAGCTAATTGGGCCGTGACCTGATATATATATATTTTAAAGAAAAAAGTAAAAAAAACGATGTCGATTTTTAAAGAATAGTCAGGTCAGACCTACCTGTGGCCCTCCTGTGATCGGCCCATGGTCGACCAGTGGCCTATCCGTAACCTATTCAAACCTGGCCAAAATTAGGTCGAATTGGGCCAAGCCAGGTTGAGCGAGCTGATTTTGTCATCCTTAATTTTATATTTCATATAAATTAACTAACAATTTAACAATTTAATAAAACAATTTTGATCACATTTTTATGATTACTAAAATAACAATTAATATAAAATGTACTCTCATAATATATGTGCAATATTATTTTGATCTTTTTTTTAATGAACTCACAATTTTTTTTTGGAGAGGCAAAGGAAACTTTCATTAATCCTATAAATGAGATAAATAAGATGAGCTAGACACTCAAGCTTTCAAACGAGAAAAATTACAATACACTCTAGCAATTTCATAAGCTACCACATTTCTCGTGAATTAATCCCCACAACAGTTAACCAAAACAAAATACAATTGCAATATGAAGCAGAAACACACAACTTAAAACACACAAAAAATCAGACAAATTGTAATTAAGTTAATAAGGGTCATGGGTCAAGTCAGGTCGATTTCGTTTGATTCAACCAGATGCAGATGAATATGGATTCTGCAATTTGCTCCAGGGAGTCAAAGACTGGCTGATTAGAGTATTGGACACAGAGAAGAGCAACAGCCAACGTGCAGCGACGGTGGAGACTGGAGAGCAGCGATAGCGAGCAATCCCAGGTGTGCGTGGGTGACTCCAGGGGCAAAAACGTGAAGACTGAAGAAGAGGGAGGACAGCAGTATGAACGGTGAAAGTTACGGGGTTTTGCAACTGAAGTAGACAATGAAGAAGAGTGAACAAAAGTTTGGTGTCTTTAGGGTTTTTTTTTATAATTCAGTCCATAACTTTTTAAAATTGCTAGTTAGTCTATGAAATTTCTCAATATTTTAGTCGGTATCATTTTTTTTGGTAAAGACACCAAACTATACCGACCAAAATATTGAGAAATTTCATAAACTAATATTTTGGTCGGTATCATTGTAACATTGTTACTAACATTTTGAGAAATAACTTAATCCTTTTTTGCACATAAAAATATGTTACTAATGTATGTAAAGCTAACACAAAAGTAGTATTTATATTACTTTTAAGTGTGGCTAACTATCCCTAAGGTAACTGTATAATTCTCCAAGACCTCGGACCAATTAGAAACAAAAAGAAATAGACATAGTTCCAATACTCCTGTTGGTTTCTTACTGACACTCCTTCGAACATAACTGAAATATTCTAAAATCATCCTTAATAAAAAGCTCCTTAGAAGTTGGAAGGAGCTTTATTTGTGAACAACGTGAATAGGATTGAGTTACTTAACCCTGCGCCTGCAATATTTAAATTATAGTATATATATAATGTTTCTGTTTTGACTATACAACTGGCAGGTTTGCCCGAGAGGTTAAGGGGGAAGACTTAAGATCTTCTGCACATAAGTGCGCGTGGGTTCGAACCCCACAGCCTGCAAATCTTAGACGTTATATTTTTTAATTTCCAAAAAGATATAGTTTGTTTTTCTATCGAATGGATATTATGAATCAAGTGCATTTCAATTTTCAAATGAAAATAAATTCGATTACAAATGCAATCGAGACGGTGCGTTTTCAGCTCTACCAACGTCACTCCTGCGTGCCGAAGCACCAAGCACTGGTTTGTATCTATCAAGCTCCCAAGCTGTCATGGCAAACTTACATGGAAACCAAACACATTCACTCACCAGCGTACCATTACCTTCTTCGCGCAGGCCCACGTCTTAAACCTCTCCAACAAGTCCACGCCTACATTATACTCGCTGGCTCTGGTCAAAACCGTTCTCTTCTGACCAAGCTCCTCACTTTGGCTTGCACTGCCGGCTCAATTGACTACACGCGCCGAATCTTTTTCTCGGTTTCGAACCCTGATTCGTTCCTCTTCAATACCCTGATCAGGACTACCTCCAAAGTTAACGCCCTGACCATTTATTCGCTTTACTTCTATTGTCGCATGCTTCTTTCTGGTGTTTCCCCTTCAAATTATACTTTCACGTCTGTTATTAAGGCTTGCGTCGGTTTATCTGCTTCAAAACATGGTAGAATTGTTCATGGGCAGGTTTTGGTTAGTGGGTATGGGCTGGATGTGTACGTACAGGCTGCTTTGGTGACTTTTTATGCTAAGTCTTGTGATTTGGGGAATGCGAGGAAGGTATTTGATAAAATGCAGAAGAGAAGTGTCGTTGCTTGGAATTCGATTATTTCGGGGTACGAGCAAAATGGGCTTGCCAAAAAGGCCCTTGGATTGTTTGATAAGATGAGGGAATCGGGTTTTCAGCCGGATTTAGCTACGTTTGTCAGTGTGTTATCGGCGTGTGCTCAGGTGGGAGCAGTTGGTCTGGGGAGTTGGGTCCATGAGCATGTTATTGGGAATGGTTTTGGTTTGAATGTAATGATTGGGACTTCGTTAATTAATATGTATGCAAGGTGTGGCAATGTGAAGAAAGCAAGAGAAGTTTTTGATTCAATGAAAGAAAAGAATGTGGTTGCTTGGACGGCTATGATATCTGGGTACGGCGTGAATGGTTATGGTGTCCAAGCAGTCGAGTTGTTTCATCAAATGAGACGGAGTCAAGCAATCCCCAACAATGTTACATTCATTGCTATTTTGTCTGCCTGCGCTCATTCGGGACTAGTAAATGAAGGGCGTCAAGCATTTTCTAGTATGAGAGAATATCACTTGGTGCCAGGAGTAGAGCATCACGTTTGTATGGTGGATATGCTTGGTCGAGCAGGGCTTCTTGATGAAGCATACGAATTCATCAAAGAAACAGTTTCTAAAGAGGCAGCACCGGCTATCTGGACTGCTATGCTTGTGGCTTGCAAAATGCATAAGAATTTTGATCTTGGAGTTGAAGTTGCTGAGCGTCTCATTGCTGTTGAACCAGAAAATCCAGGTCATTATGTGATGCTTTCCAATATATGTGCTTTGGCAGGTAGAATGGATCGAGTAGAGGTGATTAGAAACACTATGATACGAAAACGTTTAAAGAAGCAAGTTGGGTATAGCACAATTGAAGTTGATCAAAAGACTTATTTGTTTAGCATGGGTGATAAATGTCACCCTGAGACGAGCAAAATTTATCAGTATTTAGATGAGTTGATGTGGCGGTGTAGAGAAGCAGGTTATGTAGCTGTAGCTGATTCGGTAATGCACGAATTGGAAGAGGAAGAGAGAGAATATGCACTTAGATATCACAGCGAGAAGCTTGCAATAGCATTTGGGTTACTGAAAACCATCTCCGGAACAACCCTTAAAATAGTAAAGAACCTTCGAATGTGTGAAGACTGTCATTCAGCAATTAAGTGCATCTCAGTTGTTACTAGCAGAGAAATTGTTGTCCGAGACAAGCTTCGATTCCATCACTTCAGGAATGGTTCATGTTCTTGTGAAGACTATTGGTAACATATTCCATTCCATCAGCTATTTCACATGATAACAATTTTCATGTTTTGCTATACCATTGCATAGTTTAATTCTTTTGAAAATCAACAATCACTGACTTGTAGGTGCATCTTAAATAAACCGGACCCTAAATTTGCAGTTCCTAGAACTGACACTTTTGATAACTTGAATGTGCTCAACTTACAACTTCAACTGTTTTTCAAATATTGGAACTTTCAATCACACTTTCTTATCTTATGCACATTGGAGTAAGGGGAGGCTTTATTGGAACCGATCTTCTGTTCCCAGACTTCTGTTCCTTCTGTGGCCGAAGTCCTCTATAAATTTGATAGCTCAGAAGCTTTAGACACAGGAAAAACATGGATTTAGAAACAGAAGAACTAATCCCGGCTTTATTACAGCCGCCTTAGACGTTTCAAGTAACGACGTATAGATGTCAGTAACAACTTAATCTTGCGCAAGCACTTTAAGGACAGGCTTCTTACACGATGACTTTGACGTGATCTTGAAAGACCTTTCTCCGACCTCAGCAATTAAAAAATGTTGTCTCAAGTTACAAACTGACAAAAAAGTGTTACACAACTAAAATTAAAACTTCACGAAAAGTGGTTGTGCCTTCATGTGAGAAGAGATACCAACATTTGGAAATGATCTGCAATTTTCACCTACGTAACCATGGGTAGCATGCAAAGTTCAAACTTATCTAACATATAGCCAGAAAAAGATGCTTTTTCCCGAGCGAAAATCAACTATATTCCTCAATATGGAAAAGTTGAATCAAACCTTTGTGGTTTATTCATCACGGTAACAGCATCAGGACAGAAAAGTGGTCTACTTGCAACAAGTAAAAATCCAAACAATACATGGTCTGTGATGCCCGTACCCTCTCCTTCACGTTTATGCAATGAGATAACCTACTTGAGCCATCCGCAATCAGTCCTTGGAACCTCTGACAGGTGCATCTTCATAAGTTGAAAAGGATCAAAAGCACCAGAACCAGAAGGAAATAATTCAGAAAATGATTATATAAATAGAATAAAGAACCCTTGTCTTTTCTTCAGTTTACTTTTCTCTCAAACTCTCTTAACAAATCGTAATATATATGCTGAGAAGGATAACAGGACCAAAAAAGCAAAAGATGCATTGACAACGATCAACATTTATATGCTAACAGTTTTCTCAATAAAAATGACTTGCAAAAGATTTTGACAAAGCGATGCTACAATTTCAGAATGATAATCCAGTGAACTGATTACTAACTCCACACAAATTACACTTCATAGAGTTATGAGAAATGCCTTTACCTTAAACCTCATTATATGCCTCAGAAAGAAGATATTCTGGAATGAAAAAAATAGAATTCTACGCAGATGCGTCTCCTTACAGTTCCTCACTGCCAACCACAGGTACCATTTCATATTCAGAAGTCTTCAGGAACCTCCTGGGAACAATACAGCGGCCACCAAGCCACTGCTGCAAGTAAATGAGGATAGCAAACAATAGACCACAAATAGGAATTATAATGTCCCAAGCTGTGGAATAAATATCCTGCTTGTGATTGGCATATATGTATGAGAAATCAAGGTACCAATATGAACTGTGGGCCCGATAAAGGTCATATGCATGGGGTAGTAAATGGACAATAGTTGTTCCAAAAAAGAAGGTAAAGGTAAGAGTCTTTTCTTTAGAATTCAACAAAAAGTTGAACATTATCTGTGGAAATAAGAAGCCATCCAGAATCAATCCAGCATAAGATCTAAGTTCTGTCCACTGATAATGCTGCTGATAATTCATATGGCGTAGTCGTAAATATGAACTCCTATGAGAATCCTTCCACTGATATAAAAACCAAGCAATCAATCCACCACCTATGTACAATGCTGAAGACAAGTAAAGAACCCTCCTCTCAGAAGTCCAAAACATTTTGAGGCTCCCATCCCTCTGTCTGGCAGACCATGTAAGTTGAAGAAGACGTAATTCCAAAAGAAATGCTAACATTGTAACCACCCTTACTATCACTTCATTTACTTTGACCCATCCACCAGTCTCAAGAAAAAAATTCTGTCCGCTATGATTTTTTGCAAACAGCGCTTCAAAATTTAGAAGAAGAGGTATCATATGACCCAATGTGAGGACTCCAAGCATCATAAAGGAAATAAAGGGTAACACATTTGGATGCTGTTTAACATGATAGAGTTGCATCCCCAAGAACAAACAGGCAAGAGTATTTGAGATTAAAACCATAATAATCTCCATATCCATTCTCCAGATGGATTCTGCTGCTTGGCTTGTATAAATCGACTCCGAAGATATCTCAAGCTGCTCAAAGTGCAGATTGTCTGATTTCTCCCTCATGCTTTCAATGGTTCCCTTAATGTTACCCCTGACCTTTGCATTTAGGGGGGGAAATTGGATGTGCACAAAAATCTCACAGTCCTCTGAATCATCGCTTATTGATTTTTGAACATGTGAAATGGGATGTCGACATCCTATCATACACAGGGTACCAGTCTTGTTATCATATGTCCCTTCAGCTGAAATTTCTACTGATTCATTTGATAAAACCACGCCACCCAACTTATATTCAGAACCTGCTGTGAATCTCATCTTGTAGCTTATATTTAGAAGACCACTTTCGCTATTGCTCATTCGATAAGGCTGGTAAAGTTGATCACCAACAAAGAAAGGGGACAAGTAACCCCGTGCTATTTCTCCCTTGACATTTTTCACTGACATATCAAACCTCATGTCGAATGAATAAACATTTGGGTATTTCTTTCCTTTGCCTTTGACAATCTTTTGCCTGGAACAGGATTTACTCACTCTGTCAAGAACAGTATACTTGTATTTCAGATCAGGGTCTCTCAATATCCTATTCCCAGAGCCATGAAATGCAATTCTGCTGAAGTAGCCAGTTTCATCTGCAGTTTTATTGCTCCAAAGTTGGCCCACAACCGTACTGCCATTTCTAACTGTCAAGGTTTTGGGGAATCGCAAGCTTAACCTGATTGAGCAATCATCAACATAAGCATTAGCTAATGAGTTCTCATGATTCGAGAGTCGACATGCCACAATACAGAGCCTATTGTTATTATCATCCCAGGTTCCCTCACCAATTAACATTGTGTTGGGATCAAAAGATCTCTCGAAACGAGAAGCTGGACCATGATTATCAGAGATTTGAAAACCTACTAAAAATCGAATAGCATGTTCGTAATCACATCTAATACCTTGAATTTTCATGAACTTAGGCAGAGTTGCAAACGCCTCACCCAAAGGATTGCATTTACTCCCACAATCACTCCCATACTCCAATTGAAAGAAACTAGCATACCTGTACAAATTAGTTAAACAAATACTAGGATCTAACAACATAAAATGTAGATGTTCTTTCTTTCCATCAATACCGTCAATGTCTGTACCACTGCACATAGTCCCGTCCCCATTGCCCAACAAAGTATAATTATATTGAGCATAATGAGGTATAGCCAACACTGACACAGGCTCAAAATAACCAAAACTACCTTTAGCACCCAAACTCTCCATAACCCCATAAATCAAACCACTAACATTACCAAAATTCTTGGGGTAATTAAGCTTCAACACAGCAGTCAATGAATTCAAAGCACCCAAATTAGGATAACTCGACCCAGATCCCACCATACACAGCTTTCTAGTACTCATCGACCAATACCCATATAAGTCAAACACCAGAGACCGTGGCCGCACCGGAATCTTGGGTCCCCGGAACCTAAAGTTTCTCAAATTGCGGCGCCAAGTGACGTTAAACCGAGGAGGAACGTAGAACTTGAGGGAGGCCTGGAGCATAACCAGGTCACCTGAATGAGTAAGCGAAATGGAGTTTCTTTTGGGGTGGAAGGAAATGGATACAGACGAAACATCGGCAGCAGGGAGAATCTGGGGACCGCCGGTCAGATAAGCATAGTCGAAGTGGAGGGCCTTGTCGTGGGCGAGGGAGAGATTTATGGGTGACACAGTTGAGACGGATTGAGGGACGATGTGGTGGCAGTGGGGGGTGTAGTAATTAAGGAAGTTGGAGGACGAGATGGTTGGAGGACTGACTGTGGTTGTGGAGACTGTTGGGGTGGCGAGGAGTAGGAGGAGTGTGAGGGAAAGAAGGGATGCGAGGGTTTTGGGGGGGTTTAGGAGGTGAGTAGATTTGAATTTGATCCTGGTGGATCTGCTTGTTGTTGCCATTGTTGTGGTGGTGGGGAGAATGAGATCCTGCAAACTTCCTCAACTTCTGTTGCAGAATGAAATGTATATAAACTTAATGACTTGTGCAGTGCACGTGTTTTTGACGGTGAGACCAATATCCATCCATCTAATCTGATTCCAGTACAAATGAACATAAAATAATGGAGTTGTAACTTACACACACCAATCCAAACTCCTTTATTTCTTATTCATAGTTAGATCAATACATATAGCACACAGGAATAAGATTATTTATTCAGTTGAAACTGAAACACCATGCATGAAATCTGTTTTAATATGATACACAACAAACTTCAATTTATTTTTGGCGGGGCAGTAGAATAGAAAGGAGGAGTGCAATCTCTTTACTCAGAGAACTGATGGCAATCAATGCCTCTGTCAGAAAATGCCTTGACGAGTTTTGGAAAGAGCTTTTGAAGCATGATTCTGAATCCTGTAGAACTGCAATTCTGATTGACCTGCTCAGTCCCTTGAGATGCAAAAGCTGGTGAAGCTCCTTCCATGTAGGCCTTCCAAGCCAAGAGAATAGCATGTGAGCGTTGCCTCAAGTGTTCCTCCACAAGACCTTGAAAATGCTGCATGCAAACAATTCATATGAAAAGACTGACATTACACAATGCAATTTCCTCCACAACTGCTTATATCTTTACCTTGGGTGGCTGCCCCAGCAAGTAAAGCATAGACTTCCAGGTCACCAGGAAAGCATTTTCATTATAGCTCACAGAGTTCTTCTCACCCTCCGCTTTTCCTAGCTGCTTGTCATAACCAGCCTCATTAAAGTAAGGTCTTTCATTAAGCACAAGTGCCTGGAGAGAGATAAGAACTTGAAGAATACTGGAGCTCTCTGCATCCCATACTTCTGTTCCTGTGCCTGTCCATGTGTTGAGGAGACTCAGGCAAACCTTTCCCGACTCATACAAGTTTGGGTTCAATCGAAGCCCACCAGAGCGATAGTGCACCAACTGCATCACAACATATGAAAACCTTTCATATACACCGTACAAGATTCTTACACCTTAATTCTAGTAGAAAAAGAATTGAATAAGGGGACAACTTTACAGCAGATAAGTAACAAAATGGAATATGTTTTAACACCTTGAATTGCCAACAATCAGCAGCTACTTGTTCAGGCACTAACATGAACATGACAAAACATTGGAAACCTAGATCAAAACAACTTACAGGCGGTTCATGAGGGTACTCTGGCGGAAGATATATATCAAAAAAGAAAAGACCATCATGATAAGGAGTTCCAGGTGCACCAACAATAGCTGCTCTAAGTAGATCCATCCTGTTCTCATAGATGCGGAGATAGATTGATTCTGTTCAAATTATCATAGCTCCTATGTATTATAACCAATACAAAAATGGATATTCTATAAAATTGAATTCAATAGTTAAGAGTGACAAGTGCAGACTATTACCAGGTAGATCTTTCTCTAAAACGCTCCACTCTAGTTGAACCTTCTTCAACCAACCTCTCTTAAACTAAGCAAACAAAGGATAAACAAAATAAAAGGATCGTAGTGCCACCTTAGAACCACCACCTTGCAATCTATAGGAATACTGAGTTGGATTTCTTACCTGAGATGCTGATAATCCTTTGCCTGCACGGTCAATGAAATGATGGTCAGAGCAATCATCAACAATGTCAAATTTCCTGAAAAGCTCTTGCTTTATGTTCGCTGATGAAGAAGGAAATTCTTTATTCTGATAAACAGCATTAACATCCTTAAAACTGGTTTCTTCATATCTCTGCATCTCAGCTGCTACCAAAGGTTGCATTTCTGTGCAGAGATCAAGTGTCTCAGAGGTTTTCTCTTCATTTTTGTTGGGCCCATTTTCATCTTCAAAAATCTGTCCAGGTGAAAGTGGAGCAGACAGCAATGTGGAACCGAAGGATCTCAATATACTTGTTGCAAAACTCATGACCAATCCAAAAGTGGATTGAGGAGAAAACAAGGAACTACATTCATATTTTATGTGCCCTTCACCAGTTCCTTCAGAATTTGACAAATCCTACAAATGAATATGTTTCTCAGTTTCCAGAAATTCAAACAAGCTTCTTAAATACAACATAACATTATAATGGTTGAATGAAAAATGAAAATCCAGAGTTTCATTTATGCTTCTGATATTTCCAGCAGGAGCTTTCATTTGTTAATTTCTTTTCCCACTATTGTCTAGGCACTTCAAAGATTCTCCCTGATAAACAAGTTTCTAAGCACAAAAATAATCTTTCCTGATGATTGTAAGCCTTATCATTGCCAACTAGAAATTTACAAGTCACTTTTCTCTAAAGCGCATTGCCATGATTGAGTCAACCTTTGACTCACTCATCTAGATTTGGGAAATAAGTAACGTGGTTAATCCTTCAGGTTTAATCATTTACGGATCCATGCTTTCAGAAAGTTTAGAGTATGCTTTTCATAAATGAAAGCTCTCGAGAGAATAAGAAAGAGACAATGGGAAAGATTTTACCTTCCCTTTCAAGCTAGAAATCTGTTTTCCATTATCAACCAACTCTTGACTGGATTCTTCCATATTTTGTTCAAACAGCAGGGATGTTGTGGTTGAGTCTTCACACTTATCAATCCTAAAAATATCATCAGGTGCAACCTGTAATGAAATTCAAAACCTATTTCTTACAAGTAAAAATATATCAGATTAATCTTTTAATCAGAAACTAGTTGATCAATAAGAGAGTTCAAAACCTAAACCAAGAAAACTTGCATGTTTAAAGGTGTTTACTAACATATTCTTCTTAACAATTTCATCATACAAAGATTGCACAAACAACAGTACCAGCCCATCTGTCCCCCTGCTCCAATTTCCTAGATAAGATTGGCAACTAGGCAAACCTTAGTAAGTAGAAAGATAACAACACCGAGTCAATATCTTCAATATATACAGTTTCATCTTTTTCAGGTCATGATTGAATGTTCTACATTACTGTAAAAAGTAACCAACATGGCTTGCCCAAATGGTGCCGTTATAGCAGTTATGTCACCATAACCGTTGGAGGTAAGTATTTCCATAGTTAAGGTTTAAAGCACTCTGACGACAAACTTAGGAAAATCATTTAAAAAATTAATCTTGCAATCGCACTTAAAAAGTTCACCAACTTTGATACTTCTGTACAACAGAATGGAAGTAAAACTGACTAAAATTCTAACCTTGGTTGTAAGACCAGAAGCCCATGAAACCTCAACAGAACCATCTTTGAAGCCCGTCACGTAGCCGATGCAGGACAAATGATCATTAGAAGCATAACCAGTGGGACTTTCAGAGCTGTTTTCATCTTCAAGAGTTCCTTTTCTTACATGATGCCTATCATCCACATTTTTAAACACTATATCCCCAAAACAGTAGGAGTAGTCTGGGTGCTCAACTATTTCATAGGCACTCACAGTTTCCTCCATCAGCATCCCAATGGACTTCCATTTTACCTTAACAGTTCGCTCCTTTGAATCCACAAAACACACAACACCCCATCTTTGGTTGCTGGACACGCATAGATCATCACAAGCACTTTTCTCAAGTACAAACTGCCCAGGCCAGAATTCATGAGCATTAACAGCACTTACTGGGAGTAAGGATTGTGAATCTAATTCTAATGAGTAGCCACCATCCTGCCATGCAACATCAACTATGGTCTTTACTTTCACAATAACAAAAATTTCTTGGAAATTGAAGTGAAGTTCTTGTTGACTAAATCCAATTCTTTCCATTTGGCCATTAAGAATTCCAAAGGTCGAAGCATTAGAATGAATCTGCTCCTTCACACATTTACAATCAGCTCCAGGAAGGATGCACAAGTCACCAATCTGCCAATTTTCATGCAAAAAGCATGACAACAAAGTCAGATTCTTAGCATCCTGCATGCAGGGTGGAACAGGCAAGTTTGAATGACATCCAAGCCAATCAACATACACTAAGCCTGCTTTGACTGCTGAAACAGTGCCTACAATCTGATTTTCCTTCCAAGCACCACATAACCATCCAGCTGATTTAGGGGCAGTGGAGAGTCTAACTTGCACTCTCTGGCCTGGATGATATGGGTAAACTGAATCTTCAAGTAAGTTGGGAGCTATAGGCAAGATGATGTCCTGATCCATTGCAATTACCTCATCCTTTCTCCCATCATCAAATAAAATAGTCAACTTGTCAACAACTTTATTGACCTTTCCAATCCATGGCCCATGTATCACATAATCTCCCACTGAGATTGGGCGTATTTTGAGAATTCTCTCAGAATCTACATTTTTTATGATTTTTCCATGCAAATTTTCCAGATCAACAATCATTTTTACATTTACAACTCTGCCCATCTGTCCGGATGGATCAGTGACAGAGCAAACAAAGTCTCCACGAATAAATTCCCTCTCAAATGACAGGAAATCATCAATTTTTCCTATTGTCTCCTCCAGGCCTGTCAAAATGCCACTAGCCTGCCCACCATAGGAGAAGCCAAGTTCTTCTGCATCCTCACTGCAACCACTGTCACTGGAACTTTCCCAATCAGAGTCACTAGGGAACATATCCATCACCTGAAAGAAAATGTACATTTAGCATAGGAACAACTTATTGAAGAAAAGGTACAACACAATAAAAGCCTCAGATTTTTCATTTGCTAGGATAGGTTCCCACCTTAGGATTAACGAAAAGGAATCCCTTTTTTTTAAGCAAGTTTTGCTGAGAAGGCTGGCTATTCCAGAACTTGTAGTGGACCAATTGGAAAGGAAACAGCCCAAGCACCTATTTGAATTCAGAAATATATCTAAATTTGGCAATTTGAAATCAAAATGCAGAAAAAGTAGAACTGTTATGTGCGTACAAAGTTAAGTAGGAACACAGCTTACTGCAAAAGTCACACTTGCTTGAACAACACAACGTTCTTCAATAGAACAACAATAAACTTAAACAAACTTCAGTAATTGAGCCCTCTGTCAAATGACCAGACAACAGAAGTGAGACTTGAATGTTTAGATCTCTTAACACAGAGATCATATGCCAAAGAAGATTTGCCTTGAAGAGATAACAGGAAGCCAAATCAGGACTCGTTTTGCCCGAACGAGATAAGAGTAGTCAACTAAGGACTGTCAATTGCCAAAGGAGATTTGCCCTAAAGGGACAACAGGAGTCAACTTGGACTCCAAATGCCAAAGGAGATTTGCCCAATCAATGGACTGAAGTTTCTGCACACAGAAACTTGAACAGAAGATTGCACCACAGAGGTTGTTATCAATGAGCTATAACCCTTGCAAGTTGGAGCAAAGCGCTGTTGAAACAAGAGTCAGTGCCAAATAAGATACTGCTTATGCTCCTGATGTGTGGGAATAAATTACAGATACTAGGAACTATCAAGTCTCTTCTTTTGTTTCACTGTCACGTGCTGTTGCCCAGCCAGAAAAGACTTCGGTAACTTTGCCAAAGGAGATTTGCCCCAAAGAGCTGAATCTTGATGTGGGAATATATTACAAGCTATGACGTAGAAGATACAGAGGTCCTTTTTTTCCACTAGAAGCCAACTTTTAATGCCAAAGGAGATTTCCCTCTTTGAAGCTACACTATCTGTCAGGTTGGTCCAGTAGCTGGGAAGATGTAAAAGCAACGCCTATTTGTAGGATGACCGGATCAACCAGAAAAGTATCGTGCAGCTTGATAAGTTCAATCTCATCCAAGCACTTGATGAAGTTTAAAGTAAGAAACCATCAACAGCCATCTTTAGATGCCAAAGTGAGTGGAAATCGATCCAGTTTAACAAATGCATGCAACCTGAAATAAAACCTAATTAATGGTTTTCATAAGAAATAACAGAAAAATATGGAAAACAAATATGCCCACCGTGGGAGGACTGAGAGTATGCTTGTGATTGTTGTAACAAAATCATCCAACAAATGAAAAAAAAAATACCATGTAACATATCTCGAAATTTAGCCATAGAAAAATGGGAAACACACAATTTGTACAAATAGTTCTGCTAAAAATTAAGTTTCAAACAGACTACACTTCTTGGTTTGTTTCTTTTTTGCCAATAAATACTCGACACACTGCCCTGTCCCACTCCCTCGCACACAAGAAGACGTTTTTGTGCGGTGGAAAAACGCAAATGAACCGTTATCCACAGCACAAAGAGACATTCTTTTGCAGATGAAAATTTCCAGAATCGTTCCGTTCAACACAACTAATTCACAGCAGACCCAAAGAAGCAAATACCTCTTAATCTCCCAACCATTAGGTTGGAGCAACAATATTAAGGATAACACAATAACAAATAAAAACCTCAAAAGACATAATCTTCTAACTACACAAATAAACAAAACTACTATGGTTAAGCTTTGATGTGAACACAGAGTTGATAGAATTATTACGTATATGCAAGAGTTGTGTACAATGAAGAATCGTAGATGGAATATAAAGGTCATAAAAGCGTGCAAAGCTGAGGAAAGAGTCATACCATTTCTCATTTCTATATACAAGTGAAACCATATAAAGTGTAACCAACAGAAGTCGACCCCGTTCGTTGATGGCAACCAAAACAAAATCCCTCTGCTTTCTCTTGCACTTTCTGGCTCGCTTTCTTAGCCAAGAAAATCAACCCACGAATTCAGAGAGGCTAAGTTCCTCCCTGAATCCGCTCCATCACGCCATGAAAAAAGCTGGAGAACATTCCACAATGACCTGTGTCTACCCTTGTGACGTCTCTCTCTCTCCGTAGAACTGTGTACGTCTTGGGTTGTTTCACTCTAATCAAATGTGGGAAGTTGCGGGCTTTCGAGGGACTTTCACACCCAATAAGTTATAGACACCGAAAAAAAGAAAAAAAGGGATACGCCACGGAATATACCATTACCAGCCCAGCAGGCATCAATACCATTTAGTATTGTATAGTATAGTATAGTAAAAACCAGAACTCAGTCGACAGTTGCTGAATTAGACCATAATGTGGTTGGGAAAAAGATTACAGCTTTAAGACTAAAATATTTTATATATGTCTTGGCATATGAAAACTTTATACGGAATCAAAATCTATACGTTGTATGTTTTGAGTCAAAAGTAACTAGATTTGTTATTCTGAGGTGCACTTGTTGCCGTCTGGGAATATAGTAGTAGTACAGAGATCAACAACGGTTGTAGGACTGAGCTGTCATATGAATTGTTCCAATATTGAAGAAATTTATGTTGAGTTGGTAGTCTTAAAAGTTTTGAGTGTGATTTGAACTTAAAACACTCTGTGTTTTGCCCAATAATTTTGTGTAGTGTAGCAAGTGCTGAAAAGCAAACGAATCACTAACTTGGTGCTTTTTAGGTACAGTCTTCGTCATTGAAGAGATTTACTCAAATAAGCACTAGCCTACTGTCTGTCTAGTTGGAAAGGCAGATGCAATGCTTAAAATATGGTTGTGAAAATGACTAGTTCCTAACCATCTTTTCCACTTCCAAAATAATATTGTATGTATTTTTGTGGGATTACAGGTGCCAGTTCTTGATGCACCTTGCTCTGTATGTGGCCTGGAAGTGATCCTGTGTTCATGTGACCCACTTCCTCTGTGCACTGTTTCTGAAGATCAGCTTCCTTTCTCTTATTACATGTTCTTACCAAGAGGAATGAAATTTTAAGCAAGCATTACGAGTTTAAGCAACTTTGGTCCCATTCTCAAAAATTAAGGAAATTAAATCATCACAAAGCAAGTGGTATGTACATATATATATATATATATATATATATATATATATATATACACTTATATAAATAGAATATACTTGAAAATATTAGTATCCATCGACAGTAGGAATAGACATGAAATTATAAATATAGGACAAAACAAGCTACTCTCCACTAGTATTGAATTGAGTGGTTTTGGCATCTGAACTTACAAGGGGTAGGAAGTGGGAGACGCTGCTTTCTTGGACCAGCTTAGACCAACGAATGTGGAACTGCAAAATCAAAATTCCTCCATATCTTCCACTATAAGTCTAGACCTCACTTCCTTTATTCTTACAACAAACTGCACTTTCTGTTATGCTCATTATGACTCCAAAGTTTCCTTTAAAACCAATCAGAATGAAGTCAACTGAACTGTTTGTAAGGGGCAATATGCAAATCTTATATATATGGATGTGTAGATGGCCAAAACTTATCCATATGTAAATAACTTTACGGAGATATGAAGAAGACTTTGTTGTAAATGAGTATGTAGAAATTAAAGGTTTTACATTTTTTGTAATATATACCATAAAAAAAACCGTGTTGGGTCCATTCTTAAATGGTTAGACATAGATCTGTTGCCTTTTCATGTCAAAATATGACTTGACATATTTTTGTGTTAATGATTAAGGGAAAAACTTTTTGAAAAGATGTAATAAGATAATCCCCCCCAAAAAAAAAGATAGATAGAATATCTTGTTTGCAAGTTTCCTGGATTAGTTATCTTTATATTAGGCTTGGTATTTTTGCTCGTCGAGTTCGATTTTCTTTTTAGGCTTTAGATCGGGTTCAATCTCAAACCTATTTGCCTGATTCAACTTAAAGCTCGAACCATCTCTACAGTTTTGCATTAAACGACGTTGTTTTATACTAGTCAAAACAAAGTTGTTTCATATAATATTGTTGGTGTGTTGTGTTTATATTGAAATAACGCCGCTTTGGCTAGCATAAAATATCGGCAGACAACCACTCTCTTCTCTAGCTATTATTGTAGCATAATTGCAAATTAATTAATTAATTTACCTACTCCTCAAACAATCTATTGCTATGCGAAGAGAGCTTCCTTGAACCTTGGAGTCTCCAACATCCAAATTCCAAGCCTACTCAAACCTCCAACAACCAACTTCTAAGCGTCCTCTGACCTCTGACATCCAACCCTCTAATCTACGACTTTCAGGCCCTCGAATGCTCCCCTGCATCTTCTCAAGATTCACTAGCTAAATCTTGAAGGAAAACTGATAGTTGTAGATTACATCGTATTTTAGTGGGTAGTTTGGTGTGTGTTTATTTGTTTATTTGATTTTTTAATGTGCATTTAGGTTAAAATTGTATTAGTTTGTTAAATATTTGTGTTTTAAGTCTTTTATAGGTTAGAGCATACCTTTGATCTTTAATGTTGTGTATTTGAGGTGCCTTGATAAATTTGCTAATATTATAAGGCTAATATCGAAGAACGGAGAAGTTTCGGAAAAAAACCCAAACCAAAACTATTAGGCCCCAAATTTTTTTAATTATTATTATTTCTTTTGTTTATTTCTTAATTTTGTTTTTAATTGTTTTATATTTTTAGAGATGAGTCTTATTTATTTTAGTAGTATTGAAGAGGAGAATTAGAAAATTAGAATTAGACTAAAGTGTTAGAATTAGAATTAGATTATTAGTAATAGGCTTATTAATGGAAGAA
>JAOSBP010000002.1:21097349-21109196 GCA_027563825.1 Erythroxylum mucronatum | reverse complement strand
ATCAACTAACTCCTTCCTAAGAATCAAATACCATGCACTAATAATATTTTTATAGCCTAATTTAGCACCTATTTCACACACCTTTCTCAAACTACCATTGTCACACAAATATATTTTTTCAAATAACAGACATTTCATCAAACACGTTATATGCATAAAAAAATTCATCCCAATTTCACAACCAAAATCATATCTTGTCCCTTCTATCACTAACATTTCTACCTTAAAGTTCTTTTCCACTAAAAAAATACACAAACAAATGTAAATAAATCAAATACCCAAATATATATGAAAATACATTCACGAAATACCTCCATGAACTGTATAGTAAAAACGCCGGACAAGACTACGACCAGCAGCTTCACAACGCCGACGACAGACTGGCCGACGATGACAGACGAAGGAGACGATGCTAGAGACGCAACAGATGTGGAGAAGGTTCCCGACGCAGGTTTCGAGTGTTTTGTTTTAACTTAAACAAAGTGACGTTGTTTAGTTTAAATTTTCAAGCTATACGTCATCGTCTGCTTCGGCTTGAATGTTTTTAACTTAAACAAAATGACATTGTTTGGTTTAAAACACATGACATTTGTACTAGCCTGTGTCCTTTGTAGCCCATATGTAGATGACGATCCAACTTAAGACACAACTTAAAGAGAGGCTGTATGGTAGAGAAAGTCCTCAAGACTAACACGACAAAAAACATGCTTGTGTCTATACCTAGAAAAGTTATATGAGAGATTCATAACTTAGGGAGCTCTTGTCTCTCCTCAAAAGAATATAGAAAGATCTACATTTTGGAACACGGACATATTTAAAAGATGAAAATCCCAAGTGTAAATGTCTATGGTTATTCTAACATCATTCTTTTCACTTCAAACTTAAGGGTAGTTACTAAGAGGTCCACAAGCATGTGGAAGATCGATTCAAAATCGTTTTTGAAGATCATCTCAACGGATCAAAACTAATTGAAATAAGATGATTTCTTCTAGAACTCTTTCAACCTTGATCTCTTCTATTTTATCTCTTTTTTTAATTATTGAGAACATGATATGTGACTAAATATTTCATATTTTTAGATAAAAGAAAATCCTAGGTATGATCTTTGTTAGAGATTGATTCAATATTATTTATAAAGTGAAATTTATTTCTACAAATTATCTTTGAATATTCTTAATTCATACTTAATTATGCTGGTAATTAGATATGATATTAGTTGACCGAAAAAAACTTACATATGAGTCGACCACAACTTAGATATTAAGAGTTTTATAGGGTACTAAAGATAGGTTACATAAATCCTCCAATTTTAGGGTTAAAACCTTTCATGAAAATCATAAAACCTAATACATTATTAAAGGTTTTAATTGAGCTCATATACACACAATCACTTACTTTCATATTGAAAATTTCAATTGGCTGGAGGACAGCCCTGTCAGACAATAAAGCTTACCCTTCCTGAATCAAGAACTTCCAAGTACTAGCGACTCAGAAGAAGCTAAGGGGAAACGGAACAATATGAATCTAGAATTAGATAACTCCTAACACATAATCACAAAATTGATCTTATAGAACATAAGATAAAAGTTCACAAATTATAATAGCATTCCAAGCCATATTACGACATCAATATCAAATATCCGAATACAAAAGGCATAAAACTCCAAAATTCTCAACATGTGCATAACCAAACAAAAGCCTTTACTTTCTTTCCTCCGACCTCGTTCCTCTATCTCTCCATGAAAATTTGTGATTTTTGAGATCAATTTGAAAAAGATTTTTTAAAAAAGAAGAATAGATTGAATGAATAAAGGTACAAAAATAAGAGTTCAAGGAATAGACCAAAGAACCAAAGCAAGAAAGCTAGCTAATTAAAAAGGAAAATACTGCAGTAGGAAACAAACACAAAAGTCTCAGATCTTCAACAGTGGCTGGAGATAAACAAAAAGAGATGTTGCCTTGTTCACCTTACTCAAATATCATGAAAAACAGAAGGGAACCTTAAATGCGTAAAGAAGAGAAAAGAGATGAGGAGCATCGTTGTTGAAGGTTTTTGGTAATAACAATTTCTCTTATGTCCTTAAAAATCAGGGAAATCAACGACTCTTTGGTTGATGATTGATCCCTGAAACGTCTATGGTTGCGTTCCTACCATAACCTATAAATACAAACTCCCATAATGATGAGATGGATGGGTGAGTGAACAGAAATACCATTAGTGATTTCCAAAATGGTTGTCCCAGGTTGCATCCAATAACAAGAAGCAGTGACATAATCCCATATGTCCCTGTTGTAGGGGCATTCAAAAAATAGATGGTTACAATATTCTATATGTATTAAACACATAGGGCAGTTGTTATTCAGTTGGATGTAAGGGAGTTGGTCCGTTGTAGACAACTTGTTCTGGATAGCTAACCAGAAGATAAATGAGAGTTTCGGCAATAGGTGCTTATTCCATACCTTAGGGGCCCAAGTAACTGGAGAACGATGACTGCGGACAAAATCACAAATAGATCTGTTTGTGAGCTGCGTAAGGGGAGTACCCTTCTAGAAAAATATGTCTGGTTCCTGTGAGGAGGGAGGATAATTGGGCTGGAACTGAATCAGGCTTCTAGGAAAACTCCATTTGCGGCCAACGATGAAGGTGCTCATCTGAGTTTTTAAAGGAAAGGAAGCAGTAGCTTGTGGAAAAAAAATCCCCCATTAATCGGAGGTCCTCTAGTGGACCAATTGTCAAACCATAAAGAGGCGAGGCGACCATCCTTAATCACACCTAAGCTATCCTGATGAACCGAATCCCTCAATTTCAACAATTGAGCTAGAAAGAAGGAGTGGGAACTAGATGGCTTGACAGCCCATAGACTATGCCCCTTAAGGAAATAAGCATGAAGCCATTTAATCCATAAACTCATCCAGTATCCACCATAATCTTTTGAGGATGAGAGACTGGTTAGCAGCTTTAATGGAAAGAATGTTGAGGCCACCTTCTTGTTTGGGAAAGCAGATATCAGCCCATTTAACCTTGGCTACACCCAGACGCCCATTTGGGTGACTCCAAAGAATAGATCTGAGAGATCTCTCAATTTCTTTTATGATACTTTGAGATAAAAACATATGAGAGCTCCAGTACACATGCAGCGAATTCAGGACCGATTTAATAAGTTGAAGCTTACCCGCATATGATAGAGATTTATTCACCCAGGACTTTACTTGCCTTTGAATCTTGTCTAAAAGAGGGCGGCATTCAGAGAAGGTAAGTCGTTTGGTCGACACCGGGAGCCCAAGGTAAAGAAGGGGGGAGTTTGAAGTTTCATTCCAGTGGCTTCTGCAATAGGCTGCTCCATGTGGGCTGCACTTTTTAATAGGAGGAAGTGACTTTTCTGAAGATTAAGATGCAACACAGAAGCTTGTTTGAAAATATGAAGAGCTCGCATAAAGGAGCGAATGGATGACAAATCAGCCCTGCAAAAAAGAAGGTCGTCGGCAAAACTAAGATTAGTGAGATGCAGCTTCTTGCACTTTGCATGATATTTAAAAATGGTATCGGAGGTGGTCTCCTTCCAAATGATGGTTGTGAGTACTTCCATAGCAAGAATGAAAAGGTAAGGGGATATCGGATCTCCCTGCCTGAGACCCCTAGCAGCTTTAAAATAAGGGGTAGGGGAACCATTAACCAGAACCGAGAAAGAAGCCGAAGTAATACATTCGAGGATCCACTTAATAAACTGGGTTGGAAATCCAAATGCTTCCAGCATATAGTGAATGAATTTCCAACTGATACTATCAAAAGCTTTATGAAAGTCAATCTTCAAAGTGCAGCTTGGAGGACCATTCTTTGTAGAGTAACCCTTCAACAGTTCTTGAACAATTAAAATATTGTCCCCAATATGCCTATTCGATAGGAACGCATTTTGGTTGTCACTGATCAAAGGAGCAAGAACTTGTTTCAGTCTACCAGCCAAAATTTTAGAGATCACTTTATACAGAAAATTGGCACAAGAAATGGGACGGTAATCCGCAAAGCTCTGAGGAGTTGACCCTTTAGGAATCAAACACAAGAACGTTTTATTCAGTTCCTTTAAAAGAACACCATTGCGGAAGAATTCATGGATTGCCTCCTTAACAAAACCACCAATTATAGGCCAAGAATGTTGGTAGAAGTAACCATTAAGACCATCTGGACCCGGGGATTTCATACCATTCATTTGAAAGACACATTTCTCAATCTCTCGATCTTCCACAGGCATGGTTAACAGAGAAAAATCTGCAGCAGAAACTTGAGTCAGATTAAGAAGTGGGAAATCATCTCTTGTGACATTTGTAGGAACCTCAGCTCCCAGGGAAGAGCCAAAAAATCGGAATGCTTCATCATGTATAAGGTGAGGATCCGTGATGACTGAACCGTTATGGGAAGAGATGGAAAAGATTTTGTTGCGATTCCTTCGGGCGAGGATGGAATGGAAAAAAAATTGGGTACAACTATCGCCATCCTTCAACCAATTAACCCGAGACCGCTGTTGCAATAGGGATGAGTGATTATTAATAGCTTGAAGGTATTGGGAAAGGGCAACCTTCTCCTGGTCTATAAGCAACTGACTGTCTGGGTGGGAGGATAATAAGGATTGAAGTCGAGTCAACTCCGATCTGGTCTTGGTAATAGCTTCAGCAGTAGGCCCCTTAGAAGAGTTAAGAAGCTTCAACTTTTGTTTAATAATCTTCAATTTCTTAATGCAACAGTATTGTTTTGTCCCTCTAATATTGGAAAGAGCACCAGCCTCACATGCAGAATTAAACCCAGGGTCCTGAACCAGAAAGTTGTTGAATCTGAAGGGGTGATGAGTAGCAGCAGGCATAGTGAGCTTGGACACAATGATGGGCGTATGATCCGAAAACAAGGGATCCAGAAAATTGGCAATACTATTGGGAAAGCGTTGGACCCATAGCTCATTAACAAAAGCTCTATCTAATTTCTTTCGAATGTACCATCGAGCCTGTTGCTTGTTGGACCAGGTGAAGAAATGACCAAATGATTTAAGGTCGGTTAACCGAACATGTTCAACACATTCCCACAAGTCGGATGAGGAAGACCTGAGATTGTTATTTCCTTGGGCTTCGGCAGCATAAAGAATGGAGTTGAAGTCCCCACAAACTAGCCACGGATGAGAGATATGAGCACTAAGATGACGGAGGAAGCTCCATAAATCCCGTCGTTAGAATTCCAAATTGTGGGCATAAACAAAAGAGACATTTAAATCAACTTGCCCCTGCAGTAATCGAATGTGAAAATGCATAATCTGATCCGTGGCTGCTAGATGATCCACGTGAACCTCATCTGAGTTGTAACAGACGATGATCCTACCATAAGCATGATGAGTGTGATTGGAAAGGACACACCATTGAGGACCTAAAACATCTAACTTATTCAGATTCTCCAACCTTATTTTTGTTTCCAATAAACCAAGAACAATAGGCTTTTCTTGCCACACAAAATCCTTCAGTGATAACAATTTTGAAGGGCAGTTTATGCCCCTAACATTCCATGCCAAGATGGTCATATGGGTTTAGGGGTAGATTTGAGGCCTTTTCCTCTGCCTCGTTGAGTTTTTCGTGTCGAGAAAGAGTGGGAATTGCCACTATCAGCTTCTTTAAAACAGTCTGGAGGCAAACTAGGTTCTGCCATAGCTAGGCTATCATGAGAAGAGGAATTAGCACACGACACTTCCTGGAGTTGAGAGGTTGCAACTATAGGATCGCTCTCTAAGCAAGAGGTGTTTAAATTACAGTTTGGCATTGCCACAATATCAGAAGCAGTAGTAGAGCCATTACACAAACCAACCTCAGATATACCCTGTTCTGTTTCCACTATTGGAGCTGGAGGAATCGTGGTCAGTACCTCGTTTTCCTCATTTCCACCAGAAGGCACAGTGAGCTCCCCGCTGCTATGATTTTGATTGCTAGCTAATTCCTCCTCAAGGTTCATCAGTTCATGATAAGTACCAGTTTTGAACAATTTACCTGTTGGTTGCCAGATAGTAGCTGGAGCTTTGGAAGGAGGTCGCCACTGATAAGAGATTGCAATGTTGTCCTCGTAGAGCTTATTCCCCTCCCCCAAGCGCATAATAGGAATTTCGTCAGGTAACGATTTTGAAGCTTCTATACTCACGCAGAGGCAGGCATAACCAATACGCTTTTTAGTCGCCGTATTTTCGTCCATACACAGAGGTCTGCCGATATAGCTAGCTAACAGACTGAGCTCCTGAGTAGTCCAATACTCTAAGGGGACTTTATGGAAGTTAACCCATATCGGGAGGTTCTGGACGGTTAATGTGTCAGACCAGGTTGCCAAAGTTGGAAGAAGAGGGGCTGACTGCCAAAATGTCATGGACCTTCTTCCAAGATTTTATGAGCTGTGGATGACGAAGAGAAAGTGAAAAGTATGAGGTTGTCTTCTGTAAGCAAGACATCAAGAAGCCCTCGATTCTTCCAGAATTTATTTGCCCACTGAAGGACAAGAGGGAAGGCCGGTCGTTGGCCTAGGAAGAAACCCACCAATGTCGATTTCCAAGAGTTGGCACCCTCCTGAAGAGTAGCAAGATCTGGGCAAACAATGTAATTCCCATCAATTTCAGTCGGAGGTTGATAAGAGAGCATGGAGTCCATGGAGTCCCCAACCACTTGCTTTCAGGTCTTCGGAGGGTTAGAGACAACGCCAGAAGGAGAAGAAGGATGAAAGGTATGGGTAGGAGGAGAAGGGGCAGAGGGCAGAGGCGGAAAATCCTCTGCCCGAGAGGGCGGAGAAGCCATGGGATCAGGCAGAAATGGAGAATTTTGGTGATATCTCGATCTGTAGAGATCCGAATAAGGTGATTCTTGTTCTTAATTAAACTAGAGACATAGAATTACAAGTTATCTGAAGGAATCGAATGTCAATTTAGCCCCTAAAATTTTCAATTTCTGAAATAAAGTTGGTAATAATTTTCAGCCTCGGATTAGTATGAGCTGAAAGTGTTTTGGCCATCTCTGGTGTGGTTTTGGAGAAGAGAGACGTTGACATCAGTAGATTAACTTAATGCAGCAGCCCATCTTATAATTATTGGATATTGTACTATATACAACAAAAAAATTGAACGAGAAGGGTAACTCCCAAGTAGGCGTAAGATGACGAAGGAAGGAAAAAAGAAAAAAGAACAAGACACCTTTTTTTTTTTCCTGTAGTAATTGGACTAGGACACTGGTTTTTGCACAAATCTTCCATCCCCCTTTTAAATGAATGTCAACGGGGGAAAGAAAAAGAATGATATTTTCACGGACAAAATTCCTAAATCTAGTCCATATCCTTGCCACCAGCAACAACTTTCCGATGGCGCCTGGACGACTTTCTCACACGCCTTGTTGACCCCTTCCGAGCTGGAGTACCAATCAATCTTTCAGATGAAAGGTCAAGTGCCACTTTGGTGGCTGATGCATTGACCAAAATACGGGGTGGTGGTGGAGGATAAACAGGAGGGGGGCGAGCCTTGTGCCCTGATACATCTCTATGGTATTTCTGCACACAAAGAAACAAAAAGTAGGGAGTCGAAATAAATCCACGTAAGAGATCGAAAGCCATACTAATATCTTTTCAGTCAAACATCATTTCACCTAAACAACACACTTACGAATTTACATCATAAGGATGGGTTACGGTGCTGTTCTACAAGAAAAAAAAAAAAAACTCGCTTTGGCCCGTGAATGATTGCACAGAACCAAAATGGATTTCCCACTAGCAAGTTCAATGCTAGACTAAAGTGGATCCAGGATAAAAACTACGAAAAGGGCGAAACTGGTCAGATTCTTGCACAAGTTGACGTCACTCATGGCAAATATAGCCAACAATAGATAAACTCATTACCTGAACTACGAAATTCCGCCTTTCACAGTCTAAGAACATATTCACAGTCCAATTTGTTTTTGCCCGAATCTTGTCCCTCACAGTGGAAAAGCTTATTTGGTCCCTTGAAGTGAAGCGGTCAACTTCATTGAACCAAAGACAAGTAAAGAGGTTGCTAATAGGAACATGCTCCCTTATTACAACACAACCTTCAGGAACATCTGCAGAGGCAGCATTCACACAAATTCCATATTAAACACAGCACAAGAAAAAAGGAAAAAATATCACAGAGAAAAGAAACCAACGATCTTAATCTACCACTCGTAATGGGAAACTTAGCCGCAGAAAAAGGGGTCAAGCCCTCCCTTCTATAGAATTCGATTTGAAAGTCAATAGAAGAATTGTCGTATTTCCCAGCTGCTTTATTTGCCTCCGCTTCCGTGAACACATCAAAGCGTTTATAATGTCTGGAAATAGCAAAAGTGGCATTTTTCCTCCACAGGTGTCTGAAAAGTAGTGTAGAAATAAGTAACTAATGCCCCAGCTGTAGTCCTACATACTAATCACCAAGTAACCAACAAGATGCAAGTGTATCTCGCTGTAACTTATTTAGGAATAATGTGCGTGGAAATTGGTCAATAGCTGAGAATGTTTGCGACATTTTGGCCCTAGCCCAGGCCTGGCCTATTGCCAACCTTCAGTTGGTGCACTATTTAACCAAATCCAGGTTTGAAGCAAAAATACAGACCAAGCAATAATTGCTATCTGATCGAAAGACTGAGTGCCTAAGAGAAGGCAGTCACAGATTGTGGCCTTTGAGGCCCTCTGAACAATATAGCATACATTGTAAAACCAACAGACCTGAAAATAAATCTTATCTAAAATATTCAATATCATTGCTCTCAGCAAAGAGATTGAAATTATTTAAAAAGCAGAAAAACCCAAAAAAACAGAAACAAAAGTTTCATGGTTGACTGAACAAGCAAGGAATCAAGTTAGTAAACATTGGGATATTGCGCCAACAGGGTGTATGCCTACCGACACCTCCCATTTCCTTTCAAAATTTAGAAACTTGGCCTGAGAAAGAGCAAAGAATTGATGATAAATACAATAAAGCAACAGGGAAGAAAAAGTAACTCAAAGAGTCTTTAGTCTTCACGAGGCCAGAAAGGACTGATAACTGGTTTTAGAGTTTAGTTGGACACTAAGCAACAATTTCTCTATTTTTGAAAAGGCTGCACTTCCTATCATACTTATTCTTTACAAAGAAAACTTGTTCTTCGAAACGAACGGAAGAGAATTGCTATACTTTTTAACAATTCTTCTCATTTTAGTTTTAGTTTAGTACAGAGAACTACTGTGAAGCTCAAATACTCATCTTCAAAAATTTCTTCTTCAGAAGAGTTGTAGGATAAGTCCAATAAAAGCAAAAGAATCGTATATAAGGAGAGTTAACCAGCACTCATTAAACTTAGACATCACTCCATCCGCACCAGTTAGAGAGGACCTACCACCAATCTCTGTTCTGTGTGCCCTTTCTTGTTCTTGGTTTTTCCAGATAAGAACTAAGAACAGATGAAAATGGTTTAAGTTGATTTTTGTGTTTCCAAAAAACAGATAGTTATTGTATTCCTTTTTCCCTTCAGGGGAAAGGGAATCATTGCCATTAATGCACTGGTATTCCACCTTAAAGCAGAAAGGAATACCACAGCAACTAGTGATTTCCCTTGGTCCTTTCACAAAAACTGCCACCTCCTTGTTAACTTAAGAAAATTATCATCGAATACACTGGTTTTCATCTACAGAAAATTGCTAAATAGTTTGTTTGTCACATGATTCTTGAAAGAAAAAAAAGGTTAGCACTATTTCCATAAAATACTGCCCAATTTTCTAGAATGGAAAGAAGACCAAGCAAAATTGGAACCAGAGAAAAAAAAAAAAGAAAACAGTATCAAATAGTAAGACATCAAACAGGTCGCAAGTAAAACAATCCTATATAATTCATCATATATAATTAATGATTCATGACCTTGAACACTTGTGTATTCTAGGCTGTCATACCAGCTTCACACAACTCGTGAAAGCCACTGAGCAGCCCAAATAAATGATGGCATTTGTATGAATGGAAAAGGTTAAAACCTTATCTCTATCCTTCTCACTTCTAATCATAGATTAAGGGCATATATATACACCGGGATAAGTGAATAGAAACCAAGGTACCTTTCAAGAATTTGATGTGGATCAACAACTAGTTCAAGCTTCCCATCAATCCATAAAGAAAAGCGAGAATTTGGAAACAATCTATGTGGTAAGAGCTTTGGAACCTGCCATTGGCATAAACTTGATGAAAGCCATGTAAAAGAGATGACTCATGCTTACTTAATATGGTGTTGGAGTTATTTTTGAACTTGGATGAATATTAGGGTGCAAAGTAACAGCAACACCCAAGATGTAATTTTATTGATTTACAAGAAAAAACTGCATGCCATGTGTTATTAATTATCCTAACGTCCAAGATTATATGCCAAAATGAAAATGAATATAGACAAATAAGTTTGCAGCCATTGACCTATCCAGTGTCTCCTACACCCAACACCATCAAGCTTGGAGAGAATATCAGTTAATGTGAAATGCAAGTAACTGGTGCTACAGGTCATAAAGAGGATGAGCACATTCCACATATTGCCCCATCCATTCATACAACAAAGCGTCAGTTAACCTATTGGAATGCAAAAACTTGAAGCTAATGTATTGGAAATGCATGGGGGGGCAGTCCAGAAGCTGAACTGCCGTAAATATGCATAAGATATTCACCTTTCCAGTACGTCTTCCATCTGTATAAGGAAGATTATGCACAACGACAACTCTCCAAATACCAATCTTTCTTCTTTCATCGAGGCCACTATTCTTCTTCAAATATGCTTCTGTTTGTTCATCCACAAACATAAAAAAACAGACAGTCTTCCTGGAGTATTCACTGACATTATTACTTGGTTGTTGTATGTCGTCAAAAGCACCTGGGAAAACATAGCTTAACCACTAAGCAGCTAATAGCTGAATAAAGAAGAAATTATCGGTACCAATTCATGACAGAGAGCACTACCAAAAATTGCTGAGGCAACTACCACACCGTGGCACTGCTCCATTGCAGCCAAGTCAGTTTCATCCATGTCATATCCTGTATTGCGGCCAGGTTTTTCCCCTCTAACAAATCTAAAGAAAAAAAAATGGAATGAAGAGATATCTGTTGAAAGTCGGTAGTAGCAATTAAAACACAATTAAAACAATAACAAATTTAACAAGGTAAATTCACAAACTTCTTTCAAAATTTGTTAATTTGCACAATTGGAGAGAGGGAGAAAGAGAGAGAGAGAGCCCACCCGCAATGCACACTCATTGACTCTCTAATATCATAGGAGTCACTTCTTTGCTTTAGAGTAGGGTATCCTCCAAAATCCGAACCTCCGAATTCTCCATCTCTCCTTAGTGGATCCTCATGGATGTATGTCAAACTCTTAAGTACTGGAGAAAATGATGGAACCTTTGGCATTAAAGCAATGGCATCTTCGACAGGCAGATAGCACACAGGACATGCTGTTATACAGGACCAACAAATTTTAGGAATACTGATGGACATATTAAACATTTACTGAACATTTAATCGAGCCTTCTTGGAACAAAGAAAAGCCAGTAATGATATCTAGCAAGTTCTAGAAAATTGAAAAGTGCAAATACAGAGAAAGCATATGAAGAAAGAGACAAAGCTTACGTCGTGGTCCGGTTCTTTTTTTATCAGCAGGTGGGGGAGGTAATGTGAAACTATTACAAGGATGTCCTGGAGGAAGAGTGTACCCTGTAAAATATGCTGGAGGAGGAGGGGGCAAAGTCAGACTTCCAATCGATGCCCCAAGAATCAAAGTCTTATTCTCTACAACGCTAAAAGCCATTGTTGCATTGAGACTAATGTTTGGAACACT
>JAOSBP010000002.1:21011220-21022469 GCA_027563825.1 Erythroxylum mucronatum | reverse complement strand
ATGTACAAGTCGACTTATCGGTACTGAATACGTGTAAGTCGACTTACCCAATGTACAAGTCGACTTACACTTACAAAATTGTCATTAGACATCAAACAATAAGAATCCATCATTAAAATCATCAAACCCATAAATTTCATCAAATGGGTTTCATAGCCATGGAAAAAAGGTGAGAAACTAAATTCCAATTAGTAGAATCAAGTGTCGGAATCGAGGCTTACCGTTTTGTATTGTCTGGTTGGCTTGATTCTCCTTCACATTCTTGTTACAAAGCTTGAAAAACTTGGAAGAAAACTTCCATGGTGAATTCTCGTAAGTGAGGCAGGAGGAGGAAGACAAGTTTTTGTCTTATTTGTAGTTAGCTTCTTTTAGAAGCCATTTTGTTCAATTATTTACAAAAATGTCCCTCTTGTGCTGGTTCTTTAAAATCCACTTGTATAATTTCCTATGACAACCATATAATTTCCTGTGACAACCGAAAAAGTGTCAAACATCATTAATTTGATGCCACCAAAAATTATTATTCACTGTCCTAGTTTTGATGACATTAGTCTCAAATACCGATTTTTTTCGGTGTACCAGGTAAACTAGATATCGGGTGTTACATGCTTGGTATTGATTATTTTATAAGCAATTTCCTTTCTTCTCTACTCATTATTTTTTTCCTAGTTTATTTTATCTATTAAGTATTCAAAACCAACCCTCAATTCATGGAGTAGATAATAGGATAATGGTAATTACTAATAATCATTGTCTTTGTGGGATTTGACTTATACTTACTTGTTCTAGCTATAGCTATGTTGTGCACTTATGGTTAATTCAATATTGACAAGCTTAAAATAAGTCAATTAATAATAAAAAGCTCTATAAGGATGGGGCTAACCATCAACTTCAAAGATAGGCTTTATATGAGGAAATGGTAAGGATCAATAACACAATCAAATTTCCTTAGTCAATAATCGAGGATTTTAATTGTACACTCAATGCAAATGAAACATGAGGTGGAAGAAGCTTGTTAAAGCAAAATTGCAGGGAGTTACAGGAGTTATCAAAACATATTGGGCTGATAGATCTCAAATACTATGGTAATCCTCTCACATGGAACAATAAACAGAGTAGTAGTTGGTTTTTATTGAAAAAGCTCGATAGATGTATGGTAAATGATGATTGACTAGCACATTTTCCACTTAGTGCTGCTAGATTTGAGGAATCAAACACCTTAGATCATAATCCAATTATGGTTGATCCAACCATCTTTTGGGATAGAAGAAAAGCCCCTTTCAGGGTCTTTAACCGCTTGATGGATAGCCCTAAATTCAGGAGAATACTATAGGAGGGAATGAGCAAGGAGATTACAGGAACTAAGGGATACAGGCTAAGCATGAAGCTAAAAGCAGTGAAAGAAAGCTTATATGGATGACAAAAGCATTAGAGGAACTGTAGAGATGCCAAAAGTGTAAGGCCACAATATATACCTTAGAAGCATTATGACATATGCTTAATTGATTGTATAATTATTCCATAACGTTTAGCAATTAATGACATAAAATTGTTTAAGATACTCATTTTCACTCATATGAGGTTTTAGGCACAATTCAGAAGTGAAAGAGCTAAAGTGAGTCGAAAGAACTACTTTTGAGTTGTTTTCTAAGGGTTCCTAATCCTTTGTCTTCTTGGAGAAAGAAGAAGATTATAGCAAGAAGAAGAAAAGACAATAAAGAGAAATGAAGAATGAAGCATTAAAATTTCTCACAGCCAGCTGAAAAAGTTACACAGCCGTGAGTGGGTGTGTCACGACTATACAACCAGATGCATGGGCATGAGTTATTCCTCACACCCATGCAACGTGAATTTTAATGGAAACCAGAGAAGGCTGCTACACTTGTAGAGTAAAGTAAAGAGTGGACAGCTGGAAAAGATCAATTGGAAGGTAATTGGAAAGCTACTCACTCATGGCCTGCATGTATGGTGTTTTATAGACAACATCATAAAATTACGGAAACCAAAGAAGGAGTGGAGCGCTGAAGCAAAAAGTGGGATGACTAGCTAGAGAATAACAAAGAGGTTGGAAAAACGTGACAAAGAAGAGAATTTTGAGAGGTTGGAAAAATATTACAAAGAGGCTGGAAAAACGTGACAAAGAAGAGAATTTTGAGAGGATGGAAAAATGTGACAAAGAAGAGCTGTGCAATATACATCTCACACAATAAGCTGTGTAATAATTTTTGCATGGCTGTGAGTTATTCTTTCCAACCCTTAAAAGTCTCACAGCTATGCAATATACATCTCACGCTCATGCATAGGTGTGCCACGGGTATGACATACCCACTCACGCTTGTGACCTACTAAGTCATGGCTTTGACCATTGACAGCTCACCAAACCCTATTTTCTACAACGAAATCTTTGTTTATGTGACTACCGAAAGGTGATGAAAGAATAGGTGTGTTTAAGTAACCTTAACTTCGGTTGAAGTAACCTTAAGTTTCCCCATGTGGGAGCAGATCTGCTGCTCCCAAATTGTTATGCCCTGTTGTGCCTTTAACATCCTAGCCATCCAATTTATTATAATGGATGGCTGGGATTTATTCAGGCACAGGGGGCACAGTACTTTGGGAATAGTAGATTTGTCTGCACCCAAATTGATTTGCCCTACTATGCCTTTAACATCCTAGCCATCCAACTTATTGTAATGGATAACTGGGATTTATTCAGGCACAAGGGCACATCACATTGGGAATAGCAGATCTGTTCCCTAGGTGGGAGCAGATCTGCTGCTCCCAAATTGTTGTTTCCTACTGTGCCTTTAACATTCTAGCCATCCAACTTATTGTAATGGATGGATGGGATTTATTCAGGCACATGGGGTACAACACTTTGGGAACAACAGATCTGTTCCGAATAGCAGATTTGTTCCCTAGGTGGGAGCAGATCTGCTGCTCCCAAACTGTTATGCCTTTAACATCCTAGCCATCCAACTTATTGTAATGGATGGTTGGGATTTATTCAGGCACAGGGGGCACAACACTTTGGGAACAACAGATCTGTTCCCTAGCCATCCAACTTATTGTAATAGATGGTTTGGATTTATTCAGACACAGGGAGTACAACATTTTGGGAATAGCATAAATGTTTCCTAGGTAGGAGCAGATCTACTGCTCCCAAATTGTTGCGCCTTGTTGTGCCTTTAATATCCTAGCCATCTAACTTATTGTAATGGATGGCTGGGATTTTTTCAGGCACAAGCCGCACAACACTTTGAGAACAACAGATTTGTTCCCTGTTGGGGGCTCGAACTGCTACACATCTGCTCAAGTTGCCACCTAGAGCTGCCGTAAGTGGCACTACTGTAAGAGACGCCAAGTCGTTGAACAACCACTAGTCATGCCATCCCATAACGCAACTCCAGTAACAACAACACACTGCGGCTACTCCAAATCACAGCCACGTCTCATTCCAAAATAACCAGAAATTTCAAAACCCACAATCAGTTTACACAAGTTTTTCCGGCGGCCACAACAACAAGAAATCCCACAACAATAACACAAAAACAATGCTAGAAAATTTATAGAAATAAACATCACGCAACTGTATTCCTCACTTGCCAACAGCTGCTTGCTTCACTCATTGTGAAGCTTGTTTTATTTTCCAAATTATGTGTTTCAACATTTTGGGACTTTTTTATTTTTCATATTTTTTTGGGATTTTAGAATTCTAAAATCAACATTCATGAATTCTCAATTCTAAATTTGTACAATTTGAACTCTTCAAATTGATGATAATGAAAACTAAAATGACTTTTAGGGTTTTTAATGTATTAATTTCAAACATTTTCAGATTAAATTGAATCTAATTCCATCTTAGATTAGTATTCTATTTCAATTTCATAATTCAAGATCAATAACAATTAAATAATTTAATCAAATTATAAAATTAAACTCGACTCTAATACCACTATTGGAAATTAGGACGGGATTTGATCCCGAACACAGTGGAATAATTACGAAACTTTTCGTATTTTAATGTATCAAAAGTCAAGATCAATTTTATTTTGTAAAATGATTAATGCATAAATCATAAAGCATTAATCTTAATTCGTACCTTATTCTGAAGTATGACCATATTCTTATCGTATCCCTCGAACCATTTACAAAATTGAGTCATCTTAACAAACGTAGTCTCATAAGTGTTCGACTTCTAGCGGTATTCACATAACAGGTTAAGAGAATTTTGTAAGTTGTAACTCTTATAGTAAGAAGTACTATTAGAGCTTAAACCTATTCATAATAAGTTTTGGACATTTTAGTAATTTAAGTTAAATTAAATTCTAATTTTAATTAAATACTAACTATGCTTAAATAATATCCAATATCTCATATTGACCCTTATTTGTTAAATATTTCATATTTAATTATAAAGTTTCTCAAACTTTAAATAAGGTTTAACTTGATTAAAATATCTTTGATTTTTTCAATTCGTTCTTTATACGAGACTCATTAGGTATCTAAATATGTTGACAATAATTATAAATTATAATTCTATTTCATAATTAGAATTAGATAAATTAAAACTCCTTTTAATTTATCTTTAATTTTTCAATTAAATAATTTATAATCATAGATTAAGATCGACATCTAGCAACACATTATGATCACCCAAATATTTAAAAATGTCAAAATAATTTTGACTAACATTTTTATGCATGATTTTTTCGTATAATTTTATCACTTTATTATATAATTTTCTGAATAGATAAAGAGAATGAACGCCTCCAATCGGCGAGAACATGGCTACTCAACTTTGAGTTGATTCTCCCAAGCATGGCGATATTTGTAACAATTTTACGTTTATGATGTAGAGTAATGAAAAAGAAAAAAGGGATTCTCAAGAAAGCGAAGCGAAAGAAATGGTACCTTCCATATGTTCAGTTTACCCATGAGGTTTGGTACATGAATGAATTGTGTATGCATTCCGGCCGACGGTGTCCCAGCACATTCGGTATTATCTATTATTATGTTATATAATAGTAAACAAGTTGTCTAAATAGTGAACAAGTTGTCTATACTAAAAGATAAAACGGGTCTTTGTCAGAAGAGGTGGACTACCTGATCGGATAATGACACGTTTATTGTACCTCGATTGATAACTCATTGTTTTGTTTAATGAATACCTGGAGCAATAAATTAAGGAGCTGGTAGATGTCAGGATTGTTTAAAACACAGTTTGAGGATGTCTCGACAGCAAAAAGTGAAAAAGATGCCACCCGCTGTACATCAACAATAACAGAATATTAGAGAAGCAGGAACCTATCGTTGAGTATTTAACAATCGTTTTAAGGGTAAAAGTGGTAGGCTGGATTTAGGATCAAAGATATGATGATTTTGGGTATTGGGTAGGCCGGATATGATAACATGGCATGTTATCTTTAGCATCAAAAGTACCATTCTTTTTATTTCTCTTTTAAAGCACAAATCTACACTCCTATTGATCCATCCTTTTCAATCTACCTGTAGGGGAATAAATAATTATATACTCTTTTCTTTTACTGGTTTTTAGAAACTAGATTTATCTAAAGTTAGGTAAAATAAGAAGAAATGAAAGGGGCTTGGACCTAGCAGAACAGAACTCTCTTGAACAAAGTAATTATAAAGAAACATCTTGACTAGACAGTCCTATTGTAAGCAAAATTCACATGATAACATTGTAAACAAGTATCCAGATCGCTAAATATCAAATCCCACATCATGCTTCTTTGAATAGCTAAGAACGAATGCGCTTCACATGTCTATCCTCTCCCAGTTCTAGAATAAACAAGTAAGATGGTTTGGCCATCTGTCATCATTTCAATCCTTAAAAGATTGACTCATTCAAAATTATTGTGTCAATTAAATGACGATGTTGCCCCCAGTTTTGTCCTCATTTTCACTACGGTACACACAGTCATAGGAATCTTGTCGTTTTAGCCAGAAGTTCTGCAAAATCATTGGCAGGACGCCGCGCTTACTAGCGAAGAGGAGTACACTATTCTATTTCTGTGTGATAAAATTAGCAGCAAACAAGTCACATTTATTAGGTAAGGGACACGTAGGTAGGGCCCGTCTTTTGGATAAACTCACCGTCGGAAAAATGAAATGTCACCACGTTTCCACATCATTCGCATTCGATAACATCGTTTAGTGGTGGTCCCACGCCATTCACTAGATCAGGATAGGGTACACAACTTTTACGATTTTACCCTTTCCTTTTTCCTGCTTTTTATTTTTAATTGGGACATAATTTTATTATTATATACTGTACTATGGATCTGGATCTAAATATCTAATGCCTAATGGAGCAAATTAGAAATTTGTGTAGGAAAATAAAGTATTCGAGTATATCCGTAATGGTCACTGCATCAAAATTATTGAACCCAACTGACGTGGATCCTTGCTGTCTGGTCTATTCCCATCCGAAAACAACACCGTTTTAATGTGCATCTCCAACGATCGCATGCCACGTAGACATTGAAAATGAACAGCTTGTAACGCGGCGGGCCTTTGTTTGTCTTAGGCCTCCTGGGTCCCGCGTCGGTCCAAATATAGGTATATAAACCTCACCGTAAAGTTAGTCCTAGGACAAGAGAAAAGGAACAACGGAAGCCATGCCTAGTGCAAGAATTAGAAACCCTTTTGATCAGCGAAAATTGATGTATAGTGGCGGCGGTTCCGACCACAACGACCAGCTAGCGGCCAGTTTATCTGCCATGGTTTTTGGATTTCTCGAGGACGGCGAAGGGCCGTCTCCGGCTGACGTTAGTAATGAAGATTTTGACAGAAACGAGGAATTAGATGAAGAACTAGAGGAAGGGAAAGAGAACAATGAAGGTCTTGAAGAGCATAAGAGCTTCTGGGAGAACCAACATCAACTTCTACAAGTGAGTGCCTGGAAACCAAACAATTGTGAAACTTGTCTTGTTAGGCAACCTTACTTATTTTGTTCTTTTGTGATCTGGTGTCTACAGGCTACGTTATGCAGGACAACTTCCTTGGAATCAAGAATTAGAAGTATCACCAAAGAAACTATCAAGGAATTACAAATGGCCGGAACAATTTGTGAGTGCGGGAGACCGGTTACAGAAGGCTGCCGGAATTGTTTGATGAGAGAAGTTTCCGGCCGCCTTTCCAGTGCCGGTTATAATTGTGCCATTTGCAAGACGAAATGGAGAAGCTCACCTGATATCCCATCAGGTAATAAACAAAAGTACAAGTCCCACATTTTCTTGCAAAATTCTCAATCGTTTGCCTTAATGAATGTTTAATTTTAGCGTGGGTGATATTACAGTTGGAAAATTTTTTAAAAATGGATTATAACAACTGACATGGTGAACCATTTGTGTGTTCTATAACGTGCAGGGGAGCATATTTTTATGGATTTAATAGATAATTCAAGCTCCAAAAAAGGAGAAGTGAGGATAATAATAGAGTTGCATTTCCAGGCAGAGTTCGAGATGGCTAAAGCAAGCCAAGAGTACAACAGATTAGTTCACAGATTACCGGAAGTGTTCGTCGGAAAAGTGGAAAGATTAAACAGCGTAATTAAAATATTGTGCTTGGCAGCTAAGAAGTGCATGAAAGAAAAGAAAATGCATTTGGGACCATGGAGAAAGCAAAGGTACATGCAAGCAAAATGGCTGAGTTCGTGCGAGAGGACAGCGCCGATGCCCCCGTTGTCGGTGGGACACTCTGGCCGGTCACCGAAGCCGAGGGCGTCTATGTTAACGGTGGACTTGCGAGACATGTTGCCTAACATGCACTGCACAGCTGTTGCGGTCGTGTGATCTAATCAATAAAAATCTTGTTTAATGAAGGTCCTTAATATTCGAAAATAAATATAAATTAAGAAAGATCAACCACATATACCACAATTAAATGGTCGATGCTCAGAAATGAGATTATTGGAAGTAATCATATTCGACTGAGCTCGTTTTGAAAACTTTGGCGACTTAGTGCCATATATTTCAACGGGTATTCATGTATCACCTATAAAGCACTTTTTCCTTTTTTTACCTTTGGTAATGGACCTGGAAAGCATTTGGGTGCAATTAATCTATAATATCTCGGTAATCAAGTAACTTCGTATCTGTTTGAACCATTTATGTTTTTTTTTTTGAAGAATAGTTTGAACCATTTATGTTATGCACTTAACTAGTGGTCTTTTGGTCATCAAAGTTAATATTGATTAAAATATGTTTATGTACTAATATGTAATCTGAACTACGTAAATATGATTCAAGTAACGTTAGCATTATTAGCCATAACAAGTTAAATCTGATTATACAACTTCTTTTAGGTTATTTGCATACCATTTTATAAAATGACACTATAGATTAAGGTTTTCTATTTTATTTAATGAAACGTTTTATTTTTTGTTCTAAATTTGATTCCATTAACTTTTTTTATTGTTAATGAAAAATTTAATGTCGGTATCCTATTAAAAACATTTTTTAATATGATGAAAAGTAATTAATAAAAGAATTTTCACAAAAATATCTTTATGTAATTTTTTGACGAGAGACTCGTGTCTTTTTTTTTAAAAAAACCTTATGTACTAATTTTGAGTATATCAAATCATAACTTTTCCAAAAAGCCCTCATCTCATTTATACTGGTGTATGGATTTGTTATTTGACAAATAAATAACTCTCTCTTAGATTCCAATTTCCATCTTAAGTATGTTTGCAGCAATGAAAAATATGAACCGAGTTAAACCCACTTCATTTAGGTACTATACCCTAGTTCAAAGCAAAGATGGGATTTGCACCTCATAAAGGAAAAAAGTTATCAATTAAATTTAGTATCACCAAAATCAGGTCAAGCCAATCAATTCAACTGAGAATTGTTGATGTATGTTGGCGAGCCTCTTTGATCCAGTATAAAATGATTTATTTAAATGAACCGGTAGAGTTGGGTTGAACTAGAAAATCAGGCGTAATTCAAAATTGAAATTATTCAATTGTATATCAATTTAAGGTTGTGTAAATCATTTATCGGATCGACAATTAATTTTGCGTACCTATATCCATGATTTTGTGTTCGTTGTAGAAAACCGTTTATTTCCTCTCGTCTTCTTTCTTTAGAGAATTCCTCAATGGTTCAGAATAGTTTCGTAAACATTATCTTTTCATAAGTTGCTAAACCTTATATAGCAACACCAACCGACATGTCCTTTGGGTAACTAGAAGCCAAATGACATGTCGTTGGATAACAGGAAGAGAGAGGAAAATGGTCCGTGACCCATTTGAGACCCAGACTATAATACCCAATAACTATTATCTTGGGTGTTTTAATTGGACTCAAATCTATAAGTGACATGGGACATAAAATAGTCTAACACTGAAATCACGAGAAAAGTGTCCTCATGGTAGATCCATATTTTACTAACTAAGAATAGGCTTTGGAAGGCTGATGAAATTAGAGGCATTAAGTACTGAAGTTTGGGAATTACGATAGTCTAAAACTTTTTAGCTCTCAATTTTGCGGAGTTATTGGAATTGAGAGATACCAGCTAGAAACTGAATTCGTCAGCTGAACCGCCTGAATACTGAAACATCATCATTTATTTAAGGTGAACTATGGCAGATATATGACTATTGTCAGATTTTGCACTTGACAAAACCAAAATAGCATAAAAGAAGATAATCATGTCTTTACCAGGGTATTACAAAGGAAAGACGTATCATCTATTAGATTACAATTTTTATGTGTGCAACTTATATATTTGATCCTGTAAATGATAATTAAAGATAGCATAAAACAAGGAAAAATGATTCCTACATCGATCTTAATGAATTGGGAATCGCTTCGTCACCAACAACAGTTTCTGAAAAGGACGTCTTCTAAAGGTTGTCGTTCAGAATGACGCATACGTTAACGTTACTGGGTAGCTTCTTCATTCTGGCCTCGTGACTCCTACTCTCGCTGCTCCTCAGAATACTATTTTCGGCAGGTAGTAAGTTTTTTTTTTTTTTTTTTTGGGTCGAAAACAGGTACTAAGTTTAAAGTGTTTCTTCAAAAAAAATAAAAAAGTTTAAAGTGATTCTTCCTTTTCGTCAATTATATTTCCATTTCGTCTTCACCATTAACACATACAAAGTTGAACTTCTTCTGGAAAACACATGGGATGTCGAGCCACCACCAGTAAGCAAGCACGTGGGTTTTGACTTTCACACCCAAAAGTTAACATAATCAATTAAGGTTTAGTTGATATTTGTGAACAACTACTTAAGTACAAAGAGACGAGGAAGGGTTTTCCAAGAAAATTTTAAATAAAACTATCAGGAGTAAGCTCGATATTCAATGCACCAAAACTGAAAAGCTTGTTGAATTTACTTTTTTTTTTATTTACATTGCTAGATTTACAATAAAGCATAACATAGACAGAAGGTTCATCCCAAATACGAAGTAGCCCCGGCACGATGGCATACTTTAAGCATTTAGTTTGCAAACAATTCCGAGAAACACGCAAAACAATGAATGAAAGGAAATGTCCTTAGTTTATACTCCCTCAGACTTATAATAAGAGTCGTTTTAGATACATTTTAATTATTTAAAATAAGTGTCATTCTTAACTTTTTATGCATGTTTATAATTTGCTTCCAAAATTAACCTTTAATTTCTCTCGCATCTTAATTACACAGATTACACATATTATAGTTTCAAAGCACTTTAACATGTAATTGATAAGGGTATATCAAACATTTCATTAACTTTCTTAATAAGTGTGCATTCCTCTAAAACGACACTTATTATGAATCGGAGGGAGTAATTTTCAGCTTCACCAAATACGACCTTTTCCAGGAAATCAACACATTAATTTGAATCCCAAGGATCTGATGGGATCATCCATCATGTTACTGGACATTAGTTTTGTTAATTGACTTTAGTTAAGCTAAGTGCAAAGTTATGTTAAACTCGCTAACAAATAAAAAAGAGCACTTCGTTGGACGTTAGCCCTGTTTGGTGAATGACTTATCAGTTAAAAATTAGCTGGTTGACTATATTTAGCTTATTGATTATGTTAAAAAGCTATTTATTCTGTTTAGTAATAAGCTGATTGGGTTAGCTGATTAAACTCAATCAGTTGATTTTCAAAAAGTTGAGGAGGAGTGTTTTGACGCAAACCGCATAAGACTTGACGTCGAGGTGATGAATTGGAATTGAACAAACAAGAAAATAAAGGATACGCAAGGTTTGATTTCTACGACACCTCTCGGA
>JAOSBP010000002.1:20982410-20995697 GCA_027563825.1 Erythroxylum mucronatum | reverse complement strand
CTGTGTAATTAAGATGTGAGAGAAATTAAAGGGTAATTTTGGAAGTAAAATTATAAATATGCATAAAAAGTCACAAAGAACACTTATTTTAAATAATTAAAATTTTTCTAAAAAGATACTTATTTTAAATAAGATGAAGTAAATATTTTGAGGTTAAAATTTTTTCAATTTATTATAATGTTGTGTACTTGTGTCCCTCACTCCCTCCACGTATAGATCGACTACTTTATATCAGGTCTTGAGGCGCAGTAACGGCGAAAGAAGCTCACGTATGTACATGTCAAGTTGAATTTATGAAAAGCAATCTATCCCATTCAACCACTTTCCTTTCCATAAACGAATTTGTACCTGATATGATATTATATTATTCTTCAGTTTTACTTTTTACCATTTGACCCATTCACAACATGACTGATATATATAAAAATAGTAATTGATGAGTCACATGATTTCAATAACAGAATATATTTCATGGATAAGAATATTATGGAAGAACTAGTTTGTTGGATGACTGCTACAACCACCCGACACATACAAAACTCCAAAAGAACGATTCCAATCCCACCGTACGTCAGGAATAATGCTTCAAAGATCCTACAGATACCTTGAGCTTGTACCCTTAACTGTTCAATCTCTAACTTTCATTCTTACTTTAATCCATTCAGAAAATTACGGGAGTTAAAATGCGTGTAAATTAATTATAAAAAAAAACCCGCCACTACCGGTCCACCGGCATCATCCCGGATATCTCCCCTTCCACGACCAGCACCCACCAACCCGACCCGACCCGACCCAACCCAGCCCAACCACCCATAAACAGAAGAAGCAGAGAAAAAGCGTCCGTGCGAACCGTACCAAACCAAACCCACGGTGGTTCTTGTAAAGTGACACTCATTCTCCACCTCATTCTCTCCGAAAGTGACACTTGGAATCCTTTTACTTTTATTACACCTTGCTAAAACATCAAACTGAATAAGAACCCTCGTAACCATAACACAAACATCTGCTTCCGCCCTCCCTCCCGTGGGCCCTACCATCCTCACGCCCGCAATCATCATCTCCGGCACCGGGGTCCCACGCGCCTCCCGGGATATCGGGTCCACGGGAATCCACGGCGACCTACAACCGTTTCCATTACGTATGTTTTGTTTTCTTTTTTGAAATCTTGAAGTCCTCTATCTACAGGAATTTTCTGTCTCCCCATAAAACCATAAACATCCTCTCTTGATCTCTCTGTTGTTGAGGTCCTTCAGTAACAAAACATTTTTAATGGGCTGATTTAACCGTGCCTGTAAAGCTACGTGCTTGCCCTTCAATTTGCGAGTATCGCTTTAGATTTGCCTTTTTATTCATCTCTTTTCCTCATTTTTGTTTGTGGTTTATGATTGTGTTGACATAATGATTAGCTTCTCTCTGTGTTAATTTGAAGGTTTCGATGGGTATTTACTTTTTTTTTAAATAATTGAGTTTGCTTTTCCTTTTTCCTTCTTTCAATGTCAGTTTTTTAATCATTATTTGTTTATTGGTGACTTGGTGGGCTACACCTACATGGGATTTTCCAGGTTTATACGGAAGGTGCCATTTTGACTTTGAAGCAAAAAGGACAAGAGGGGAAGCTCATCAAGGGTTGGTAGTTGATTGATTATAGAAGTTTAGCTTTCATAGAATCCTTTTGTTGATGGTATACTTTGGATTTCATGGGATTTTATTTCAGATAGAGATGCGAGTAATTTCTTCCATGGTCTTTTTCTTGATTTCTCTTCATGGCTTTGAATGGTCTTCCCATTCTGCTGGGTTTAAAGTTTGAATCTTCGTCGTTTCTTTGTTAATGGGTTTTAAGCAAATCGGTCTTTTGAGCTCTACAAGTTAGTTTCTGGCTCTCAATCCTTCTTCTTCTGCTCTGCTGGAGAAGAAGGAGATAAAGATTTTGGAATATAGTTGATACCTTTGTTAGGGTTTCAAGGATCAGATTTGTTGGCAAAGAAGAAAGGCTATACATGGGAGAAGAGGCTACGTCTTGGATAAGGAGGACGAAGTTCTCCCATACAGTTTGTCATCGTTTGGACACTTCAAAATTGGCCTCTTTTCCTGTGAGCCTTCAGTCTCAGAGACTTTCAGGATTTAAATCAAGGTACTCTTCAGAATCAATAGCTTCCAATCAGAAATCATCAGTTCATAGTAATTCTCAGATTGAGCGAAATCCCGTTACCAACAAACAGAGATCTTTGTCTCCGCTACCTCAAACGGTTCTTTCTGATACTTTTAAGGAGGCAAGATCTGATAGGATGAGATTCTCAACACCGCATCCTCGCAGAAAAAATCATGACAAGGGATTTGGAAAGTTTTTCCACAAGGAATCCCAAGAAACTGGTTCAGGCAAATCTTCTTCAAATACAAGCCCACTTAGGCACTTGGCCTCGATGAAGGGTCACGAAAAATCTAGGAGCAAGAAGGATTCTTCATGGACAAAGTATTTTGACCACGGTGGAGTAAAAATTAATGCTGTAGAAACAGCTGATGAATGGACTGTTGATATGTCTAAGCTGTTTCTTGGGCTTAGGTTTGCTCATGGAGCGCATAGTAGGCTGTACCATGGAGTTTACAAGGATGAACCTGTTGCGGTGAAAATTATCAGAGTACCAGATGATGACGAAAATGGAACCTTAGCTGCTCGATTAGAGAAACAATTCAATCGAGAAGTTACGCTTTTATCTCGATTGCATCATCCAAATGTCATAAAGGTTAACAAATTATTTTCTTTTTTTCCTGAATAATATAATAAGTTCTTGCATTCCATAGTCCCATATAGATTTTTTTATTGTTTCCCCTGTGATCTGGAATTTAGTTTCTTATGGTTGATTACTACGTTTCCTTTAGCTGTTGATTTGAAACATGTACGTAAATACTTACTTGTGACCAGAAGTTTGCAACTATCGTTGTTGGATAAGTTTTGTGTTTACTGTCTTCACTAACGCTTTGTGGAATATTATACTTTAATTGATGAAACAGTTTGTAGCTGCATGCAAAAACTTGCCAGTTTATTGCGTCATAACAGAATATTTATCAGAAGGTTCATTGAGGGCATACTTGCACAAACTTGAGGATAAGTCTCTCCCCTTAAAGAAACTTATTGCTATTGCACTGGACATTGCTCGTGGAATGGAATACATTCACTCTCAGGGTGTCATTCATCGGGATCTCAAACCAGAAAACGTTCTCATTGATGAAGATTTTCACCTGAAAATTGCAGACTTTGGTATTGCTTGTGAAGAGGCATCTTGTGATTTGCTAGCTGATGACCCTGGTACATATAGGTGGATGGCACCTGAGATGATTAAAAAGAAATCTTATGGGCGAAAGGTCGATGTGTATAGTTTTGGTCTCATCTTATGGGAGATGGTTGCTGGAACAATTCCCTACGAGGATATGAACCCCATCCAAGCTGCTTTTGCAGTAGTGAATAAGGTATAGCACTTATCATTCCCCATTTACCATCATCCATATGCATTCATCCCTGCACCCTGCCCTCAACCCGATCACTCGACATTTTAGAAGGGGCTTTAAGTTCTAGAAAAGAAGTGCTGTAAAATATGTGCAACTCTTCTTTGATTACTGTCCATTTTCATTGCAAATAAATCTTTGGCATTTATAAAGTACTTTTCTTCCAAATGGGTTCTGATATCAGAAAATTTCAAATGCCCCAGAATTTGAGACCTGCTATTCCTGCGGACTGTCCTGCTGCCATGAGAAATTTGATTGAGCAATGTTGGTCATTGCAATCAGAGAAGAGACCTGAGTTTTGGCAGATTGTGAAGGTGTTGGAGCAATTTGAATCTGCCATTGTTCATGATGGCACTCTGAATCTGGTGCAAAACCTAACTTGTGTAGATCCGAAGAAAGGACGTCTTAATTGGATCCATAAGCTTAGCCCTGCACATTCCAGTAGCTTGCCCACGCTTAAACCTAAGCTCCCATGAACTCCCCTTTGGTCCTTGCTTTTGTAGTAGAGTCGTAGACTGGGTCACTTGTAATTAAAAATGGTTTGTTTTCTGAGCCTCCATTTTGTGTGTAGTCCTCAATGTTGCATTCAATAAATTGATAGGCATCCATTGAGGTAAGGTGTTGTCCCTTCACAAATATACATGTACAAAACAAACAATGATCACAGTTTAGGGTCTTAATTTGTTTTAAGCATGGGAGGAGAAAGCGTAGCTTGTTTTAAAAGGCTATGAATTTGTGGTGGCTTTCTTTTGATTATACTTTACCTATAAATCATCGATGGTGAACCATTTGTGATTGCCCATTTTGTTTAATATGGTGCTGCACTGGTTTTTACTTGCCCCTGCCAATTTCTAGAGGAAGTTAATATGCTTTTGTGCTGCATATTTAGCGGATAACCTATCTGGTGAAGTTCTTCTGTCGGGGGAAAACCGTGTAGTCAATTCATTTATGTGGTCTATGTCAAATTTCGTCAGAGTATTGCTAGACTTTCTTCTACTTAAAGGACACTTGTGTTGCGTAAGGGCATTTAATTTTGCATTCTATTTCATCCCTGCTTATTCCAGATTTTTCACTTTGCTTTTCATGGCTTTCATCGATCATATGCTATGCTTATTGATGACCATGATATGCATCTTCAGTAATTCTTTAGATAACATCATTTTCTAATGTCCTATGCTTATGTTTTCCCTAGCAAGCTTATGATTTTCCATCCTTTGTTAACTCTCCAACCTTTATAGTATGGTGTCTATTTCTAGTTGGTTTTTTATCCCTTGTAAGAAACTCCATCGTGCATGGCCAGCATGCTTCCTTAAATGAGCCATTTACACAAGTTGGTGCACATGGTTACTTTGCAAGCAATAGTTGCCTTATTCACATAGGAAAAAGATTATGCAAAGGATGGTCAAGTTGTTTCTCCCTTGGTCTCTGTGCTAGCAAGTGTAGTGAACTTTCAGGAAACAAGGAAACAAGACAGAAATAAGAAGGGTATGTGAGGAAATGATTTATAGTTCTGCATGCTTAAATGGACTGGCCTTTTTGCAAATCGCTCTCATGTGGCGTTTCATGACTTTAACGTGTAACCATATTTCCACAGGCAAAAATATCCCAACATGTATTTTGCTACTAATTGTTAAATCAATCAAGTATACCTTACAAGGCACATTTATGTTTCTCACCCAACTGATTGATATTCTTCTGAAATTTTTCTTTGAATTATCCTCACATGCCACCCGGGAGGCCTTTGCTCTACCTCAATTGACTACTAAAGTTAAAAGAAAACGTATATATTTTCAGCTTTTGCTTCTAAACATATGTAAATGACCCTTAGTATTCAATAACATAGTCCTCACATCCTTGCATATGGGTCGACGTAATTAGTAATGGATGTTTCAAGTCAACGTTATCCTCGACCGACAAGGTAGAGGAAGGTGAGTCAAATTTGTTTAAATGCAAAGGATCGACGATAGATGACGTAAGTATGTCGTTTTCTCTGCAATCTTTGACCTGTTTATAAAAATATTAGGTTTAGTTGGAGATTAGCTGCCACCATCCTGGACTAGGTTGGGTCTTCTGGTATTCGGTTCAAATGCCACTTTTTTTTCCTTTTGGGAATAATAGTGTGAGTAGGTTAATGTGTCATACCGATAACAACATTTTTCTTGTAGGAGGTTTGCACTTTTTTGACAGTGGAACTACTTCTGTAGCCTGAGCATTTTGTTTCAGATAGCCGTAGTTGCTCTAAACACGTGCTTGGTGAAGTCTTTTATGGTAGGTTAATGTCAATTTCTCACGTTCATCAGAGTTTGGAGCATTATAATGTCTACCAAAAGGTAACATCTTTTTATGCTTACTTCTTTAAGACTTCTCACCGACCGAATATTATCTTATATCATGTGCGATCTAATCCCGATTTTGATAAAGAGATAGAAAGCGCAACTTTTAGTGGACCAGAATTTTTTTTTTCTTTTGGTTGATAAAGTGATGATAGACATTGAAGCATTTGGTGTGTAATATTGGATGGATTACAACCTCTCCAGTAAAACTTTGATTGTATGTATTGTCTAAACTCTAAAGAGGCAGAATATGGTTTCCCAATTATAAAGTGCTTCCACTGTTTCTATGCCTTCAATCGTATGTCATTATAAGTGGATGAAATTTCACAACAGCATTGATGTCTTGCCCGGGCTGTGCTTTCCGTCTCAGTATATCGTTGACCAAGATAAAAGCATAGATATGGACCAATGAAAGAGGATGAGCTGTAAACTTCGATTAAATATGCAGCCAAATAAACGTAGAGGTTTCTCATATATGGACAATTTTATCAACTTAGTGATGCAACCCCAAAATGACTAAATCTGAACTGGCACAAAGCAAGACAGATCCTACCTCCAAGAAAGCTAAATCAGGTTACAACAAACACAAACAAAGGATAAAAAGAAGGATACGAATGCCATACTCTAGGATAGATGAGAAGAGGGAGTGATAAGTCAGGTTTAAATGCCACAAGATTGAATCAATCATGATAAGTTCTATAGTTTAATGAAGAACCCAAGACAAGTTTCTCTCAATTCTTATAAAAAGATGTCAAAAGTTGTTTCTGAATACATAAGATGCATATTTATATGCCCTAGGTCAAAACCTAATAAAAGAAGTGAAAACAAGTCTGTCTGGTATACCCATTAGTCTAAAATTTGTAATACCCAACCTTAGTGGGCTAATCAGCCCATTTAAGACCTAACTAACTCTAATATATGCCCATTAAGTACTTGGACCACATTAATAATACTTGGGCTATATGCTCCACTTTCAAGTCTTTTCTTTTGGCCCAAAATAACTTGTTTGGTACAAATATCTTGAATCAGCCCATTAAGTGCTTTCTTCATCTTCTTAGCCCTTAACCTTGTAATTGGACCATCTGGAATGTGCAAACGGCCTTTAATAACTATCCGCACCTTGGCTCCTTGGTTCTCATCATCCCCCCTTTCCTCAACAGGATTTGTCCTCAAATCTTCACCTGTGTCAAAGGAAGAAAGGTTAGAAATATTAAATGTAGCACTAACATTGTACTCACCTGAGAGATCCAATTTGCAGGCATTATCATTAATTCTCGCAACAACTTGAAATGGATCATCACCTTGAGGATGCAACTTGGTACGTCTTTGAGTTGGAAACCTCTCCTTGCACATATGCACCCAAACTCAATCTCCTAGTTCAAACACAACTTTCTTGCGCCCTTTGTTTGCTTGAGTAGCAGTTCGCTTTTCAATTTGTTGTCTCGCCTTTTCATGCATTTGTTTCACCATTTCAGCCTTCTTTTTGCCATCGAAGCTTGCTCTCTCATCAATTGGCAAAGTTGACAAATCTAAAGGAGTTAATGGATTAAAGCCATACACAATCTCAAAAGGTGAAAGATTAGTAGTACAATGCATACCTTGAATGTAATCAAATTCAATATATGGCAAACACTCTTCCCAATTCTTCAAATTCTTTTGAATAATAGAACGCAACAAAGTAGAAAAAGTTTGGTTTATTACCTCTGTTTGCCCATCTATTTGTGGATGGCAAGTAATTGAAAAGAGAAGTTTGGCTCCCAACTTACCCCGCAATGTCTTCTACAAGTAGCTCAAAAACTTTGCATCACGATCAAAAACTATGCTTTTTGGCATACCATGCAAATAAACTACTTCCTTAAAGAACAAATCAGCAACATTGTTGGCATCATTAGTTTTATGGCAAGCAATGAAATATGCCATCTTGGAAAACCTGTCAACTACAACAAATAGCGAATCCTTACCCCGCTTTGACCTAGGCAGTTCCAATATAAAGTGTATAGAGATATCAACTCATGGTTCACTAGGTGTGAATAAAGGGGTGTACAATCCATGAGGTAAGACCTTAGGCTTGGCTTGTCTACAAGTGATGCACTTTTCACAAATTCGCTCAACATCACGCTTCATTTGTGGCCAAAAGAAATATTCATGCAAGACATCTAGAGTTTTCCTCACACCAAAATGACCCATCACTCTACCACTATAAGCTTCCCTCACAACTAAGTCCCTCGAAGAGCACATAGGCACACACAATCTGTTCTCTCAAAATAAATACCCATCATGCCTATAAAACTTTCCAAATGCAGCTTTCTCACAAGACCCATGAACATTAGCAAATTCCTTGAGCCATAGGTAATGTTCCCAAGTTTACAAAGCTCAAACCAATGCATACATCTTCTCATCATAAGTTGGGTAATTAAGGGTTGCTCCACTCAAATTTTCACTAAAGAATGCAATTGGAAATCGTTTCTGCATCAAAACAACTCTAATGCCAATACCTAAAGCATCACACTCAATCTCAAAAGTTTTAGCAAAGTCAGGTAAAGTAAGCAATGATGTAGAACTTAACCTATCCATAATCAAATTGAATGCATTTTCTTGCTCATCACCCCACTTAAAACCAACATTCTTTTTCACAATTTCATTCAATGGTTCGGCTATGGTATTAAAATCCTTAACAAATCTCCTATAAAAGCTAGCCAAACCATGAAAACTACGCACATCAGTAATTGTCTTAGGTGTAGGCCAATCAGGAATAACTCTAACCTTTTCCTCATTAACTGAAATTCCCTTAGCACTAACAACATAACCAACAAACACAATCTGATATGTGTAAAAAGAACACTTTTTAAAGTTAGCATATAACTGTTGTTCACGCAAAACACACTTCTCAAATGATCAATATGCTCATCTAAGCTTTTACTATAAATCATAACGTCATCAAAATAAACAACCACAAATTTGCCAATGAAAGCACATAAAACAAATTCATTAACCTCATAAATATACTAGGTGCATTAGTTAAACCAAATGGCATAACTAACCACTCATCTAATCTATATTTTGTTTTGAAGGCTATTTTCCACTCATCTCTCTTACACATTTTGATTTGATGATATCCACTCTTCAAATCAATTTTAGAAAACACACAAGAACCATATAATTTATTAAGCATATCATCTAATCTAAAAATAGGATGTCTATACTTTACAGTGATTTTGTTGATAGCTCAACAATCAACACATATCCTCTATATCCTATCCTTTTTAGGCACAAGTAATACTCAACACATGGATTCATGCTTTCCCTCATATATCCCTTAGCCATGAGTTCCTCCACTTGCTGTTGAAGTTCTTTCGTTTCCTTAGGATTCCTTCTATAGGCTAGTTAGTTTTGAATTAAAACACCAGGGATGAAATCAATTTGGTGTTATGTTCCCCGAATTGGTGGCAAACCACTTGGAACTTCCTCAAAGAACACATCGTCAAAATCTTGTAAAAGAGAAACAATAACACTTGGCAAAGAAGAGATAATGTCGACAGTGTTGATCAATGCCTCTTTGTACAATAGAACAAATATAGGCTGTTTAGAATAAAAAGCTCTCTTGACATCACTTTCTTTTGCAAAGAAACTCTCTTGTTTTCTCTCTTTCTCTTCTACACTCAGTTGTTGCCTTTTCTTTGCTATTTTGGCATTTTCTCTCTTTGCACTCCTTTCTTTCCACTACACTCAGTTTCACACTCTTTTTTCTTTACACTCTCATTTTTAATTTTCATCTTATCCTCATACACTTATTAAGGTGTTAATGGTACAAGAGTGATTGATTTTTCATTCATGGAAAAAGAGTACCGATTTTTGAATCCATCATGCATCACACGTTGATCAAACTGCCAAGGTCTGCCCAAAATAATATGACCGGCTTGCATTGGCACCACATCACACAAAACCTCGTCATGATATTTGCCAATACAAAATGAAACCAAAACTTGTTTGTCCACCTTCACTTCTCCACTATCATTCAACCATTAAAGAGTATATGGTCTAGGATGCTTAGTGGTAGGGAAATTCAGTTTTGATACCATCACTTCACTAGCTACATAAGTGCAAGTCCTCCATCTATAATCATGCTACACACCTTTCCTTGAATATGACATCGAGTGTGAAAAATTTTCCTGCGTTGTACATCATCTTCCTCCTTTTCTTGCACATGTAATGCTCACCTTGTGACTAAGGCCTCTCCCTTTACCGGATATTGTTCTCCATCACTTTCATCATCATTTGGTGGTAATTCATCATCAGGTTCACTGTTGGACTCAATTCGGACTCAATGTCTCCATTTTCCTTTAAGATCATGGTACGTCGATTTGGACATTGCGATGCGATATGCCCCCTACCCAAACACTTAAAACACTTGATATCTCTATTTTCAGTTTGGAAATTAGAATTACCTTTCTCCTTGCTAGAGCTCACATCCTTGCTCTTGGAAGACTCAAATTTAGGCTTGTTATCACTCTTGGAATTGTAGTCTACCTTCTCCTCCTTTTTTTCCAATTTGATTTCCAAGGGGAACTAGCACTCGAATTTTGCCCAACTTGTATGGAACCCTTCCTTTTAAGTTTCTTCTCCACCTTTATGGCCATATGAACCATGTCCTCAAGCTCCACATAATGCTGCGACTCAACAACATTAGCTATGTCCTTGTCCAACCCATGTAAAAATCGTGCCATCCTCCTTAACATTTGCTCTAATTATGGAAATCTCCATCTCTTTATGATAATCCTCAACACTTTTGCTACTTTAAGTGAGTCCTTGCAATTTTTGATACAATTCCCTATAGTAATGATTGGGAATGAATCTCTTTCTCATGCAGTCTTCATTTCTGCCCATGTACGAATAAGTCTCTCACAGATTCTTCTTCTAGATGAAACAATCTAATCCCTCCAAATTATTGCATAGTTGGTGAATTCAACAGCTGGAAGCTTGGCTTTCTTCTCTTCGGAATAGTTATGATAATCAACGACCAACTCCACTTTCTTTTCCCACTCTAGATAGGCTTCAGGATCATTCTTCCCTTGAAATGATGGAATGTTCATCTTGACGCTTACCAAGTCACAGTCATATGCATCATGTCTTCCACAAATCTCCTTCCACCTCTATTATTGTTAAATCTGTCCAATAAGTCACCAATATCAAAATCAACATTATCCCCTCTATTATCATCATAAGACTCGCTGTCATTATGCCCCTCTCGCCTTCTAGCTTTAGGAACATCATGAACTCTTCCTCTATGCAAATCTGCAATTTCAGCATCTTGTCTATCCATTGTATCCCTTGTCTCTCCAAACATGATAATAATGCGCTCAAATTGTTGTTGCATTGCTTTGAGCATAAATCTATCACTGCTGTCTCCTTCACCAAGGACACACTTATCCGTGGATGTCATGGTTGTAAATCTACAAGAAAAATTAGAAAATTACCTCACCAACACTCCCTCACGTGTTTCCCTCAAATTAGTGTCACTTAACACTCATGTTTTCTCTCTTAAATTGGCTTTTGTTATAATGAGCTTACCCTGCCACCTTTTACCACTCAAACTCGGTCTTTAGGCTATTTAAAGAACTAACCAAACAAAACCAAGATAATTTAACCTGAAGCGACAAACTCACAAAAATATAACAAATCGGCAGATTTAGAATGATTGATAAGAACTTAGAAAACACAGTAGGAATGACAAACCAACATGTGTTCACTTGATAAGATAGTGACTATCATGCTCAAGAAACAAAAGAACTAGTCTGGCTGTGTTTGTAACAAGAAACACCGAAAGATAATCTGATTAACTAATGTTCAAGTTTTATCAAGGCTGATTCGATTCTAATTTGCACTTTTCTTTCTTTCTTTCTGTTTTTTTTCTACAGATCAGAATATAATAACGTGGGTAGGAATTTGCACAACGTTACCCAAAATTTTGAACACAATAATCAAATGTTAGAATGAGCTAGAGCACAAATAAACACTTAAGGATATGAAAATTCACAAACAAACAAAGAACACAAATGGAGAATCTGCCCATAAAATGTAGAACTAAAAATGGGAAACAAAAAGACACAAAGAATCAAGAACACAATTTGCAAAATTTGCCCAAAAAAATGAATCTGAACAGAAAATAAAGAACTAACAATGGGAAAATGAAAAGACACAAAGAACAAGAACAAAATCTACAGAATCAATTTTTTAATAGATAAGAAGAAAAGAACAAATCTAACCTGATTTAGAGGCCAAAGCTCTAATACCAACTAATACAATCCTAAAATGACTAAATTTGGACAGTCACAAAGTAAGACAGATTTCACCTCCAAGAAAGCTAAATTAGGTCATAACAAACACAAACAAAGGATAAAAAGAAGGATATGGACACCACACTCCAGAATAGATGAGAAGAGGGAGTGATAACTCAGGTTTGAATGCCACAAAATTTAATCAATCTTGATAAGTTATGTAGTTCAATGAAGAACCCAAGGGAAGTTTCTCTCAATTATCATAAAAAGATGTCAAAAGTTGTTTCTGAATACATAAGATGCATATTTATTTGCCCAAGTCTAAACCTAACAAAAGAAGTGAAAACAAGTATGTTTGCTATGCCCATTAGCCCAAAATTTGTAATACACAGCCTTAGTGGGCTAATCAGCCAATTTAAGACCCAATTGATTCTAATATATGTCCACTAAGTACTTGGACCACATTAATAATACTTGGATTGTATGTTCCACCTTCAACGCTTCTCTTTTGGCCTAAAATAAATTATTTGCTGCAAATATCTTGAATAAGCCCATTAAGTGCTTCCTTCATCGTCTTAGCCATTGACCTTATAATTGGACCATTAGGAATGTGCAAAGGGTCTTTAATAACTATCGACACATTGTCTCCTTGGTTCTCGTCACTTAGTTCATTCAATCTATAAAATCTCCATATGAAAATACTTGCCCTAATCTTCTTTTAGTTTTTTTTTTGGCATGGATTTACGGGGGATTCTCAAGTTGGGATCATCAATATATCGAAAACACCATGGTGATCCCCTTCCCTCCCCCTCAAGTTGCAAAAAGAAATGATAGGAATGATAACACTTCATATTATTGAACTTTACAAACAAATGCAGTAAATTTTAATTTACGATTATGAATCTAAAATGTGAAAGATACTGATAGGAGTACCCAATAGTTAAAAATAATTAATCCAGCGAGTTAATAATATTGCAAATTAACATCAATCGAGTTAAATGACAAAATACGGGCTTAACTAACATAGTTTTTATCCATAGATGTTGTCTTTATTCACGAGCTAAATTTGATTAATATGCAAAATGTAACGACCCAAATTTTGGGGTTAGCATTTTGAGCAAATTTAGTCCGATTTATGTTCTGTCTCTTTGCCATTTTGGCATGCATTCATGGCATTT
>JAOSBP010000002.1:20938506-20973745 GCA_027563825.1 Erythroxylum mucronatum | reverse complement strand
AGGCAACCTTTGGAGAGGAAGTTGCTGGCCATGCATAGAGGCCATTTTTAGGTGCACCCGTGAGAAGTGGAGTCCCTATTGTCATATCCTTCACAAGAAAAGAAAAAGGTGAGAACTGAATTGAAACTTTGTTGGAAACACAGAATTGGTAAACTGGAATTAAATTATGTTTCATAGCAGTCACACATAAAACCTATCCAATTTGAATTTTCTATTGTCAACATGTAATGTACCACTGCCTTTATGACTTATGGGAAGCCCTGAACCATCTCCAATCATTATATCTTCAGTGCCTGTGTAGGGAGTATGCATAGCAAGGTTCTGCAAGTCAGTGGTCACATGATGAGAGGCTCCAGAGTCGAGAATCTACTGATCTGAGTTGGAGGCAACAGCAAAGTTAGCTCTTGGCGAGAGAAAGGAAGAACCTGCAGAAACAATACGAAATGAGGGACAACGCTTGGCACTATGTCCTTGGACTCTACAAATCTGGCATTTTCCTAAGTATGGTCTTGGCTGGCGTGGAGAATGGAGCTGAGGTCCACTATTGTTGGTAGGATAAAGGCTGGAGGACTGCATATGCGAAATAAGGACAAACCAGTCCAATCAGAAGAAATTCGGGAATAATATTGTGTTCCACGATTTTGTAGGTAATCGCCGTTTGGAGACGAAATGGGAACAGTTTATCAGAGAAGTAAGCGGTCATAGGAGGTCCACGTAGAGCCAGAAACTCGAGTAGCCCCCACCCCACTACCCTCTCATATTAGATGCATTATTTATTTCTTGCTTTTCTGGCCTTTGCTTTTCATTTTCCACAATGATAAAAGCTTCCAGTCAAATTAATTAGTGAAAGATTTGAAGTGGTGACAGTTGCTTAGCTAGCTTTTTCCGGCAGGCATCTAATGGAGAACAACAGTCATAGTTCTTCAAAAACTGATAGGAAGACTGTAGAGAGAAACAGAAGAAATCAAATGAAGGCCCTCTATTCCACTCTCAATTCTCTTGTACCCCATCATCGCTCAGGGGTCTCTCACTTCATCGCGGTCTTTTACTTGCCATGAACTTATCTTCCAACTGTTGATCATATTTTCCTTATCTTCTTCTTTTTTCTGGCTATTTTCTAGGACTCAACGTCACTGCCTGATCAACTTGGCGAGGCGGCAAGCTACATCAAAAAGTTGCAGACGAATTTGGAGAAAATGAAGGAAAGGAAAGACATATTAATGGAAACTTATAGGCCTCCAAACACAAGCATACGTACAGGAACTACAATGGGATGGAGACCTGTACAGATCGACATTCACCAAGCGGGTCCAGCTCTAGAGGTCGTTTTGACAACTGGGGTAGATCGGCAGTTTATGTTCAACGAAACCATTCGTGTTCTCCATGAAGAAGGGGCTGATATTGTTAATGCGAGCTTTTCGGTCGTCAATGATGCGATTTTCCACATAATACACTCACAGGTGGCTGAATTATTGACCATATATACCATGAAATTCCAGTTTGCTGATGATAGAGTACATCATAACTATGATTAACCTGTGCAGGTTAGTGATTCTGGACATAGTAATGTGGTTGGAAGGATCTCTGCGAGATTAAAGAAGTTCGTCCAAGATGCCAGTGTAATCTGGAGTTAATTTGAATTTGGCTCAGTGTGTATTAATAATTTAGAAGGCTAAAGGAAGTGATTCCGGCATGCAATAAATCCCCTGCTCTTATTGGTTCTATATCCTTTTGCTTCTTCCTCTTCTTTGCTCTGTTGAAGCTTGTCCATGGTTCTAATTAATTTCGTATCATCTTGCTGTTATCAGAAGATGAGGAATATGAATATCTAAGACTTGATTCCAATTCTAAGATTTGCTAATTAATGCCATTACAAATTTAACCAAATATGTTGACCGCCTTGGATATGTTAAAATAAATGGAAAATTTAGTCACAGATATCTAACCTCTTTATCATCTTTATCGGATAAATGGTATGGTTCCTAGAAAGATACATCGAAACAATTATGTTCTTTTTTTTTTTGGTTAAACCACCCGGTATCTAACGCCACACGGGCAATCGACTAATCCGAATTCGAGCTGAATAGAACCATATAGGCGGCAAAGCTCTCCCTCACAAGTGCGGCTCCATTCTTAAAACTCGAAACCAAGATCTTGGTCGAGGGAGGAGGAGCCTCAGCCACTCCACCGCATCACTTCAATTGCGCATCAATCTGAAGATGTGATATGCATGGTGTTTGGTGGAACAAGGGCTGCGAATACCAGGAATCTGTTATCTGTGTTGGTGGAAATGTAGTCAGGTTAGGTAAGATTATTAAATATTTATGGGTTTACTCGAAATTATAGTCTTACTTTATTCCACTAATTGGAAAGCATGAAATTTGTGATTTAAAATCCATGGTTGACGTCAAGAGTGTGACGACATCATATTCCACTTGCTTTTGTCATTAATGTGAAAGCGTAGACAAGGAGGTTATGCTTGATTCGGCTGACAGAGAAATGCATCATCGATAGCTTCCTTCCTTTTACAAAGTATGAACACTCGTCCATAGTTGTTAACAAACAACAGGGTTCCTTAGATCAATGACGGTCCTATCCCCCAAGGATGTTGGGCCAGAACAAAATCTCCCAAAGAGCACCGAATGTTTAAAATTACCAACCTATTCTGTAAAAAACCTTTTAGGCCTCGCCACATATTCGCTCACTGTTTACGGTTCACTAATTATAAACATACGTAAACGCATTTCTTTTTTCTTTTAAGATGAAAGTTAATAAATTATAATAAAACAGACTACAAAACTTACTCAGAACCTGGCTACACCTTGTGCGAAACGAACTAGGTAATTAGTAATTACAGAAGCTCATACACGTTCTAAAGCTCAAACTTGCTCTAATACTGAATTTCACAACAAACATTCGATGCGGACAGGGAAGCGAATGAGAGCCTCGTAACTTCTATATTTGCCTTCTTTTATTAGTATATAGAATTGACCTGATCTTGGGTTCTGATGGCACTCAAGAAATAAGAAACGCTCCGGTTGTTGGCTAACTTCTTCTTCTTCTTCTTTTTTGTTGTTGAATGTATTCGGATAAAAAGTTTAAAGATTCTGACATTTATTTTAAAACATTCACAAATTTTTCTTTTTTGCCATATTCCTCATAACCGTCAACCAATCTATTCATTCTCGAACGTCTCACGACCCTCACATTGTTTCACACTCATATCTTTGTAAGAAAACTACGAAAGAGATAAATGTTCATAGAAACAATAAGAACAAGAAAAAGATACAACAAAATGTCAACCTTTTTTACTTCCTTCAAATTATACAAAGCATGCTCTCCCAATCTCCTTCTCTCTGTGAAGAGCAAGACTCAATGAGCTATTTATAGGCACATTTAGATGACTAAGTTAGAATCCTATTAGAACTCTACTAGTTAAGATCACATCTTATCATATCTTATCCTTATTAGATTACACCACACTAACCAATAGAATGACTTCCCCGTCCAATTAGGACTCTAGCTAATAGGAATCAGCTACATCACAATAACAAGATAAAAGAACATCTACCTAGGAATGGTCTATCCATATCCACAAAGATCTCTTCTATTTTCAGATGATCCTTCTATATGATTTTTATCTCTTACAGTTGATGTTTATCCACTGTGATCTTATCTGCCACATCATCCAAGATCTCCTCACCTCTATCCGTTGATGATGACTCATCTAAGTCAATAGCACACTGGTCCATCCAACGCTTTCCCATGCCAACTCCATTAGTCATGGTTCATCCATTTGAGTACACACTAAGTCCTTAGTCCATCAAGAACCTAGCCTTAGCCAAATAAGCTTACACAAGGTCTAAAACTCTCTTAAAACTTATACCATGCTTGATCTGCTTGATAAGTTACCTTGGAACTCTCGTATATTTCCGTCATGCGTGTAATCCATATAACCTTTGATTCCAGGTCCATCTCGAGCCCTCTTTTGGTCTAACATCCAAATCTTACATCTTGTTGAAGATTTCCACCAGCATGCACTGATGCATGCCAACGCTTGAATTACCCTTTTTCCTCTTTGCAAGTCTTTGCCTTCTTTTGTTGTTTTACATGTCAAACATTGGTCAAGACTCGCTAATGTTTGCACAATTCCACTATTTAGGACTTAGGAGACCCCAACTAGAAAACTCGACACCCTAGTCAAAATAATATGTGGACATTTCTTCGAATGTGGTTTTCTCGAAGACTCCTTAGCCATTGACAAATCTCCCATGTATCATATTCCCTCTCTATCGAGTTTCTCTTTGCTTTTGTTCGAACGCTCCTTCACAAGGTCCATTACGCCCAACATAGCATAATTACTGAGTTAGACTTATTTCGTGGAGTCCTCCTCTCCTTCTCTTTGATCCTTCACGACCATGGTATTTACTTGCTCCTCACCCCCTTCGATCTTAGGCATTCATGAGCAAAGTGTAACCCTTCACAAATGAAACAAGCAATATCTCGCTTTGATTGTTTCTTGGACTTACCTTAAGAAGACTCACCTACCTTTTCCTTGCCTTTCTCCAATCCATTCCATGTTCAACCAAATCTTCTTAGCCTCGTAGCTAGCTCGAATTCGTGGTGGCATTTGGAGATCCATCAAGGCATCCACAATCATTATTACACTTAGGAGGTCCTTCATGTTCTACCTCAGAAGCTCTATTTGTGCCCAACCCTACAAACCGTTTATAAATTTGAATAACTTGTCCTCCTTTAACTTGTTCTATATGTCCATCATCAAAGATATGAATTTCCTCACATACTCCCACACTGAGTCATTTTGCTTCAACCTCATCAAAGCTTCCCTCATGATCCATAAAGTGTTGTTGGGGAGGAATTTATCCTTTAGCTCCTTCTTTATCTTCTCCCAAATGTTGATGGAAGGTCTACTCGCACTGATGTTGTTGGAGGTTCTCGTTCTCCACCACAGCTTTGCATCTTCCACTAAGTGTATTGTCATGATCGACACCTTCTCTGAATCAGCCACCTTTATTGTTGCAAAGCACTACTCCATGTCCCACAAGAAATTTTCAAGCTCTTTGGCACTCCGTTTGCTGTTGAAAACTTATGGCCCTCGCACCTTCACCAAAGTGCTTTCAACATGTCCAAAATCCTTTGTTGCAACGGCAAACCTTAGGATCGTGATCTCAAATCTAGAATCCTCTTGTGCCTTCTTCAACTCCACTATTTGATGCTACAATTGTTATATTCGTGCCTCTAATATCTCGAATCGAGTATTGTAAGACGTCACCTCTTCCTCCCTTTGAGGAGTTGGCCCAATAAGTGTCTCCACTCTATTGACACACTCCGTCAAATTGCTACCTCCTATTATCTCGAAATTTGGCTCTGATACTAGTTGTTACAAAGGTTTTCATTCAATCACCAACTTATCCATTAGTTGTGCAAACCCTTTGCACAACAATTTCACTTAGGTCTATTAAAACAAGATTCAACCTTTCCTCGTGACCCTCGCAATGTTTCACTCTCACATCCTTATAAGAAAACTATGAAAGAACTAAATATTTATGGCAATGATAAGAACAAGAAATAGATACAAGAAAATGTCAACCTTTATTATTTCTGTCAAAGTATACAAAGGATGCCTCTCGATCTCCCTCTCTCTGAGAAAAGCAAGGCTCAAATGAACTATTTATAATCACCTTTAGCTGACCAAGTTAGAATCCTAATAGAACTCTACTAGCTAAGATCACATCTTATCATTATCAAATTACACCACACCAACCAATAGAATGACATCCCCATTCAATTACGACTTTATCCAATAGGATTCAGCTACATCACAATAACAAGATATCCATATCCATGAAGAACTCCTCTATCTTCAGATAATCCTTTCATATGATCTTTATCTCTTAGAGCTGATGTTCATCTACTGTGATGTTATACAACACATTATTCAAGATCTCCTCATCTCTATCTGTTCATGATGAGTCATTCAAGCCAATAGCACACTAATTCATTCAATGCTTTCCATGCCAACTCCATTAGCTATGGTCTGTCTATTTGAGCACACACTAAGTCCTTAGTCCATCAAAAACCTAGCCCTAGCCAAGTCAACTTGCACAAGGTCCAAAACTCTCCCAAAAGTCATACCATGGTTGATCTACTTGCTAAGTTAAGTTGGAACTCTCCATATTCGCCTCATGCGTATTATCTATAAAACCTTCGACTCTAAGTCCATCTCGAGCCCTCTTTTGGTCTCACATCTGAATCTTGCATCTTATTAAAAAATTTTGGCAATGTAAAACAATGCTTGACATTACCCTTTTTCCTCCTTTCCTCCTCACAAGCCTTTGCCTTGTTCCATTATTCCACAAGTCAAACATTGCTCAAGACTCATCAATGCTCGCATGATTCCATTATCTAGGACTTAGGGGTCTAACAGTTAACCTCCTCTTAACGGTAAGCCATAAGATGAAGGAAACCTTAAGGATAACCTACTTAAACCATACCAAATTGTGTCAACAAGCTTTAGATCTCTGATTCTGAATAATTGTCTATATGAAATGTCACAGAATTTTCTAGATGAGTGCCTCAAATGTTGAATTGAATCCCTTTTATTCAAATTAGGATTATAATTGGGTGCGTTTTCCATTAAGCCAATTCATGTTCTTTGACTAAGAACATGGTTATTCTATTTTAATACTTCTTTAACTATTGCATCTTCTCATATTGTATCTTTTGGAGCTATGAAGACACTGAATTTACTTAATGGCCCAAGATTACTCCAATTATCAAACCGAAATCATATAATAGAGCCATCTCTAGGGTCGTGCTTAAACTTTAATTTGACTTGCTCCCTTAACTTTAAAATATGAAATGTAGTCCAAGATGTATTAGTTTTTGGGATGAAATTCTACGTTGAGTATAAACCTATTTAACCTATAAAGCTTATTTTTATAAACCATGATTGTTTATATTCTCTTAATCATCAAAACCTTATTAGCGAATTTAATGGGAACAATCCCCACTTCTTATTCTTCTTTAGGCATGCATACATCACGTTATTTCACCTTGGCCTACATCTTCTGGTAATTTAACCTAAACATAGGAAACTCTTGAGCATTTTCTATATTATTTTAAGTAAACTCTTAGGGAACATTAGATGAAAGGACTAATATATGTGTATGAAGTTAAGAAAAAAAAGTTAGATCTTATCTACAAAGTAGATACGTTTATTACATAAACTACTAATCCCTCTAATCAAATGAAGGAAATCCTTATAATTTAGTCTTTTATGAGGTACAATAACTCCAAAAAATGTGAAAGAGAACTGTACTGTCTTGAGGCCAGTCAAATTAGAGATCCATCTTAAGAGATGTTTACCATATAATGAAACCAAAAATTAGAGATCCATCTTAAGAGATGGTTACCAAATGATGAAACCAAAAACTGACTCTTGTCTCTATTTATTACAAGACTAGATAGATCCTTCAAAGTTCTAATGGTTGTCATTAAAGCACTAATAGAAGAAGAATCAAACCTAAAGTGTAATAATAAATCATTAACAAAAGAGAAACATAATATCTTGAGTTTCTTACACTTGTTATGAAATTTAAAGTTACCCTTTAGGTATATCACATCACCAACAAATTTAGTCAGAACTTTTATACTTACTGTAAACAAGCAAAGGCATATAAGATCAACTTACCCTAGTTCTTTTGCTTCTTTAATAAGATTTGTAGGTTCTCCATTCAATAGTATATTCTAGGAGACTAAAGTGATGCATTTCTCTATCTAATTTATGAATCTAAAAAGGAACCTAAAAGCTTTCTGAGTGTTTATAATGAAGCTTTAATTAATGGAACAAAAAACTTTGTCAAGGTCAATCTTGATTGCATAACTTTTTAAGAAGTTCTTCCTTTATAATTTTTTAAAGTTAGGATGAGATTATCCCTATTTTTTCCTTTAATGACTTCACCTTGTGTTAGATTGATATGAAACTTCAATAGTTCCTTGAGTTTTATAGCTAGAAGCTTTGCAATGAATTCCTAAATTATATTACAACAAGTGAAATTTTAAGTTTTTTGAAAGAAAAAAGCATTGGGCCTATCAGGTCTTGATGATTTATTTGATTTAAGATAAAATAAAGCTTTTTCTATATCACCAACATTGAAGGTCAAGATCAAGATTTGTTCTTCAATGTTTGAAATCTTATATATGATGAAAGATTTAAGCACTTGTATAGAGGAACAACTATTAGGATTAAAAAAAAGGGAGTTTATGAAGTAATCATGATTTTTTAATAGCATTTCAACTTATGTTTGGAATAAAGAGCCATCAATTTTGTAAAGTGAGGCTACTCTATTAAAGTTTTTTTTTTAATTCTTGAGAGGACTGATTTATGAAAGAAAGAGGCATTTCTATCTCGATTATTTAACCATACTATTCTTGATCTTTGCTTAAGGATAGAGCAATTTACTTCCAGTACTTAAGTATAACTTTGTAACGCTACCCTATCTTTATTAGCAGGTCTTCTCAAAGAGATTGTTAGGCCTAATTTAGATTAGCTTTTACTTTCAACACTTCTAAGGCCTAATTTATCTTAACTTTTTCATTAAAAACTTCTATATGTTACTATAGCATTTTTATTAAGCTTATCTAGATCCTCCCTAACCTTTTATATATATAAAAGAAAACTGTGCATGGTTATGACTGTGAAAATTATAGCTCGGTCTTTTGGTGACAATAACTTCTAATCCCTCATTTTTTCCAATTAATTTTAAATCAAAACGAGGTTGATTTCTTCTACTTTAGATTTAGGTTTAGAATTTCAGTAAGGGTGTGGTCTAAACACAATAAAACATTGAATAGGACTTTTCTTTCAAGGAATATGCATAGACAATGACTGCTGATTAGTGCCTTATCAAGTTTTTTTCCTTAAGAACTTGTTACTTAATATTTTAAGTGAAAATTGTCCCTCCATTTTAGGATTACGAAACTCTATGTGACTCATACATTTATTAAAGTCCTCTAAGAGATTTCTTAAACTAACATTTACTTTAACTTCCATGAATGAATAAGGCTATTGAAATCATTAAGAATAATCCAGGCTGTACAATTCTAATATGAATCTCCTTCTTCTTTTCTTATAAGGATTTTCTTTGAAAAAAAGCATAGACACAAGCGACTTATAAATTGATATTCTCCTACCTAAGCCTCATATCCAGATGGATGAGCTTATATGAATAGTTTGAAGAGTCTTTATTATATTAAGGTCAAAGCTACTTCTATTATACCATTATAGTGAGCATGATGATTGGAAATAATAAACCAATTATTCTTCTAAAAATCTATCTTTTTATAACTATCCACCTTTAACTTTATTTCCAAATGACTAATAAAAGCAAGTTTTATTTCCTGTAAGTAATCTCATGTCACTTGTTGCTTTTTTGAATTATCTAGCCCTCTCACATTCTAAAAGAGAAAAGTCATTAGGAGTGGGTTAAGGTTTGTATAGTTACCTTGTTCCTTCTTTTATATTTCATCATAGTAATAGTCTTGAAATCATTATGTGATTGAATGGGGTGATTATCAAATGGAGGGAAATTAGGAAACTTGGTCTACTTACAAGTGAAAGATGGATAATTTGTATGCACAATGGATAAGCTAGTTTGGTGTTATCTGTTTTGTTCATCGTATGAGTTTCCATTGTTGTTAAGTTCAAAGGTTGTTTCTCTATCTCTTGTTGATTAGTAATAGGTGTACTCTCCATTATTATGGCCATGTTTATCATGGAAATGTGTTCAGTGTTCACTACTATAACTTCAATTTTAAAAGTATTTTCCTTTTTGAATTTGTTATTCTTTTCCTCCAAATTATCAAGTTTCATTATTTCACATTACTCTTCTCTTCAAAAATTTATTCATTTTTTCATGCATTTCTTATGTTTATAGGATAATTGAGGTATTATTGATAGTAGATTGATACACTATCGTTATACAATTCATCATCTTTGTTAAGTCTCACTAATGGAATCATATAAGGCAATTATTGATACATATTTATCACTACACTTATCTTAACATAACTCACTCTTTTCATCCTTATTGAAGCTTCACTAATACATAGTAGTTTCTTAATGAAATTTTTCAGCTGACTGAGAATTTTGGAAGTCCAATACTACAGTAGCACATTATGAATGTTAATCTATACAAGTGCCTATTTATTTTTTAATTTGTGGTGATAGATCCTAGGTTTTTACTTCTAAAGGAATAGAGATATGTTGTTACAGTGCTAAGGGCCACTTCCTGCGTGTCAAACTTGAAAACAATATTATCCTAACTTGCCATCATTTCTTTCAAGCTGGGATCCCTTTAGTGTTTTTTATGCTTAATAGTATATTGGCGGAAAAGTTGACCTCTTTTCCAAAAAAAATTACCAAGAGTGATTCCCATTTATTATAACCTTCTATAAGGAATTTCAATGAAGGAAGCTACAATATTGCTCCCTTTTAATATTATAGGTGTGTAGATGTAGATATTTTCAGTAAAAGATGGATTATTAACACCTACTACCAAGAACTCCTAGTATAAAAGGGGTTGAATGAGCATATTACTTGAGTTGGGAGGAGAAGCAATAGAAGGAAATAGAGGGTAAGGAAGGGTAGATGAAGAAGGATTAAACTTGCGAGTTAAAGAATTTAAAGGACTAGTAGAGCTTATAAGAGATTTAAAATTACTAGGAGGAAGAGCTATTAAAGGGATTTGTTGGACAAGCAGGTGGGATGGCAGAGACCAAACGTGGAAGTTAAAAAGATCCAAGTTACTAATATTATTATAGAGGCACAACTAGTTGGACATCTTGCTAAATTATGACAAAAGACAATAAGAAACTAGAAACTTAAAAATCATTACTAAAAAGGAAAGAAAAGATGTTTTAATTAGAGATTAAAAAAACTAAGACTTTGTAAAAAGGGAAAAGCTAAAAGTGGAGCAGACAAGTAGGTTGGGTAGAATAAAGTATGAAAAGAGAATGTAAATGAGGGATGAGAAGGAATAAGAAGTAGAGAGGAAGGAAGAAGAAGAACACAGAGAGAGACAAGATGAACGGTGGAGAAAAGGCAACAAAAGGGTGAAAAGAGGAGAACAATGAGGAAGTCAATAGATTATAGTAAGCAAAGAAACTAGTAATTTCACGATAAATTGAAGGAAACTAAAAAATCCTAAAGAGAAGATAAAGTTTCTTACACTAGCCCTAAGATCTTTTTTAATTTTAAATTTTTACATGTATATTTATTTTAAATAGTTAACTAGGATTTATTAAGATATTCTCAAAAAATTTAAAAAGGGAAAAAGAGAAAAATAAAAGTTACAAATATTAAAAATAAGGAAATGCAATAGGAATGAGGTAATTTGACACTTAGATACATTATAAGGTTTAATTTATGAGGGAAAACATAGAAGGGAGAATTTTAGGGATTAATTTTGATGATTATAGAGGAATAGGATAATACTTAAAAATTTTATTAACCTTGGATAAAAGAATGAAGTTAAGACCCTCAGATCATTAACAGTTAATGTAATATTTTCAAAACTGTATTTTTGTTCTTATTCATAAGCATAAAATAAGGCTACATAATTTCTGTATGTTTAACCCTAACTTCTATCACTACATATATTTCGAGAGTAAGGTTTTATTTTTAGGAACAAGTGATAATAGACTAAATTTTGACATTATTATTAGGGAGTTAATCAATATACTTTTGTTATTTTAATTTTGATTTTGATTTGTTTTATTTTTCTTTATGATTTCTTATCCGTTATAAATTTTGATTTGTAAGAAATTATAGTGACTAACTTTCAACAATTTTTCACTAGGGTAAATTGTTGGCCTAATTTCTTTATTTCTTTAAATGGTTGTAGAAAATATGTAAAACATGATTGTTTATGAGTTTTATTTGGTAGTAAGGCACCAAGAAAATATATGGGTGATTCTTTAAGAGGAGCTCATTGAAAAATTAAATGCAACCGATTGATTCTTAGATATCACGAGGGATTATAATCCTTATTTAAACATATATAACCTAAGATGAAGTGATCAACCCAATATTTACTATAGGAATCTACAAGGAACTTAGTCAGTGTCTTGACGTTACCTAGACTTCCAAAAATAAAATCAACTATGCCAATATGCAATAAATGGATAAAACTTTGAATTCTAGTAGTTATTTTGAAGAAAGTGCTAAGTCTATTGTCACTATTACTTTTCAATTTAAATAAGAGATAAAATAAGTCTAGCAACAGGTGAGAGCCAATTTTCAATATTTGGATAATCATATGGGCCATATGGTAATTACCATAAGTCATTTAAAAGCCCATATTAGGGGAAATTTTATCTACCAAAAAATTGTCATTCCAAGAGCAAATATAAGTATAACCAATTTGAGTATATGTGAAGCAGTTGAAACACTTGTAGAAATGCACCAAGCATTAGTAAAGTAAGTAGAGGAGAAAGCTATTATTGCTATTAGAGATATTTCTACTTATGATGAGATGTATAAAAGAGAAGTTTGAATAAAATTTACCAATTTTCTGCCGTTTGAGAAAGAAAATAAAGAATTTACCTTGATAAATTGCTTGAAATTATTACTTAAGTGTTAAATTGCTAGAAATTATTATTGAAATGAAATAATTCATGTAAAACCTCGAATTTTTCATTTTATTGAATATAAATTTTTATGTTCAGTGAATAGTGAATTGTTCGGAATAGGTATTAAGGTTTAATGATAATTAACTGGGTCAAAAACAAGTCCAATTGGATGGATTTCAACAATCCTGAAAGTTTAGGACTAAATTACCTTTTTGGAAAATAATGGGTACTGATGATTTTAAACCCATTTGAAATTTTTGTAAAGCATCAAATCAATAAGTATTAACCCTAATTATAGTATTTCGTGGTCAATTTGACGATAATACAGTTGCAAAATATTTTTGGAATTTAATTCAGTAAGTTGGTGAATTAAATTCATTAAAGGACAATTGATCTTTTTATTTAGTGATCAGGGGCACATTGATCTTTTTACATGGTGATTAGTGGTTTCATGACTCATGATCGGAAATGACATGTGTCCTGTGTGAAAGGAGTAAAGTAAGGCATAACATTGCATCATTTGATATCATAATCGTGAGGGTGAAACAAATGAACAAAAAGAGAAGAACAAAGTTGATCTCAACCAAAGAGAAGAGAAAGAAAAGGGCAACTAATTTTTCATGGTTTTGGAACATGATTTGAAGAGAGCTTGATCAAAACTAAGTATTCTCCAATTTTCCAAAATATTGAAACAAAGTGGTAGGCTTTTCTAACTACATTTAATGAAATTATGTCTTAGGTTCTCGGTTTACTTGAACAATCCCATTGTTTAAGCCAAAAGACCTTCAAATTATGTGATTCCAATTGGAGATGAAACCTAATACATATTACCAAGAATCTCTAGAAGAGACCTGACCTAATTTTGAGTAAATGACATTAGATTTTGAGATTGAAATTGATGTTGCCCCTGTGATGGAGCAACTTGTGATGTTTGGTGCATGTTTTATGATGTAGAGGTTTAAATGGCCTAAATTTTGATGCTATAGACACTAGATACATAGCAGAGCAAATTTTTAGAAGACCTGAAAAACTAATTTGAATGTCTGCTATGTGAAAATTGTGAAACAAGTTCGGGTACAAATTTTAGGTAGGGCCACAATAGTGACATAAGAATCACGATCATGACAAAAGAGTTCTCCCTAAGGTCATGATCGTGACATAAGAGTCATGATTGTGACAGAAGGCAATTCAAGGAACTCAACCCATACACGACCATGACTCATCATACATGATCGTGACATAGTGAATACGATTAGCTTACATATGATGCTACTAACACTAATCTCAAATTCGGTTAAACTGAATATATAGTTTTAAATGCCTTATTTCATAATTTGAAAATAAATGCCTAAGCAAAATGTACTTTGTGTGGGTAAAGGAGAGGCACAAAACATGTGAGTGTGCTTGGCAATAATTTGCGAAATGGTGAGTGTATTTTAAGTTTTTTTTATGAAAATGATTTTTATTCTATCATAAAGTGAATATTGATAATGAGTTTTATGTGAATGATGCATTACAAGTGAATATTGCTAGTATAAGTTATGTTATAGCAATATATGAATTGAATTTTGAAAGTTAAATCTTATATGATTTGAGTTCACATTGTGATGATGTTATGGGTTGATAAAAAGGAAATGGTTTTTGGCCTGTGATATACTGATAGATTTTATACATGTTATTATACCAGTGTATAAATATTAACCTAGTGTTGGTAAGTGATGAGAACCAACTCTCTAACTAGTGGCTATCTAATTGTAGGTAAGGACGTAGAACCAGCTCTGTAAATATTGGTATATTGTGGTTAACCTAGTGCAAGTAAGCGATGTAGAACTAGCTCTGGAACTAGTGGTTAACTAGTTGCAGATAAGCGATGCAAAACCAGCTTGCAACTACTAATGTATAGCAGTTAACCTAATACCGGTAAGCGATGTAAAACTAGCTTCGTAACTAGTGGTTAACTAGTCACGGGTAAGTGATGCAAAACCAACTCTGTGACTTTATGCCTAAGGGTACTATATGGCAAAGAAGTTAATGTTGGGCTATGTTTTGTAAGAAAATTCATGACATTATTAATGCTGCCATTATTTATTGAAAAGCAATTTGAGAAACTTGGTTTATGGAAGCATATATGTATCATATTAGTACTGAATTATACGAATTGAGATGAATTTGTTTTAGAGAAGTTTAAATTATTAAATATGATTTGAATAGAAAATCTATCATTCACAGAGCTACTTTAGCTCACACTCTCTTTTTTTGTTTTTAAATGAAACCTCCCAGGTGCACACTCAGGGGCTTCAGCAACGGGCTCCACCTCGCGAGTAGTCAGTTTTGTCATGTGCTGATGCACAAGCATTTTTGCATTGTAAATATTTTTGGAACTATTGCATATCTTTGAATATGTTTTGGAATGTACATTTGTGTAAAGAATGCATGTATACAAAGATTTTTTAAATGAGATGCATGAATATGTTTTAGTTTTTAAAAGTTTGATGTCATTGTTTGAGATTGCTTGTGAGTGGATTTGAAGTCTAAAATTGCAGTGGAGAATTTGTTGTGGTTATAAAAATGTTTTGACTTTTATGGAGACTTTAGAAAATTGTGGGACTATCAAAATACAGTAGTTATGCTGTTGTAATTTTTAATAAAAATGATTTTTTAAAAAACTCCACTATTTATATTTATAAATGTTGAGTTAAAGCTTTTCAATAAAAATGGCAATAGGCTTAACTCCAAGGGAACTTTCCAATTGGATTAGATATCGACTGGAGGGCCATCGTGGGTGTTGGGTAGGTCCCCTAGTCATTTTAGGAGAGGTACTTGTCAATTCACCTATGATGGATGAAAGGTGGATGAAAAGGAAAATGTGTTTTTTGTGAATGTGATTTAAACCTTTCCATAAAGGCTTCTAAGTAGAGAATATAGAAAATTTATACCAATTAGAGAAGAAGGAATTGATTCAAACAATAATAATAAACAAAGGTTGATTCGGAGGTAATCTAAGAAATCATATTTTCATTTATATTCTCTCATTTTATATCATTTATTTCATTATTAGCTATTCTTATTTATCTATTTGCATTTTTTAGTTTTTATATTGATGAAAAAGTAGGGTTTATGCATAGTGGAGGAATTTACATTAGGATATGCTTAATTGGAAAGTTCTCTTTTAATTTGTTCCAAATATATTAATTTGTTACACATACTACGAGGTTAAACCAATTGAGCATGAGAATAATATGTGTTGAGTGTTTGAATGAACTTGAGATATTACCTTTAACTAATATTGACAGTAGGTTTAAAAGTGAAATGTAGAATATTTTTGGTAAAGTAATTAGCCGTATAGTTTTTGAAATATATGAGATTGGGAAATCTTTATCAATCTACTTTTTTAATGTTTGATGTTTATCTATATGGATGTATCTCAAGAACTTACTTTAAATCATTTTGTGGTAGAGATGAGCAAAGAGTTACATTACATTTTCCACCTTCCTCCTCAAGGTTAAGGCGAAGGATTGGTGGGAAACCATTGAGAGACAGCATCTGGATGGGGTACCTTAGGCAAAATTTTAGAGAGAGTTCACAGATAGATTCTACCTATAGAGTTACAAGGATGCAAAGGTAGAGGAGTTCTTTCATTTAGAGCAGGTTTGACTTTAGTGACAGATTAAGAGAAGAGATTTTCGAAACTTGTTAGAATTTTTCCGTTTATTATTAATGATGAAGAGTAGAAGTACAATAGGTTTGTTGCAAGCTTGAGCCCCAAATTATGGATCCATCTATCTTTGGCTTCATTGACACACTACGGGGAATTAGTTAAAGCTGCAATAAAGGTAGAGAGAAATGTAATGGCAATCACTTAGAGTTTAAGATCATAGCAGAAGCGCGATGCACCAGTTAGTTCATCCCAGGGTTCAGGAAAGAAAAATAAGTCAAGACTGATAGGTGGCAGGAAGTTTAGTAGAGGTGGATCTTCCTGCCAGGGATCCTTTGGCTCACCTACTAATTCCAGAGATTCTCATGACACTAGTACCTTATTGCTAGAGTGTGCTTCTTGTGGAAAGAGACATATAGGTGAGTGTGGGATGAATCTGACAAGTTGTTTCCACTATGGTAAGGAGGGCCACTTTCTTAGAGATTGTTCGTAGTTAGTCACCACAAAGAGGTCGATGACTAGATCTTTAGCACCTCCATAAGCTAGAGGGGGTTACAAACAAGGCAGTTAGGGCTCTCAGGCTAGAGGATCGAGTTTTACTGCATCTAACAGAGGTTTAGTGGGTAAGGAAGTAGCCCGTACAAGACAGGCAATAGACCTCATACACAGACCCAAGTTTTGCAGTCACTCAGTAGAAGGCCGATGCCACATCAGATGTAGTCATCAGTATGATAACTGTTTTTGATCATGATGCATATGCTTTAGTAGATCCATGTGCTACACATTCTTTTATGTTTATGACTTTTTCTACAAAATTGAGTGTTGAGCCTCAGTTATTAAACATTGGGATAGTAGTTTCCATCCCAGCTGGAAGCTCACTTTTCGTTGAAAGAGTGTTTGTAGATAGTAGAATACTAAATTAGGGTAAGGAATTTTTTGAAAGTCTAATCATATTATATATCTGAGATTTTGATGTTATTCTCAAAATGGATTGGTTATTCACACATCGAGCAATTGTTGATTGTTTTAAAAAAGGAGCTTAGGCATAATCGATTAGGAAACCAGAGGTAATATTTCATGGGATACGGAAAGTTCTTCCCACTATTATAGTGACTGCCATGGTAGCTAATAGATTGCTCTGTAAAGAATGCTAGGGAGATTTAGCTTTGTAAAAGTTTGGCAATATCAAAATACAGTCGTTATGTTGCTGAAATTTTTAATTAAAATGATTTTTAAAAAAACTCCACTTTTTATATTTATAAATGTTGAGTTAAAGCTTTTCAATAAAAATGGCAATAGGCTTAACTCCAAGGGAACTTTCTAGTTGGATTAGATATCGACTAGAGGGCCATCATGGGGTGTTAGGTAGGTCCCCAAGTCGTTTTAAGAGAGGTGCTTGTCAATTCACCTATGATGGATGAAAGGGGGATAAAAAGGAAAATATGTTTTGGTGAATGTGATTTAAACCTTTCCATAAAGGCTTCTAAGTAGAGGATATAGAAATTTTATACCAACTAGAGAAGAAGTCATTGATTTAACCAATAATAATAAACAAAGGTTGATTCAGAGGTAATCTAAGAAATCATATTTTCATTTATATTCTCTAATTTTATATCATTTATTTCTTTATTAGTTATTCTTATTTTTATGTTTGCATTTTTTTAGTTTTTATATTGATGAAATTGTAGGGATTTATGCCTAAGGGAGGAATTTGCATTTAAGATATTTTTAATTGGAAAGTTCTTTTTTAATTTTTTTTCAAATATATTAAATTATTTCACGTGCTACCAGGTTAAACCAATTGAGGATGAGAATAATATGTGTTGAGTGTTTGACTTAACTTGAGATATTACGTTTAACTAACATTGACAATAAGTTTAAAAGTGAAGTGTAGAAAATTTTTGGTAAATTAATTAACCTTATGAGTTTTTGAGCCATATGAGATTGGGACATCTTTATCAATCTACCTTTTAAATGTTTGATGTTTATCTATATGGATGTATCATTAGAACTTGCTTTAAATCATTTTTTAGATTAAATTGATTCTTACATATATAAAAAGGATAAATAAAACCTTAGTTATGGCTCTTATCTATTTAATTCCCACATAACCTTGACATTTTAGTTCATAGATATTTGACCATATAATGTTGGATATTGTAAAGTTTTTGTATTTTTTTAGACCATAGGAAGTTCCTCCTTAAGCTTTCAATGGTCTTAATTATATTAATAGGGAGGCATATATGAGATCCAATATATATGAAGATGGTCCAAAACTGAGATGATCAATTAAGGTCTAACAGTAAGGTAAGGGGTTGTGTTACAACAATTCCTTAACTTCTTCTAGATAAATTTTATTTGAGTTTGGCAATCCATATAAGATAATCTTTCAGTTATTATAGGAATGCCCATATATCCAAAAAGAGGGTTCTCTTATTTAAATCTAGCGGTTGTGCTAATATACTCTTTAAGGCTTTCATATTATTTAGAAATGAAGAAGTTTTTCTTGTTTGAGTTAATGTTAATTCTTAAGAGTCGAATGAAGTCTTGTAGTGATCTATGAAGCAATATAATATAATTAAAGGTAGCTCCACAAATGTTTGATAAATACTCTAAACAAAAAAAGGCTTGTCATTTTGAGTTTGTCACACTCGTAATAAAACATTAACTTGGCCTCTTACACCTTATTATGATTAATGACTCTCGTAAGAATTTCTATATATAAATTGAATAAATGGAGGGATAAGGAATACCCTAGCCTTACGACCTTGGCTGCTTTAAAAAGGTATATAGGTTCACTATTTATGAAAATGCAGTATGACACTATTAAGACACATTAAGATATCTATTTTACAAACTTTAGTGTAAAGTCTCAAGCCTCCACAGTAATGAATAAGAAGCTCAAATTCAGTGAACTAAAAGCCAAGTTAAAATTCACTCTAAAACCATAACTTTTGATTTTCAAACTTATGTGATAGTTCTTAAAAGGTCTTAAATTATAAGAATTTTATCCTTAATATATCTTTCATAAAGGGACATTAACAAGGGTTGCTTAAGAATTGCTTAAGGAGAGTTACAAAAATCTTGAATAAAACTTTATAAAAAATATTACAGTAAGATATTAACCTATAATTAGCTAAGCTAAAAGGATTAGGAGTTTTAGGAATGAGGAAAAGATGAATTTTTAAAAGCTCAAGTAAGAGAATCCCGTTGAAGAAAAGCTATTGTATTATGTTGATTAAGGAGATACTTATAAGTAGCCAAGTTTTTGAAAGAAACATGCCTTGAATCCACTTGGTCTCGATGCCTTGTTGAGTCTTAGTATGAAAAGAACATTTTTTATGTCCAAAATGAAGAAAGGACTTGTTAAGGATTATGTTACCTCAAATCTATTTCCCTGTGGAATGAATTTTGTGGTATCTTAAAGAGAAAATTAAGTTGAGGCCTTCTTGTTTAACTACTAAGGTGCCCTTTAGGGATTGTTTTTCAATTTGCTTTTAGAAGTCATCTCCTAAATTCAAATTTGGAAATTCCTAGTCCTTCGTAAAAGTTTGAAGGTATTCTTTCATAGCAATCCTATTTTGATATCTTAAAGAGAAAATTAAGTTAAGGCTTTCTTGTTTAGCTACTAAAGTGCCCTTTACAGATTGTAAAGACACTATTAAATTGTGATTCCTTCTTATAAATACAACATTATGGAAAAACATTGTGTTTTTTTTCCTTTCCCTTACCCAATTGATCTTTACTTTCTCTTTGATTAAAGAATGATGCAGCTCTAGTGCCTCTAAGTATTTACTTAAAACTTGTTTTTTCAATTTGCTTTCAGAAGTCATCTCCTAAATTCAAATTTGGAAATTCCTAGTCCTTCTTAAAAGTTTGGAGGAATTCTTTCTTAGCAATCTTATTGCTTCTATAAGTATCTTATTGAGGGCTTTCATTTCTTCTTTGATGGCCCTTAGTACATCATACATTTAAAAGCTTCAAATCTAACTTCATGCTTACTTAAGCCCTTTATCGTTGCTTCTTTAAAGTATGGGGTATTGACCACATAATTATTGAACATAACTAGAACATTCCTTTTAATTGGAATATCATTTAGCATGATCTCAATAAGTGAATGGTCTAAAGAAAGTGGAATGTTGGAGTTTATATAACTATTAGGAAATCTTATGAGCCAACTACATTTAACCTAAGCCATATCTAGTTTCTTCTTTAAGAGCTAATTCTACTCTGATTATTACTTTATATAAGCAAGTTCCCATTGAATATAAAATTAAATACTCCAATTTAACCCAAGCAATTTATGATATCTTCATTATATGTTTCATGTTAGATCTTATCCTTTTAACTTCTTAATATGAGAGTGTGCAATTGAAGTCTCCCATTATGATTCATAGAGTTGCACTCCCTACTTGTTAAGCCATTAATTCTTTTCAAAGTTCCCAATGATTCTTTGAATTAAAAATCTAATTCATTGTAATATTGATTCCTATCAAATTCCTTAGGTGTATAACTTGACAATGAATAAATTGATCTAATGTCTAGTATGAAGGAGTTTAATATGGCCAAAGTCATAAGAAATCATGATCATACCATTATAACACTCTACATGATTGCTAATAGTGTTCCATTTTTATTGAACCATAAAAAATTTGAAATTGAAGATCATCTATTTTAATCTATATAAGACCAAAAATAATATATTATTCTTAAGTAAAAGATAGTTATAGAGTTGTTGTTGCTTCTTGGGATTGTTAAAACCTCTTAATTTACATGTGATTAAGTTTACAATGTAAAAGAGAGGAGATTTTGAATCTTCCTTAAATTTTGACTGAAGTTTTTCTTTGATAGTGACTTATTCAACTTACAAGAGTGTTAATTGTTGGAGAGTCAATTGTACACCCTATTTAGACATTATTTGTTCATTGCATGGAACTAATAGTCATATTGCTTTCTTCTACAATGTTTGCAAAAATTACATTAAGTATATTCTTATGCATATCTTATGGAGTTTCCCATATTGCCTCTTCACCTTCAAATCCTCCACTAGACTACTCGACCGTTCCCTAGTTTCCTCAAATTGGTTTGTCTGAACATAATAATTCTCAAAACATCCAATATCCACCTTATTCTAGCCTCAACTTTTACCTTAATTGGAAGCAAGTTTTGAGAGATAGCATTCAAACACCCCGTAGTATTGCCCCTCTATTGACTCAAAAGGTTGCTCCATAGTGTACATTTAAGACTTTGAGAGATAGAGCTAAAAGCTAAGCCTCAACATTGGTAGTTTTTCTTAGGAAAATGCCCCCTTTCCAAAAGGAAAATGACTTAATCAAGTGTTGCTATATAATGATAACATTATCTTGTTTAAATTTTCAACTGAAGCTAAAGCAAATAAGACACTTGAAGCAAGTCTAGTCTTGTAATTATGGAAAATAGGTACATGTTTGAAAATATTAAGCATGAGAATGTTATAATATGGATCAATATCCATAATAAGTCTCTTGAGTATTAATCAATATAAGGTTTGATCCATTTAGAAAGCTACATAGACAACCCTATATGCATGGATGAAACAACAAATCTAAGGAAAAGAATTGGTTATGTTAGATTATGTGTTATTGTTAAGCTAAAAAAAATTATCTAACACTATTCCTTTTTTGAGACTTGTAGAAGATGATACGTTATTTAAAGACTCTAGTAGGGTGCCTGATTGAAAATATTATCAAAAAATTAATTGAAATATTTTACTTATAAAAATTATAAGTTTTAACTGCAAGTGTATTATATTGTTGTAGCCAGCACTAACAAGTATAGGTTGATCCCACGAGGATTGTAAGTATCAGTATTAACCCTTTTCTATTATCTAATCATCGAATCAGGTTGCAAATTTAATTAAAAATTAAACTAAACTAAGGGCGGTTGGTTCACATGAACAAATGGTAATAGGAATGTGAATTAATATAGTGAGAAATGGGAATAGATATAATCATTATAATTATAATGGTTAGTTAATATGAAGGAATGATTGCTATTACCATTGATAGTAGTTGGTTTGTTAAAAATATTGAGAAATAAAATTTGTTAAATTTTTGTTTTACATCAAATTTTAATATATTTTAATTAAATATATTTAATTACTAAAAAGAAGAAAATATATTTAATTAATTATATTTTAATTAATTATATTGTAATTAATTATTATATTTTAATTAATTAAGTATATTTTAATTAATTATGTTCTAATTAATTAATTATATTGTAATTAATTATACTTTAATTAATTATATTGAATTAATTACTTAATTATATTTTATTAATTATATTTTAATTAATATTATATTTAATTTTTAAAAAGAAGTATGTCACAGGCCTGACAAGGAGTGTCACGCCTAATTATATTGAATTAATTAATTAAATATATTTTATTAAATATATTTTAATTAATATTATCTTTAATTTTTAAAAAGAAGTATGCCACAGGCCTGACAAGGAGTGTCACGCCTACGCCTGTGACACTTCTTGTCACCAACATGACAAACGCTATCACACTGGTGACAATTGCTCTAGACTAGGAATGAAACTCATTCCTTTAATATATCAAGAGTAGACAATTCCCCGAAAGTCAGATATCTCCTATAATCATAATATAAAACTAACCACCTGTATTCATTCCATACCCATTGACTAATTCCCAAACCCATGAACCGAGCACCCCTAACTAAACTAAGATTAACACAATAATGAACTCAAATAAGGAAAATACTATGAAAAGTCAATATTAAAAAAGTAGTACCTAGGTGATGAATCCCATCAGAATTTTTAACTACTAACCCTTTATCATGCTATTAAATTATTAATTATTGGATCGTGAGCTCTCGCTTCATTAATTGAAATCTCTTTCTTGCTAAAACCCCCAAGATTGCATTATTGATTCGTGAATTTCATTATTAGGTTTGACCCTAATATAAAAGATTTATGTTGACATATCTCTATATTTACATGCAACTCATTCCAATTATGGTAGATCTATTCACACAAAAGGATTTCTCAATCTTAATCATATGAAATCAAATAATAGATTAATATTTTGCATATATTAGTTCAAGAATATAATGCATAATTGAATCATTATAAATTAATCAATAAAACTACATTAAATAAAGATTAAATCATATTGTCATCATAATATAAGGTTCATCACCCGTAGACACTAAACAATTTAGTTTCTATACCTAGAAAACAAAGCCTATAACAAATATTCAGAAGAACAAATAGAAATCAAAGAATTCATATTATAAATCTCCCTTTTTTTACTAATGAATGTTCTTGTAATTTGGATTTAATGATGCTCTCTATCGGATCTTGAGATGTAATCTTCGTGTTTTCCTCATCATTTGTTCAGAGCCTCATCTTCTCTATGTTTCTTGCAACTCAAAAATGCTTATAGTCTGGCCTCCTAACCTGCCTCCGACAATATCCTTTTATAGTAAAAACTAGTGTTTCTCGGATATACACGGTCACTTATACGGTTTTCCACATCATTTGTTCAGAGCCGCATCTTCTCTATGTTTCTTACAACTCAAAAATGCTTATAGTCTAGCCTCCTAATCTGCCTCCGATAATATCCTTTTATAGTAAAAACTAGACTTACACGGTTATGTAGGTGATTGTGTATCTCTATAAACACCTAAAATTGCAATTTTACATGGGTATGGAGACTTACAGGAAAATATACAAGTCTCCATACCTTTGCCCTGTAAGTCTCCATACTCGGCCGTGTATGTTAACATACATGAGCGTGTATCTTCACACAGCCAAAACAATGTTTTTAAATTTCCACATTTTTACTGAGACTTACACGGTCAATATACACAGTCGTATATCTCCAAGTTGCTTCAAATATTCATTTTATGCTAGGATTTCATCCAAATTCTTCTCCTTTTGGTCCATAAAGGCAATCATCACCTACAAACATACTTGAAGCAAAATAAGTACCAAAATACTACCAAACTGTTAAATAACAAGCAAAACACACTAAATATGGGTATATAAATATAGTTAAATAATCGTTTGTCAAACATCGCTACACTTAAGATTTTGCTTGTCCTTAAGAAAAGCAAAATCTAAATCATCAATCTTATAAACATCTATCCCTTATTAACCTTATCCTGCTCATCAACACTATAAATCATCATATCATATCAATCAAATTTGCATATAATTGGATTCAAGTCATTATAGAACTAAACTTCATAAGTCAATATCAAGAGCAATCATATAAATAATCTTTTTGAAATTAAAAGCATAATTTTTTCACCCTTATCAAGGATTCACTCAATACACTCAAAGTGTTTAGGGTGAAAAGAGTAAAAACCCTCAAATCAATGCATAAAAGGATTCTTAACCATAAGCTTATAATAAAATCATATCTCCGCCACTTTTAAGTAAACTAGAAACAAAAATCAGAAGGTATTCATATAAGGTTTTAACGAAGCTTAGGTTAAGGTGTGACAAGAATAATTAAAAAAAGTGATAATATTGAAGGAAATTTACAAAAACAAAATTAAAGAAACTTAGTTCTTCACAATATAGGTCCCTCACACCATAATTCCATTGGTATAATAACTTCAAAACTTTTTTCACTTTTTATGCTCTCGACATATTTTTCTTTAGCATTCATCATGTACCAAAAATTAAAGAAATATTAGACCTTTTCAAATTTCAAGTTTTAAGCAATCACTAAAATGTAAATAACCTTCAAGGTTCAAAATAATTATAAAAAAAAGAGAAAAATAAGGTAGAGGCTAATAATGTGGTTATAATTAATGAAAATGCTAAATCTCAAAATTGGTTACTTCTAAAGGATAAAATATGGTGGGGTAATTATCAATAAAATAAGCTAAACAAAATTCAACCTAAATGCCTTTATCATTTTAATGCTTCTAATTTAATAAATGTGATCTCAATATGAATTATAAAAGCAAGTTCTAGAATTATCTAACTATGCATGGTAACACACATGACAGAATAAAATAGCTTAAAATAATAATGTATTTGCTTTTAGGCACAAAAACTCACAAAAAAAGTCCTATATGTGTAAATAATATGCAATTTTATTCAAATTAATCATCTCAATGATTACTAAAATTACGATTTAGCATATTATTTAAATTAATCATCTCAATGATTACTAAAATTACGACTTATAAAAGAAATTTTATTCTAACATTCATCTTTTTGCATACTAATTCAAATCAATAATCAATAATAATCTGTAGTATTTTGGATAGATTATAACTAATTTAAGATATTAGTTTATAAGATTTAATAAAAAAAGATTACCATAAGCTTAAGAAATCCCTTCCCCACACTTAAAATTGTATATTGTGGAATTGTATATTGTCCCCAATGTCCACAAGAAAAGCACAAATAAATAAAATATCAACAAAACATAAAATGTGTGATAGGGTTGAAATTGGTACTACCTTGAATAATCATAGTTATAGAGTTTTGAAGTTGATGAAGAGTCCATCCGATATTAGATACATTCATCCATGCAAAATATAAACAAAAAGGAATAAAAATATACAAGAAAATGAAAAAAAGAAAAGAAACAAGAAACATGGAAATAAAATAACATAAATGAAAATAACATTGCAGTAACATTGAGACAAAATAAAATTACATAGGGAAGAAATAATAAAATACATAAATAATAAGAAAAAGAGAAAGGAGAAAATCAAAATTAGCATCCTTTAATCCTGTTGTGACCCTAACATGCATGGACGGAGCCACAGTGGGGGCAAGTGGGGGCACTTGCCCCCACTGACTCCAAAATTTTTACATAAAAAAATTATTAATTTAAATTTTTAACTCATAAAAAAATCAAAATTTTACCCTCACTAAAATTTTGCCTTTACTAAATTTTTTTTTGGCCTTCAATAAAATTTTGCCCCACGCAAAAGAATTTCTGATTCGTCTCTGGCATGTTTATCGATGTGAGGTCCTTGGGTCATACAATCTTAAATTATTGCATAGCTGAAGATAAAGCAGTCACTCTAGATGGTGGAGATGGAAAAGTCATTCCAAGATAGCCCACCATCTGCCTCAATAAGTCCGCCGTCCATCTATCACCAGCTGTTTTGCATATACGTTGAGCCCCAAGCAACTCTATCTTCTCCACAAACTCTGCTTGTTGTACTTGGATAGTACATTGAATACCTAAGATCTACCCTATGTGATGCGTCAGTCGAGTTATCTTCAACTGGTTTAGGTGTGATGCCAGCATCCTAGGCACTTCTATGAGACTCCTCCCATCTGGGATGACGATGAGCTCGCTTACAGTAGATTTTCAGCTATGTGTGGTTCCCTGACTCCTTCCCAGGCGGCCAATTCATCAAGAACCCCAAACAGTTGGTAAACGTCACTTGTAGGTCCCCATTGTCTACGTACTATAAACATATGTTTCATCACATCTAGATTCAGCGTCTTCAAAGTACCAACCATTCACATCGCTAGTAGTCTATCGAAGACCACCATCATCTATGCAAGCTTCATCACTTAAGGATTAACACATATCATCCTAACCTTTTTTTCCTAACTCTGACACCAATTGAATTGGGCTAATGCATGCCCCAAATGTATTGCCATCTGCTCACTCCTGCTCCACAGGTTGAACACGTCCAAATTCCTGACGACTCCATGGTTATCACCCTGCCTTCTCAGTATATAACTTAGAATTCCATGTATATATCTAAGGGTCGGGTGTCAAAGGGATGATGCCTTGGATTTGCTCGAGTCATAATTTTCATCCTAGCTAATAATACACTAGAATTGGCAAGAAGACATCCCATACGAGAAGTCTATCTGGAGGGCTACATATTATAGCGTTCCTATGAACTATTGGTTATACAACCCCATCGTCACAGAAAACTCTGAATAGCTTATACATATCATCTCCCCTAGCAGCCAAAACTGGATCATGTTTGCGGTCCCAATCTTAGTGTCCTTTATCCATAAAGAATGTGGAGAGCACTTAGAGCATCAGCCAGTACGAGGGCTCCATGATCTCAAAAAATCGGGTCTATGCTCCAACGTCAATAAGGTGTCAAACCTGTTGGACCAAATTGACATACTCAGTGCCTCCTAATCAATGCTTTAGTCGATCTCAAAATTCTTCTCATTGATCTATTAATACTGCTCCTCATATGTTACAACATTAAAGAGCAACATCGAAAGTCACTCTAGTGGCTACAGTGGGCGAGCTCCGCTCAGGTCTTTAGAGGACTTTTCTCCTCTCTTCCTTGGCGTCTCTTTTGCTCATCGCAGTCCCATCATTTTGCTTAAAATATTAAATAAATGTGAGAAAATAGTAGATAAAATATGTAAATTGTAACAGCCCAGACCGCCCGCTCACAGATATTATCCGCTTTGGGCCTTGACCTAGCCAATCCCTCACGGTTTTGCTTTTCCCGAGAACTTCCCAAGAGGTCACTCATCCTGGTACTACTCTTGTCCTAGTACATTTAACTTCGGAGCTCTAATGAGATCCGATGCGTTAGGACATGAAAAACGCGTCTGTAAGGGTAAAATATCCACACTCTTATAAGGCGTGCTCTGTTCTCCTCCCTAACCGATGTGAGATCTTACAATCCACCTCTTAGGAAGTCCAACGTCCTCGTTGGCACAACGACCCTGGTACTAGTTTTGATATCATTGTAATAGCCCAGACCACCCGCCCTCAGATACTGTCCGCTTTGGGCCTTGGCCCAGCCAAGCCCTCACAATTTTGCTTTTCCCGAGAACTTCCCAGGAGGTCACCCATCCTAATACTACTCTTGCTGTAGCACATTTAAATTCGGAGTTCCGATAGGATCCGGTGTATTAGGACATAAAAAAACTCATCTATAAGGGTAAGGTATCTACACCCTTATAAAGCGTGCTTCGTTCTCCTCCTTAACCGATGTGGGATCTTACATAAATAACCATTCCCCACACTTATTTCTTATGCTCACTAAATTGTTAAAATGTGAATAACGCACTAGAAAAGAAAATTAAACACATAGCAAAAATCATAAACTAATAATCTAATATGAAGAATTAAATAAATAAATTAGAAAATTAACTAATAACCTAATTAATCACAAAATTAAAATTAAAATAATTGCAATTAACAAATAAAACTAACATAACCATGCAATTATGAAAATAAACCTAAAATTGATATTAACACAACTAATCTAACAATTACCTAAAATTAACATAATTAAAAATTGAAATGATCTAAAATTGAAATGAAATAACCTATAAACGACTTCATTTAACTATAAAAACAACCTATTAATTCTAATTGCACATAATCATCACAATTTAACAAGTAGTTAGCAAAATCACTTGCCCAATTGAAATTTCATCCATATTTCTTGCAATTCATCATATTGAAGCAATAAATCATATGGGTAAGGATAGAATTAAACCATTAAACCATCATCAAGTACAAAATTGAGCAATTTTATATTAAGTCGCAAAACCCTAACTCTAGCATTTTGGGCTGGGAGGGTCAAAATCCTAAAAAATTGCAAAATACCCAATTATTTATGCATAAACAAGTGAAATCAATAAGAAAACTTATTTGGGTGTCGCAAATTGGCAAGAAAAACTTTAAAAATTAGATTGGAGACTAAAAGGTGCGACAAAGAGGGTAGAGAGAGAAAAAATAAGAGAAACAAAAACACTAGGGTAATTTAAAGGTTGTTGCAAGCTTACACAGTTGTATATCTAATCGTGTAAGTCACAAACTCTTTAAAATCCAAGAGATACAGGCATGTAAGTTATCAGAGACTTACACATTCTATTATATGGACGTGTATCAAACTGTTTAAGTCTGCATGCGCATGTCTAGTGGGCATGTAACTCTCTGTAAGTATGTGTGAAATTTTTTTAAAGAATTTAGACTATACACAGTCGTGCCCCCCAAAGATTGTGCAAGTCTCTGTGACCATGTACAATATGAAAAATAAATGCAAAAACTTAAAAATTTTGAAACTCAAAGTTACAAAACTTTAACGCACATACCCTAACATGATAAATATGCACAGTCTCTTTAACATGCTTAATTTCTTAACCTAAAACATATCAAAGCTTAATAAAATCCTATGCTAACACCTAAATAAAAACAAATGAAATGAAATAAAGCAATCAAATGCAACAAAATATATCATAATTCATGGCTTGCCTCCCATATAGAACTTGGTTAATGTTGTTAGCTCGATGTACACTTTATATTTACCATTAACCTAGGTCTATAATTAGTTGCTTGCTTTGACTTGTTTCTTAACAAAGTGGTTTCGTAGCCTGTGAATAAGCCACATATTGTAAGATTATAATAAGGACATAATGCATCAAATTAATAAATCTCATTGATTTCATTAATGCTCTTTTTAATAAAAAATGTTAATAAAATAAAGAATAATAAAACTCCTGAGTCTTTAGTTGACTCAAAAAATTTATCTTGTAGGAATTGGGAACTATTCGTACCTAAGGTAACTACCAATAATTCATCAATAGTTTCCTTGTTTGCCTCCTCCCCTTGTTCTTCTTCAATCACCTTTGTCCACTCTTCTACTCTCTCTTCCTAGACAAAGAAATCCTCTTCTTCTTTTTTAGTCATCTTTTGTCACTCTTCTATTTCCTTTTCTTGGACAAAGGCTTCCTCCTATTCTTTTTAAAATACAACTTCATTTGTGAAGTCAACCTTTGTCTCCTCTTCACTCTGAGGCATTAATAAGCTCAAATAATATTATGTTTTTAGCTCAATATATTCAGATGAAGAAAAGATCTCTTTGAATTTTTGGTGGCTAGCTTCACTTTTGGCAATGTATTCCTTTATTAGATCTATAAGAAATTCTCCTTGTTACTGTTGTTATAAAGATTCAGCTGAAGAGTAATCAAATCATCCATTAGCACAAGGTTTGCTCCACTTTGAATTACAAGTATTCTCATATGGTATGCTCTAAGGCTAATTTTGCATGCAATATGGTTACTCCCACATATAGTTTTGTGCCTAAAATTCACAATTGTAATGGTTACTCCCATAAATGTCACAACATAACATTGATATCGATTAAGCCTCGAGTGATGGCATATTATAATTCTCATGAGAATACTCTCCTCTCCATCCTTCCATTATGGTTTGCAACTTTGCAACGAATCTTAAATCCAAAAACACAAAGTAAGAATAGAGAAGTTCAAAAGATAAATAAATGAATAAGTAAATAAACATAGCAATTAAAATCAAAATCAAAATAAATAAACAAACTAAATGGTTAGATTAATAAAAGCTAAACTTTCCTAATATTATTATCCTTAGCAACGATGCCAAAAACTTGATCAAAAATATTATCAAAAACTTGATTAAAAATATTTTGCATATAAACAATTGTAAGTTTTAATAACAAGTGCACAGTGTAGTTGTATCAAATAATAGCAAGTACAAGTCAATCCCACGAGGATTGTAAGTACTAATATTAACCCTTTTATATTATCTAACCATTGAATCAGGTTGTGGATTTAATTAAAAATTAAACTAACTAACTAAACTAAGATTGACATAATAGTGAACTTAGATAAGGAGAATATAATAAAATTCAATATCAAGTAAGTAGTACCTAGGTGATGAATCCCCCAAAGAATTCTTAAATACTACCCTTTATCTTGTAATTAAACTATTGACCATAAAATTTATATCTTATGCTAATATCTTTCTAAAGACTATTAACAATTATCCTTTGGTTGATTAACTGAAATCTCTTTCTAGCTAAAACTCAAAAGATTGCATTATTGATTCATAAATTTCACTTTTAGGTTTAACCCTAATCCAAAGAATTTATGTTGACCTATCTCTAGGTTTACATGCAATTCCTTCTAATTATAGTAGATCTATTCACACAAAATGATTTCTTGATATCATCTCTCTCCAACTCACACTGCCTAACTTAGACCTTCACTATTTCACTAATCGAGCTATGGTCGCCGGTTGGGCCTTTCATTCCCGAAGGATGACGTCAGCTTCACCCTTTTGTTGGCCCCATTCTCCTACTCCGATAAGTTTGGCAACATTGCTGATTGGACCCGCAACTACAACCCTAACATTAACAAGTATGTGGCCCATTCGGTGTTCGATGCTTCTGCCCATGACTCCTTCCCTCCTGACGAAATTTGCTCCTTTGCAGGGCCCTAGAGTTTTATGATAGATCCTATAATCAAATCACTCCCAAAAACGAGCGTCGCTAGGAGAGGTTCAAGAATCGCAATTTCTTAAGGTCACTACTACTGATAATCCGGTGATCAGGTGGCTTGCGAATGAGGACAAAGCTATGGTCTTTGCGATGGACACTATTCTAGCAACTCTAATGTGTGCATCCATATCGGTTTATCTGTGGGATATTGTTGTTCAATGTGTTGGGAATATGCTTTTCTTCGATAAGAGATACGTGTCTTAGTTGGATTTGCTTTCGATGCACGAGACCTCTCAGGAGGCATTGCCTGAGGCTAAGGATGATATAAAATTCCGCTTATTAGTTGTTGTTCATATCAATTAGAATTTTTCACGGCGGGTTTTGTTAGAGATGGGAATAAGGCTACATTTGATGAGCCGAATCCATTTGTTAATAAGAGTAAGGAGGAGGTTCACTCTGTGGCTTTAAGCATAGGCGTTGGAAACTAGATGATGATATCTAACTTGTTGAAAGATGTGAGGTGCAGAGTGTTGGTGAGTTTAATAATCAAAGGTCGTTTTTTGACTGTGAATGCTCTTAATGAGTTTGATCCTAAGCAATCTAGTGTCGATTGGAGGCAGCTATTGGAGACTCAGAGAGGTGCGATTTTGGCCACTGAGTTGAAGAACAATGCCAATAAATTGGCTAAATGGACTGCACAAGCTCTGTTGGCCAGTGCAGACGTGATGAAATTAGGGTATGTTTCAAGGGTTCACCCAAAGGATCATTTGCAACACACGTTAATTTAAATCCAGCTAACATGTGGGGGATGGCTAAGAGCATAGTGGACTTATGTACGAGGTTGAATGAGGGCAAGTATGTAGGTGAAAGACCTAACGAAACCATAAAGTCAGAATCAATGAGGTTCCTGCCGATGCATTTGATAAATGACTAAATGGGGGAGTCATTACCACAGGAGGAGGAGCTACAACCTCCTAAGGAAGCTACCAACGATGAACAAGACAATTAAAGCACACAAGGTTGAAGTTCCGCAAAATTCCTGTTGAAAAATTGAAGGTCAAAGTAGGTCCACAACTTCAAACTGAAACTTATGATTGCTTATCAAAAAATAACTGGATTAACAACTACGATTTTTCAGAATATATAAGTAACCAATAAAAGAATTAATGATCATGTGTGTTCAAGAGGAACGGAGATTATTGACCGAACAAGGGAAGAGTTCATAGAGTGCACATCTGGTTATTCAAGGAAACAATAAACATCAAGCCAACATAAGGGGAAAAGTTAAATAACTACCCAAGCTAACAATAAGAAGGAATCTAAGTGCTTCTTTTGCAAGAAAAAAGGACATATGGAGAAGGATTGTGTCAAACATAAGGAATGACTTGAAAAGAAAGGTAATATATTCTCACTAGTTTGCTTTGAATCTAATATAGCTAAAGTTTGTCATGATATATGGTAGACTTATGTTGGTTATAAAATCCATATTACAAATGAGTCGTCGGATTTACAAAACCTAAGGAAGCCAGTGGGAAGTGAACAGTATATCTTATCCAGAAACAAGATGCGTTCATATGTGTTGGTTGTTGGGGATTACAATTTAATTATATGTATTGGTTTTGTTTCAAAATTAGGAAAGGCATTTTATATTCCCAATTTGTCTAGGTAATTGATTTCAGTTTCAAGAATTATACCTTTTAGATATTCCTTTCATTTTTGAAATGAATCTTTTAAGTTAAATTATAAATCTGATTTTGATTTTATTAGAAATGGTACATTATTTGATGGACTTTTCCATTTTATTTTATCAGAAAATACCTATTACAATGCAATACTTGTTCAGGCTGGAACAAAACATTGTGATATGAATGAAAATTCCTCTATGTTGTTGCACTGAAGATGAGGACATACCTCTATAGATAGGATTAAAAGATTGGTGAATGACAAAGTACTTAGTATTTTTTTATTTTACTGATTTTAAAACTTGTATGGACTGTATAAAGGGAAACAAACCAACAAATCAAAGAAAGGTGCCAAGAGAAGTTCAGACATATTAGAGATCACATATACAGATATTTATAGTTCAGATATAAACTCGTATTCTCAAAAATACATCATCTCATTTATAGATAATTACTCATGATATAGGTATATCTACTTGCTTTATAACAAGAATGAAGCACTAGATGCTTTCAAAATATTCAAAGTTGAAGTAGAGAAACACTATGGTAAGCAAATTAAGATTATGAGGTTTGATAAAGGTGGGGAATATTATGGTATATATATCAAAGGTGTACAAACACTTAGTCCATTTGTGAGGTATCTTCAAGAAAATGGGATAGTAGCCCAATACCCTATGCTTGAATCTTCGAACCAGAATGGTGTGACAGAAAGAAGAAACTGAACATTATTGGACATGGTAGGGAGTATGCTTAGTAGCTCCAAACTTCTTAAGTCCTTATGGATTGAAGCTTTTAAGATGGCAGTGTATATATTAAATCGAGTACTAACTGAGGTTATTCCAAAGACGCCATTTGAGTATTTAAAGGTCAAAAACCAAGTTTGCAACATATACGCATTTAAGGATGTCTGTCTAAAATATGAATTTATAATCCAAAAGAAAAGAAATGAAACCTAAGGACCATAAGTGGGTATTTCATTGGATATGCCAAAAGGTCTTAAAGATATAGGTTATATTATCCATCACATCATACTATAATTGTGGAATCAAGAAATGCAAAATTTATTAAGAATGAATTGATTAGTGGGAGGTATCAATTTTAAGATGTAGTTTTTGATAATGATCATTTGGATACCCATCCTTTCACATCAAAAAATAAAGTGATCATCATTCACAACACCCCTCAGGTTCAAATAAATGTTGTACAACCAACTGTTGAAATTCAACAACCTATGATCAACATAAATGAAGAAATTACACAAGTTGTTGATAATTTAGTATATCCAATCATTTAGGAATTACCTAAAAGCATTCAGTAAACAGTTAAACAATAGACTTAACATAAGGATGTTGGCACAACATTAAAGAGATCTACTAGAACAAGGAAATTGGTTATTAGTAGTGATTATGTTGTATATCTACAAGAATATGATTACAATATAAGGGTCGAGAATGATCCTGAAACCTTTTCAAAAGCCATGAATTGCAAAGAATAAAATTTATGGCATAATTCCATGAAGAATAAAGATGTTTAGGACCTTATTGAGTTGTCCAAATAAGTAAAACCCATAGGTTGCAAATGGGTATTTAAAACAAAGAAAGACTCATTTGGCAACATTGAGAGATACCAGGTAATACTCGTTGCTAAAGGATTCACTCAAAAAGAAGGAATCGATTACACAGATACATTTCTATTTGTTGGGGTTCGTCTCTTACACTTGCATCACATGCATGCGCAGCGGAACAACGTCGAAACGTTCAGAGACATTCCCAGAATTTCCCAGGAGCTCGTGCCGGTGAAGAATCAAACCAAATAAAAACAACCAAAGTAGATTGTCTCCGACAGTATCCACGCAGAGGATGGAGGAATCAACCATTTCAAACACTTTGAAATGGAAATAGCTGGAACAAGGAAAAGAGTGCTAGCTCTTACCTTGTCACCGAAGAGCAACGACGGAAGAGATGATGATGGCTTGGAGAAGAAGAGCTCGCAGGTTCCTTGAGAGAGAA
>JAOSBP010000002.1:20911670-20925160 GCA_027563825.1 Erythroxylum mucronatum | reverse complement strand
ATTATTGTGATGCCATGTGGAGTATAGTAGTATTGTTCGTAGTTCTTTCTTGTCGTAGGTTATATACCGGAATGACCCGCGGGCGTCCCGGTGTGTACCCTACTGTTAGAGGGCGCTACACATTGTGTAATTCTGGATATTTTCTGACTTTTATTGATGAATATTCTCGTTATGTTTATGTTCTTGAGAAATTCAAGATCTTTAAGGCTAAGGTTGAGAACCAATTGGGAAGGTCCATTAAGATTTTCATATCTGACTGTGGAGGAGAATATTATAACGTTTACCAAATATGTGGAATCACGTGAAATAGAGGCTTACGTCACTATGCTAGGTAATCCTGAGCAAAATTGTGTAGCTAAAAGGTGTAATCGTACCCTAAAGGATATGATGAGGTCAATACAGAGTAGGACTAATTTACCTAACTACCTCTGGGGTGAAGCCATAAAGATTGCCTTGTACACTTAACAGAGTCCCAAGCAAATCAGTATTGAAGACATCATTTGAATTTTGGAAAGGATGGAAGCCTAGCCTTGCCCACATTTATGTTTGGGGTTGTCTTACTAAGGTATGTTTATATAATCCTTATGAACATAAGTTGCATTCCCACTCTATTCGTTGCTATTTTGTTGGATATCTTGACCACTCTAAAAGCTACAGATTTTACTGTAAAGAAGGAGGTTTTAGAATTGTAGAGTCACAAATAACTAAGTTTTTATAATATGATGTCTATGATGAAGGTGGTCCTTCTGACCCTTTATATGATAACAGGATGTATATTAGAATTATTTCGTATCCATCACTCATACAGTCAAAACCAATGGATCAAGGTTTCGGTACCATACTAATACAAGAACAAGAACCCATACTTGTACAAACTGAGGTTCCTGAGATACAATAACCAGTTTAGTTAAGAAGATCCACTAGAGTGAGAAGACCTGTCATTTCATCTTATTACATAGTCTATTCAGGTGAACAAGACTATGATATTTTGTTAATCCAGTTACTTTTTCAATTGTTATTTATGGATCTCGTGTAGATTTGTGGTGTGATGTAATGACAAATGATATGCAATCCACAAAGCATAATAAGGTATGAGAGCTTGTTGATTTACCTTGAAATTGCAAACCTATTAGTCGTAAAAGACTTTTCAAGACCAAAAGAACTTTTAGGGTTAAGCTGAGTGGTTTAAAGCTCGGTTGGTTGCCGGAGGGTTCACTTAGAGAGAAGGGATTGACTATAATGTTACTTTTCTCCAATATCCTTTAAGGATGTATTCAGAGTGATTACGAAAATAGTAGCTCATTATGATATGAAGTTACGTCAAATGGATGTTAAAACCACATTCTTAAATGGAGACCTTTGTGAAGAGGTCTATATAGAACAACCTGAAGAATTTCATGATTAAGAAAACGTTGATAAGGTTTGTAAACTGAGAAAATCAATATATGGTCTGAAATAAGCTTCTAGACAGTGGTACCTTAAGTTTAATGAGGTTGTTACCTCTTTTGGCTTTGTGGAAAATAAAGTTGAAAGTTGTTTATATTACAAGGTCAAGGGGGTAAAGTTACCTTTCTACTTTTGTTTATGGATGATATCTTGCTTGCATTAAATGACTTAACCATATCTTTCTGTTGTGTCATTCAGTAACAAAAATAAGAAAATCACAGGATCTAAGTATTTGGAGGTCATGTATTTGACCATAAAGAAATTAATACAAAAAGGTGACATTGAGGTGGAACATTTGAGGATTGAGTATATGCTTGCTGATCCTTTTACTAAAGGACTTCGCTCACATGTTTCTAAGAGACACGTATACAATATGGGTGTAATGAAGTCTTTAGACAATGTTTGTTAGGGATCATTGGAATTGCTCCTTGTAAATTTGTATGTTTTCATATATTGTGACAGTATGTTTTATCAATACAGATGACCATCATTTTGCTCTCAATCATACATTTTGTTATATATTGTCATGATACAAGTGAAAGCCTTATGATCTGTGTCAATCTTAAGCATTTAAAAGGTCATTGGGCATATATATACAGATTGACCTTGGGCTTATGTTATTAGGGCACATACAGATAAACATGTATAAATCCATGGATTTTGGCATGACATATGGGGATACAAGTGTTTAATCGCATAACGGTTTTCTCTAATACAGTTTAGCATTTAATGAGAGAAAACAAATTTCTCTAATATTGTTTAGCATGAAGTTAAAAGAAATTGAGACCTACAAATAGAAAAATGATATGTTTCAGATCATATAGATATCATCCTAATTTGTCACATTTCGTTTTCTCATTCATGTTAGTGTGGTATTAGATATGTGTGATATTATTAGATTTATGTTACACATGAAACATGTATTTGATATTTTCTAGCATTGAAAGCCTTACGGGATGTTATGATGGACTTTTATTATCTTTAGATAAAATGATTTTTAAACTTGGTCGACCTATCATTGATTTGGCTTAACTGTTTTTACTGGATTATTCTTGTTACAACTACTGTAATTAATTATTGTCCAAGAGGAAGAATATTAGCAATTTTCCTAAGATTGGACAATAATTAATAACGATTTTACGATTTTAATAAATTTATGGTTATGCGAATCAAATTTGATTCGGATAAAAGATAAAAAAGTAGCCCGATCATGGGCTTGGGTCAATGGGCTGAAGTCCAGTAAAGAAAATAAACGTTAATCAGTATAGGTCTGACATATATTGCGTCTATGATGGAAAGGACCGATATGACTTTTGTATATATAAGTTAAGGTCTCTTGCTGCTACTTGACTAAGAAGTGAACGCTCAGATTCTCTGATGAGTTAAGAAGTTCATACATTAAGTAAGTTGCAGATACGTTAACGACATCCCGTTGATTGACTTTTGTAAAGGGTGTTGAAAAATGGAAAGCAAAACAGGTATTTTCTTCGTTTATTCACTTTCTCAATTGATCTTTGGCGCGTAACTAATGCTTGTGTTACGCATTACAAGAAAAAAATACAAGATTTAAATTATTGAGTATTTAATATCAAATTAATATAGGTTTGAGTTTTTTTAAAAACTTTGTCGACAGTTTTGTTATTAATTTAAAAAGGGAGACGTCAATTATTGTTTAAATGGGTGGTACGACTTTTCTTAAATAATTTAAAGTTAACCTAACTGCTATTTGATTGTCCCTTTATTTATTTATTTTTTCAGGAAATGCTTTATTTCTTATAATCTCGCAGATAAAGTGATTATAATTTGGGATCCAACACAATGGAATTATGGATGCCCCATGTAATTCCTTGATAAGCCTAAAGAATTGGAGGAGGAGTTGGAAGACAATGACTAGCTGATAATGACGTAGCTTGCATTCGAATGGGCTCTATCGTTCCAGGAAAGAAGAAACTAGAAAGCTTTAATGTACCGTTGCTTCAGGGAGCAAAGACTTTGTGTCCGGTGACATACAAAAGTAAAAGGAATCCAAAGACACATTTTCAACGTAAGCAAAATTTACTACGGAATTCAAATTCTGCTTTCTGCAACGGCCAATGGTGATACCCACAACAGAACAGGCCAGTTCACTGCCTCTCTGACCCCACCATCCACTCCACCGTAGGCTAGCCTGTACGAAGTGAGGTTTGGTGTTTGGCAGCGAACAACTGAACTGAAACTGAAGAAAATTAACCTCAAATAGTTAGACTAATTTAAACTTATTTTTTGAAGAAAATGTTCAGAATTTGCTTAGAATGTACAACACTGTCTATTCTTCCCCTGGAAAGACTTTGAAGCTGGTCAGTTGGTCTTCATCTGGTTCACATTTTTTTCTCTTTTTTGTCCGTTGTCCTTGTCACTCTTCACTGGCGTCTGCTTAGGTTTCTTAGTTAGACTTTTAACCAAATTTGATGCCATTCAATTATTTGCCTCGAACAGTTACAACGAAGAAAACGCACATAAAATTTTGACAATTCATTTATTAAAAACCTAAAGTAAAAGGGAGAGGGGTCCCATGATCGAAACGCAGCACTCGGAGACTTCTACATTTGCCTCGCAATATGTGCCGAATTCCAAGGCAGAATAGTCCAACCAATGCATGTGAAGCTCAGTCTCTCACTTGTCCACGATCTTCAGTATAATCATTTTTTAAAATTAGACAATTTAAATATTTATATAAAAAAGTTCATATTTGGTAGCAATGAAAAATTTATAATGTAGTAAAAATATTTTTTAACTTTAAATTTCCATTAAAAAATGGACATGTTAATATTTTTTTTATTATTTCGATTAGTAAAATAGACTCATTAATATTGTCCATACTATCTGATGGTTTGGATAATTGGCACAATTCTTAAATCCTAAATCAGAAATCGCTAATAATTGGTAACAACTTTAGAGGGATGAATAATTTTGAAAAGGAAAAGTTGGTCAATGAAGGGCAAGAAGTTGTAGGGTTAATGGTTATGGGTCAACACCACTTCTTCTTCTTGTGAAGCTTGCTGAGAGATCCAAAGCCAAGCGTTTGATGGCTTTTTGTGTCAGTTTCGGGAATAGATATTCTGTTCCCCTTACTCTATTCTCCGAACATTTTCATTAATTTGTAGTAATAAAAAAATAAAAAATGGATGGATAAGAGGACTTAGAAACAGGGAGAAATAGAGTCAGCGTCGGTGATGAGTTTCACTTGGTTTGTGAGGAAACGGTGAACAGTTCCTGATATGATGACTCGTCTTTTTAGGAGTTCAATTTTTTTTGTCCAACATTACTCTGTCTTATTCTGTCTCATAAAATCTCAACCATTTATTTTACGAGACTCACGCAGACTTTATGCAGGATCCACATAAATAAATGAAAGAAATTTATTGGACACAATAAAACACCATAATATTAGACAGAAGATCTAGACTCCCTTTTTAGTCCCATGAGAATCGGTGCTTTTGAGCCATTTAGGCGTGAAATGGTATATGCCTGTATTTGATTTTAGCTTAATATTAGGTTAAAATTATCTAAATGCACCTCTAAACCCGTATGTCCTAAAATTGGGTTAACTTATTACTAACATTGTAGGTATTTATACTTTGTTCCGCCTCTATGATAATTTTAATTGTCCAGCTACACTTTTATTTCAACGTTGTGTACAAAAGCTGTAGAGCAAGTCCCTTATATTTAATTATTTATCAACTTAAAGACTGCAGAGATCAAGGGGGCAGGTCCTATAAAGTGCTTCCTTTCACAACCAATTTCAGCCAAGTCGTGCCTCTTTCTCATTTTTATTCCTCTAGGTTCTTACCTAGACCCAGAAAAAAGCAAAAGATGGGTTTCTCTCTAGCTGAAGCTTTTGTGTTGCTACAGCTCTCAATGTTCTGCTTCACCGTGTTTGGTGAAGAGACTGAGGCAGTTCCTCCGATTCCACCTCACCGCCACGGTAGCTTTCCCGGTCCGGCAATGGCACCAACCCACCATCACCATCACCAACACCACGCTCATGCTCCAAGTTACCACCACCACCATGGTCACCCCCCTAGTCACTCCCCGATTTACCCTCCAAAGCCCTCCCCATTGCCACCCTCACACCCACCGATTCACCCTCCTAAACCCTCTGCACCACTGCCCCCTGTTAAGCCTCCGACTAAACCACTGCCGCCTGTTAAGCCTCCGACGAAACCGCTTCCACCTGTTAAGCCTCCGACGAAACCGCTTCCTCCTGTTAAGCCTCCGACTAAACCTCCGGTTTTCCCTCCTTACCATTACCCAAGGAGTTTTGTAGCCGTCCAAGGTGTCGTCTATTGCAAGAGCTGCAAATATGCTGGCGTGAGCACTCTCTTGGGAGCTGCACCACTCCCCGGTTAGTTCAAAGTTTGGCTAAAACTTTTTTGGCTTGTTTTGAGAACTTTTTGTACTTCCAAGAAACCACTTCTTGGTTTGTATGCTAAAAGTTTAATACTTAGTTGTGCTAGAAACTGGCTAAAGCTACTTGTGAAAACTTAGGTTAATCTAATCTCACGTGCAGAGAAGAAGAGAGAGCAACCATATCACTCTATTCTAGGTCATTTAGAATCGGTGACTATGGGCTTGGTCCTTTCTCCTATAGTTCCTTTTCATGAGCATACATCAAATAACTAGTTATGAGTCTGTAGTCCAAAACACAACTTAGTCAAGCTGTCTCTGTGTCATTTGCAGGTGCCATGGTGAAGCTGCAGTGCAATAATACGAAGTATCCCTTGGTAACCAAGGCTGAAGCAGACAAGAATGGCTACTTCTTCCTTGAGGCACCAAAGACTATCACCAACTACGGTGCACACAAGTGTAAAGTTTCGCTGTTTTCATCACCAAACATCACATGCAACATCCCCTCCGATCTCCACGGCGGAATAACTGGTGGTTCCTTGAGGCCGGAAAAGCCATATGTGGCCAATAAACTCCCATTCGTTCTCTACACAGTTGGTCCTTTTGCCTACGAGCCCAAATGCCCCCGTTAAAACACCCCCAACAACTTTTAAATAGCAACCTTGTCTGTATGTGGGTGTGTATTACCAGAACCTTTGTAATGCTTGTTTCCTTTTGATTAGATTTAGGGCTGTTCCAGTGTTTGCTTGTTCTTATTGGTCTGTACGTTGGTGTTTGAGAATAAAATGCTAAAGTAATCACAAGTTTGACAATGACCAAGTTACCAAATATAATGCGGCAATTCCGCAATTGACTTACTTTTGATTGTGATAACATGCTAGCGAACATGAGTGGCGGAGGATCGGTGCTATCCATTTAAATGAATTTATTAAAAATAGTTTACATTCATATTAAAGTTTATCATTTGTAATTATCAATCATTATAAATATCTAATAGTATATCACTTTCTTTTCATTGTATTTGTTAAAAATTAAGGGAATGCCGAGTGGGACGTACATTAAAATTAAAATTAATTATCTTTCAATTTAATTAAATGTATTATAGAATTAAAAGTATATTAAAGTTTATTGAATTATCAATAATTATGGTTAATTTATATAATATAAAATCACATCTTAAGAACGTTAGATTGACTCAACTTGACGTTAAAGAAAATGCTTCAAAAAAGTGGGAATCGACGGTTCATGTTTCATCTTTTTTCACTTTTTTGTTTAATCATATTATTTTATTTTTACTTTTCGTGGCGAAACGGGCTTAAAGTATCTAAACGTTTAATCACCGAATAGGTGGGCCTTTCCTGACAAAATCAAATCATGTCTATGCCGATGATATGATGGTTTTTGAATAGGCAATTGGCCCACCTTGAGCTCATATCGAATAAGTGGGCCTTTCCTGACAAACCAAATCATGTCTACGCTGATCAATGATGGTTTTTGAACACGAATTGGCCCACCTTGAGCTTATCTCCTCCACAGTCTCATGTGCCGACCGAATTTTAATCGAAGCTATTTTTCTCTTACCGATAGAAAGTTATTTTTGCTCCGTTAGACTCCTAACGGATTAACTGCGGAATGGAAGTAATCGGAGTCAAACCTGACCACTTCAGTTTTCTAATTTTGGAATTTCCATACAAAATCACGTGGTAGCTTGTATATCGAGAATGGGTCATTGCTGACTCTTGGACCCTATCTGAGAATTTTTCAGACATTACGTTGAAAAGTAGTAAGATAAATTAATCAATAATTCTTGTTGAGACGAGATAAGGATATTATGCTATGTCATTATGTGTTTATGTAGGTAGTATCCCAACCCCCTCATAAACCAAAGGACACCACTTATTCTTTTGGTATATAAAAGCATTTCAAATGGAGTATAATTTCAATTGTATCTTTATCTTTCATATTTGCTGTTCATGTATAGAAGTAAAAGAAAAAGTTGGTCAAAACTAATAATCAATTGTGTTAGAAAAGGTAACTTGGGCATAGGGAATCCGACGAAAAAGGAAGAGTATGACTATAGATCGTCATTTCATGCAAAGAATGTGCAAGTCTTATGAGTGAACCGCACGGAGTTACTCCGCAGCACCAACATAATCATTAAAGTGTGTTGAAATATAAAGAGTGGAAGTTGTCCCATATTGAAGAAAGAGAGGAAAGTAAACTAACATATAAGTCTAGTGGGCTACTCCACCTATTACCAATTAGTTTTAGGATAGAACCTCACTTGGGCTTGTATGTGGTCTAACTTTCCTTCTCGTGTGGGTCCGTAGGCCCATTGTAAATTCTAACATAGTATCAGAGCGGGTTGCTCTTATGTTAGTCGTTAACACCTCAAAATGACAGATTATGTCACGTGTTAGACCCACACGTGAAGGGGGTGTGTTGAAATATAAAGAGTGGAAGTTGTCTCATATTGGAGAAAGAGAGGAAAGTAAACTAACATATAAGTCTAGTGGGCTATTCCACCTATTACCAATTAGTTTTAGGATAGAACCTCATATGGGCTTGTATGTGGTCTAACTTTCCTTCTCGTGTGTGTCCGTAAGCCCATTGTAAATTCTAATAAGCAAAGAAGATGGTCAATCTATCAAAACAGATTCTCTAAAGAGCACTATAGGGAATTAGATTCTGTTTTCCAATTTCACCATCAGATTGAATAGACACAACTCCAAGCAAATGGATAGAAAACGACAAATGAAACACTATTGTATTACATTATAAGATGGCCACATTGTTTTATTCCATTCCCTTTAAAAAGCATCACACCCCACAGCATCTAACTTAAGCGAGCGATAAGAGTTTCACGAATCCAGGAAAAGATTATTAAGCCAAGCTTTCAGCTCTTTGGCATGAGAATCGATTTCTGGAAAAAAAATCAGACGAATATATATCAAATCAACTTTCACATAATCTAAGCTAAAACCCCTTTAAATACTGCTTTAAGATTTCCACCTTCGAACCACAACAAGTGTGTGTGTTCTAATACCTAAAAATGTCCATCTTCTCCAGGAAAGAGCGCACCAGATACGATCCATCAAGTTTTCATATTTGGGACCCTGACCATAATCGCCATATTGAAGAGACCATCTTTGAACCTGATCATCATCAATCCGCTGAAGCTGAGATTGAATGGAAGGAGACTCCACAGGCGCTAGTGATCAAGGCTTTTCTTCCAGGGTTTGAGAGAAAAGACATGGAGATTGCACTCGAGAGAGGTAACATCCTACGCATAAGCGGCGAGAAGTCGGAGCAGAGAGAAGAAAATGGCGGTGGATGGTTCCGTGCAGAGCGTGCTAGGGCCAGGTTTTCACAGCCATTTAAGCTCCCTGAAAATGCCATCGTTGATCGACTCGATGCTCGTATGGAAAACGGACTCCTCACTGTTACAGTTCCTAAGAGGGAAAGGTTTGATTCCCGCAGGATTATCAAAATCTCCTGAAGAAGAAAACTTGTGAAATATCGAAATAAATAGTGTGCAATCTGCATCAGGGCACTGATATAGTGCAGTCCATGGTGATGAAGTATCGAGCTTTATGTAGCTTTGTTGTTCTAAGTGAATGCTAAGAAATAGTGTTGTTACTGAACTACTTCGATTATAAGTAAATAAAAGCTTTTTTATGAAATATCTTAATCTTAATTCTTTGTTTATGAACATATTACTTATACATATTGCTGAAATTGGATTCTGACTCGAGTTTGATTAGAGTTTGTTTGATTCATCAATTTTGAGTTTAATTAGTTCAAATTTTTATAATTAATCAAGTTTAAGGAAATAATTTTTAATTTGTATTGAATTTAAAATTAGTTTATTAATTTAAGATCAAGTCTAAATTTTTTGTCTTACAAGACTTTTCCGGTTTAATTGCAGCAAATTAAGACAAAAATAAATGTTTTCTACACAATAAATAGTAATGATAAAAAAAACTCAACAGGTACGACTAATTCAATCATAAAAATTTTGAATCGAATGAAATTTTTTAATTTTTTGATCTACTTCAATAACTTTTATAATTAAAAACTAATAGTAATGATAAAAAAAACTCAACAGGTACGACTAATTCAATAATAAAAATTTTGAATCAAATGAATTTTTTTAATTTTTTGATCTAGTTCAATAACTCTTATAATTAAAAACTAACCGGTTATTTGATTAATTAGTTAGTTTGTAAATTAATCAATTTTTAAAATAAAAATATTTTCATTTAACAGTTTTATTTTTTAATTAATTTTTAAATTTTCAAATTTTAATAGGTAATTACGGTTTTTTTTAATTATATTTTTAATTTTATTCAATCTTTAACCATTCTTATAACTGTGTCTAACGCTGCTTAAATATTTTAAACCTTAAATTTTTTATCTTACTGATTTAATTTCTAACAGTTTTTAAAACAATAACAAGTATAATCAAACTATTTAATATTTATACTATAACCTAATAATCTCTCCATATCTAGTCTGTACATTGTAAATCAACAGATAAAATAGTCATACTATTTTCTAAATCTGGCCATTCTTACAAGGCGAGTCAGAATCCGACAGAGATCGGCAATTCAAGGAACAAACGCTGAAACAGAAGAAGCAGGTTGATAAGTTCTCGATTCTCATGTTTCAGAATCAACCATGCACTTATCTGCACCTACTTAGCGCAAACATGTCAATTGTTCCAACCTTAACCGATGATCGATTCGTCTTTGACGTTTGGGACCCTTTTCAGGGTTTCCATTCTGAAACACTCTAGCTTTTGGCATGGGAAGTAACACGCTTTGTTAATGCAGAAATCGACTGAAAAGAGACTCCAGAGGCACATGTCTTCAAGGCTGATCTTCCTGGTCTTGGGAAAGATCAGATGAAAGATGAAGAAGAGGAGGTAACATTCTTTGTATAACCCAGAATAAGAAAGTAGAAAAAATCAATTCAAACTACTCAGAATTGGTCAGATTCTTTTCTTTAAATTTGAGTTTAGTTTAAAACCTGATAAATTCATATTTATCTTATTGACTTTAAATCTAAGTTATCAAACTATTTTACCAAACTTTTGTTAAGCGACCATTTCACCACAATAGTTTAAGCTGTTATATGAGGCCAACTTAATTAATTTTATATATTCACTAACACACTCCCTCAGGCCTCAAGTGAAAGCTCTTTAGGCGTGAAACTTGCAATAGGTGAGTGGTAGGATTTGAATTCATAGGCACTTGGTCACAAAGGCTCTGATATTATGTTAAGTGACCATTTCACCACAATAACTTAAAATGTTGTATGAGGCCAACTTAATTGGTTTTATATATTCACCAACTCTAACTCGAAACTTTGACCATCGTAAAAATTTTGACCTATTTTTTAACTTTTGGATTCGGCTAATTTAATAATTTTTATTGCTAAAAATTAATCAATTTATTAATTAATCGGTTAATTTTTATAAATTAATAACGTCTTATAAATCAAAATAAATTAATTAATTTTAATTAACAAACTCATTTTTAAATTAAACGTCAAATTCTTTGATAAATAAAGGTAATCTTTTTCAATCACATTTTATAATTTTTAATTTTATTCAATCTTTAACTGACTTTATAACTATCTAATACTAGTTGAACATTTTAAATCTTAAATTTCTTTTCTTATCGGTTAAACTTTTAGTCCGTTTTTAAAAACATTAAAAATTATATTATAAGTGGTATCAATTTCTCTTAGTAACTCACATTTACTTTCTATATATGTTACAATATATTTTAATCTGAATTATTTATACAAAATTATAGAGCTTACCTCAAAAGCCAATTTGGAATCAAAGAACATGTTGCTTCCTTGACCTAAAAACAATAAAGCTGACAATCTTCTGTTCGGTGCTGTACTCTAAGATCAAAATATTGCCAAACCCTAAACCTTTAAACTCACACAATATATATTGGCCCTACCAAATCTTCATTTTTCAGTACAAAGCTCATCGCTTTCCTCCATAGATTGCTTCCTCTCGAGTTATTGCACAAAGTGAAAGACAGAGATCGTTCATGTCCTCACTTTTCTTCTCTTGCTCTTGGTTATAAAAGGGTACCCAACAATCCCCATCAATCACACACAACTGTAACATCAGAATGGGACAGGACATGTTGCCACACCACGGCACCACCGTGTCGGCGTGGGACACCACCACGTTCCACGTCCACCGGAAAGCAAGCACGCCCTTGAACTTCTCATGGGGTCATAAAACACACTTCCTGTTCCCAAATTGGCCTGGTTCGAACCCTGGAATGTACGCCGTGTCGTTGATATTCGTCTTCACTCTCGCTGTGGTTGTGGAGTTTCTGAACTATTGCAGTATCATCAAACCGGGCACAGACAAGGTGGCCACGGGGTTTTTCCAAACTGGGTTGCACATAGTTCGTTCTGGGTTGTCTTATATGGTGATGCTAGCCATCATGTCGTATAACGGCGGGGTTTTCCTCGCCGCCGTTGGTGGCCATGCCTTTGGCTTCGCGCTTTTTGGGAGTCGGGCGTTTAAGAAGTCTGAGAAGCCGCCGGATCTTCCTTCCACTAAAATCTGAAACAGTTTGACAGTTTCGTACTGCCCATTTCATCTTTATCTTTTGGTTTCTGTGGGATTGAGAAAATTCAAGTTTCTCGTACTTGGAAGTTGGAACACGAACTTTTGATTTTACTATTGTCTTGTCCTAATTGCTACTACAAAATAACACATTAGTTCGAAAAGTGTGGATGGGCTATTCTGTTAGCCTTAGCCCAAGCCCATGCCCAAGCCCAAGTATGACTAACTTTATTCCTCATTTGGGTGTCGAAACTTCCTTGTTTTCTTTAATTATTTTAATTTTTAAAATTATTGAATAAATTAATTTTAACTTTTAATAAAAAATCTTTCTGTTAGACTTTTCTTCAAAAATAACAATAAAAATACGTATAAACATGACATATGAACTAATTAAATATTAATAATACAGTGATTTAATTAATCTCTTAAGTTTGAGTTTGAAATAATTAAACACGATTCAAAATAATAATTTATTATATTTATCTTAAATTACCGGTTTAAGTTAAATTTAATTAGTTCAGGTCTAATTTAAAAAATAATCATTTCGGTATGTCAACAACATTTGATGGTTTTATATATATGAATGCAAAAAAAATTCTTAAAATTTAAATATCATGTTTTTTTTGTTACAATTAAGAGAAACTAAAACTAACTCATAAAAGAAATGTCACAGGCATCAACCCATACAATCAAGGAGAGGGTTTCAGGAATATCATCCCAAACTTGAAAATTAGAAGCAATGCCTGACCCAATTTAGCCAGAAAATCTTCTGCAAAATTACCTTCACGAAGCACATGCCTAATAGAGCAACTCCAATTCCTAGCAAGTAAAGCTTGAATATCCACAATCAAAACAGACAGGGGATGTGAAAAGAGAACAACACAAGTCACCATCCGCACCCCCTCCATGGGGTGCCGCTATTAGCACTCCACTTTTTTATAACAGCACTCCCACTAATTGTTTTAAATACAAACTGTCAAAATTGTCCCTAACTTCCAAAGCCAAATTCAAAACATAAATTTTTGTTTTGGATTTAACTTTTCTTATTCTTTTT
>JAOSBP010000002.1:20864904-20881408 GCA_027563825.1 Erythroxylum mucronatum | reverse complement strand
CTCCATATGTGTAGGTAAAACCAAACCATCCCAATACATGTGATCATCTACTCCATATGTGTAGGTAAAACCAAAAATCAATAACATACACTAACTATTGAATGGTGTATCTATAATTAGTGGCACACCATATTATTTTTATCTTTTATAACAACTAATTTATTTTATCGTTAACCTTATTTTTTTGAATTTTAATTTTTAAAAGAAATAATATATTTAAAAATATTTAATTACTTAATTAAAAATTTTAAAAATTAAATTAAACAATTAAGCGTGTTAAATTGATTAGGTCGTATTTAAAACGAACAATAATAAAGAATTTGGTACTAAAAATGTCGTCGTCATCATCCTTCCTCCTCCTCCTTAACCGAATCAAGAACAGGAGGTCTCGTCGGCCCATGACTCTCTATTTCTTTGTTTGAATCCAAAATGCTGATTGTTTGGTTTGGTTTAGTCGCGCAGATTCGACGATAAGACCCTCCAAATTCTGAACTGGAATTTGGTCTCCAAAGACGTAAAATCGTCTTTAGAAGCTCGGTCGAGTCTGCGGGAGACGTTGAGGGTCGAATCTCTTCCCGCAATCCGCGACGCTGTACGCAAAACTGTCGAGGAAAAGCTTCTCATTCTCGAATTCTTCATTCAGGCCTTTGCTCTTATCGGCGATGTTGAGGCAAATTCTTTTTCTCATTTTTATGTTAAAACGAACATCAAAAGAAGCAGAAATGTGTCAGTCTTTGTGTTGTTTTGTTTTATGGTAATTATGATCATGTAGAGTTGTTTGGCACTGAAATACGAGGGTTTGCTTTTGAGGGAAGTCAAATGTGGGACTTGCCATTGGCTCCAAGTTTCGCATACAGAATGGATCAACTTTTCTCACCAAGCGCTTCACTATGGCTTTTATTCTATCGCCAAACTCGTAAGCATATGAATATGATCAGAGTTATCTTGTTCTGGCGTTGCTTAACTTTACTGGGTGTCTTTTCTCGTGCAGTCATGTGAAAAAGCTCTAGTTTGCTTTCAAAAGAAAGATTTTGTTGATGAGGAGTCACTTACCGTGCAAAACATGAAGAGACTCAGGGATCATTCTGTCAAATTGCTAGATTCTGGCTGTGGTATGTATGTCTCCTCTCTTGCACGCCTGATTCCTATACACAAATGATGGAGATCCTTGTTCCATATTTTGACATTTTAGTCTCGCTTCCTCATGTTTGATGTTGCCCCCGCATAAAATGAGCAATGACAGTGCGCTAGTATTCCACCTCGATATGTGAATCAACATTATAAAGCCTAATACAAGTGACTTTGAATTTCTGGTGTTAAATTCAAACCACCACAAATAAACAAGTTTATGGTCAAACAGACTATAAAACCACAGGTTTGCTGCCAATTAAGTTGGTAATTCTCATTTCAGTAGGGAAAAATAAAGTGCACTAAATTCTGAAATGATAGCTTGTCATTTGTGTAGGAAATGCTATTATGAATTTATACTTGGGGCTCATCAGTTCTACCATATAAAGTAGCTTTTGCAGTGCCAAGCTACTCTTTTGTGTGTTCTGTATTAGTTGGAACGTTAACATTTTCTTTTCATCCTAGTCCCTGTTTACTCCCCTTTAGCAGTTTTTTATGAAGTTTGATCATGATTTACGCATAGCAAAATCCGAAAACAGTTTATTTTACCTTAAGAAGTAATGCAGAACTATGAAATATGTTTTCTATTTGTCGGTGACAAGTTGAACAACAACCTAATTACTCACCTGGAGCAGTCATCCTTTTCGTTAATATATGCAGAATTATAAAATTATACTTTGTATTCTCAGTCAAACAGCCTGTTCAAGTGATGTTTATGTATTTTGTTTTGTATTTACCTCCTAGGAAATCTTACGGTTCTAATCCCTTCCTCCGAGTAGTGAACACTAGAAATTTTATGTCAAGCTCCTCCCCATGGTATATTATGTACTTGGAATTAAAGACTGGGACTATGTTTGCTCATTTCAGTCCAAGCACAGGCGGCAGAGTACTTGAAGAAGAAGCTGCTTGCCAAGAGGAAAAACCCTTGTTCCTCTGCTGGAGAAACAAAATCTGTTGCTAGCTCTCTCTTCAGAGATGGAATCAAAAAGCGAAATGTGCAAAAATTAATTGAACACCAACGTATGCAACAGATTAACGTGCTATAATATGACTTGGTTGCATTGGTTCAGGCCAATGAATATTCATATAATTTGAATATTACAATGTTTGTGTCTCCACCAGATACTTTTTATGGGAACTTAATACTGACGTAACACTTTTATGTGGTCCCTAAGTTAGAGAGACCGAGATCCTCATCGGAATCCCTCCCTGTTGAAGCTAATATTCCTTCTTCCCCGTACGAATCATATTCACGAAGGGCGGCAAACAATAGAGTCGCATGCACCAAAAACTAAAACCTTAACTCCTGTGCTAACTCTGATCTAGATGATTCTATCCTCATTTTTTTGGGTCTCACATATTTGTGTGAATGAGATCGTTTAGAATAGAGTTAACACAAGATTATGGACCCAGAGAATTTGATCCCGATCTCAGATTCATACTTTGTAAACAAGAATAAGTAAGGGGAGAGTTTTGACTATAGTGAAACAAGTATTTTTTTTTGGTAAATTAGAAAAAATCAATAAATAAGTAAAGATATTTACAAGAAGGTTCACAGATAATGCCACAAAAGGCTCCCCCAGCGAAGCCTCAGGGCAAACCAAAATAAACTAAGGGATACCGCACCATAGAAAGAAGTAACCCGAAACTCAATCTACAGTAACAACAAGAAACCCAAGAAACAAAGCCAAAGAAAATTCAAGAATACAAGGAACAAGGAAAACCTAGCTAAAACAACCAAGCCGAAGCTAGCTACCTAGGAGAAACTGACATAAAGATATGGCATATCCATGGCCCCATAATGACCCAGATGAATACTGCCGCTGATGAAGAACAGTGTTGCATCTCCAAGGAAGGCTAGGCAAGCACGGACAGCCCGAAGAATCCTCGAAAGCAGTGACCTGAGAAAGACTTAGCAATAACCTGTAAAAGAAAGAGATTAATGAAAATTACCTCCTCTCGGTGTTTAGGCAGAGATGTTCCCTAACGTGGGAGATAACTCCTGAGAACACACGCTCCTCAGCCAAGGCTCCATTCTTGAAGATTCGGGCACTACGTTCAGTCTAGAGGTGTAAGATGTAATTAAAAGACCATGTTAATTAATATATAGAGAAGACAATAAAAGAACAATCTTAGTCTAAAGTTCATATTCAATTTGAATTATACATTGATTATACCTTCGAAGTTATTTCTAAACTTTTTTTAGTTTTAGTTGATTAAAGAGAAACACAATCTAAATAATTCTATCTAATTAACCCTAGCTACTGAACGACTTAATTCACGTGCATAAAGATTTAATATAATACTTGATTTAAGAATTAAAAAGATCGATGAAATTGGTCATATGGTTGCGTTTAATTCAGTCAATTGTTCTTGATACGTTCACTGTCTCCCTTGATTGCCTTGCCATATGGTAGGCCTTCTTTGGACCATGTTGGACGTGAGGTGGAGCCTACATGGCTAGGCATGCTGAGTTGGACATGGAGTAGTAGTTGCAGACTTCAGGCATCGTGAGCTAGGAGTTGAGGGTTATTGAGAGGCATTATGCCGATGGCGTAGGACAAATAAAGCCAACGTTTTGTGGTTGGAATGTTTCCTTATTTCATGCTATTTCCTATTTTCGTGCATTTGTGTTTTCCAGTTTTCGTGGCCACTAGGAGTAGTGGTGTAGTCTGCTTAGGATGCAAGTTGTTTCCTTGTATCACTAAAGACCATACACGACAATGCAAGGGATTTTGAAAGTAAAAAATAAATAACGAGGTAGCTCACATTTGCGTCAAAATGAGGATGTGGTACCTTCTAGCTCTACTTTTTGTGATGGTAATTATGATTATTTATCTTATGATGATCTAGATGAATGTTTTGATGCTATAAGCACAAAAAGGAAGGAAGTATCTTCTAAGTATAAAGAGATTTAAAGAATCTTATGTGCACAATTGAGAATGAGAAGTTGAAATGTGATATGTATGACGTGATATAATCTAAGAGTTTAATGTTTCCAACGAAGATGAAAATGATTTATTGTATTAAAATGAAGATCGATGAATAGTATACTTCGAGCAAAAAATTGGGTAGTATGTTTGGAGCTAAAAAGAACTCAAATGATAGGCAGGAAATTTGTTTTACTTATAAAAGCTCACCATCCAATGCCAAAACTATTTTTATGAGCGGCATACATTTATATAATAAGCCTATACTTTAATCATTACATAAGATTGTTGCATCTTCTATATTTATACAATAACCATATGCTCATCCATAATCCTTTAGGTCTTAAGCAGAAGGGAATTTCTATGCATTCAAGTATGGTTCACATTCTAAACCTAGAAATACATAACATTTAAAACAAAAATAGCTATAATTTTCATTAAAGACCACATAAAAAGATTGTGCCATAAGTTCTTTATTTTTATTGGCCTCTTTATCATCAAAATAGCATGCAATAAATTCATTATCATTATAAGACTAAACATTTAAGAAAATGCATTACACATGCTGTATTCATCATAGGTTATTGATTAATGTGTTTTACTACAAAAGCATGGTATAATTATAGCTAGCTCTAGGATTAATCCCATGAGAAATAGAATTACTAGCACTAATTGTCTTTCTATTATATGTTAACAAAATTATGGCGATATAAATTAAAAAATAAAATGAAATAAATCAACATAATTGATTAACTAGAACGAAGATCGAACCCAGAAACAATTAATAAAGACAGTGGCACCTAAAATTCAAATCCCCCTATGACTTTTTATGCAATTAAGAATTTACATATCAATTTAATCTAAAGTTCAATGAACCGTGAAAATTTTCAATTATGTTAATATCTTTCTCAAGATTATTAACAACTAATCTTAGGTTGAATAATTGATATTTCTTTCTAATTAAAACCTTTAGAATTGCATTAATCGATTTATGAATTTCACTATTAGATTTGACCTTAATCTAAAAGATTTATGTCGACCTATTTCTAGGTTTGTATACAAATTCTTTTAACTATACTAGATCCATTCATACAAAGGATTTCTCAATCTCAATTACATTAAATCAAACATTAATTATCATAAAATTATTTCAAGAATTATAAATATCAAATAACTGAATCTCAATGAAACTAAAATAAAATAAAATCACTACAAGGTCCATCCTAGGGTTCATCTTATATAGTTAACATAAAGGATTTAACTCCAAATCATATCAAACATAACGTCAAAAATAAAGAAAAAAATAGAAGATTAAAGGAAACATGAGAAAATCCCTTTCAATCTTCAAGAAATTCATTATAAATCAATGAAAATTCACTCTAAAGGAGTTATTTTGCTTATTCTTCATTCTCTTTTCCATTTTAAGGCATGTAATTGTGCCTCCTAAGCTTCCTCCTTACTTTGCCTTTTATAGTTAGTACATGATCATATTGATGTCTATATACATTGAAAATCATGAGATCCTCAAATCCAGAGCAAACATGGGCTCAAAATATGAACATATGCAAGTACATAAGTGTGTTCATCTTTAACATCAACGTGTTTATGATTGCGTAAATATCTTGAACTTTAAAACATATATGAAAGTATGTGGACTTGTTGATTTCTAACATAGGTGTGTTCATGACCAAAATGAGTGGGTTCGTACTGTGTAACTCTCTAAAACTTTAAAAAATTTATGTTACATTAAATATGGTCATGTTGAAGTACATAAGCAAGTATATGAGTGTGCTGATCTCTAACATGGTTGTGTTCATGGTTGCATAACTCTAAAAATTTACAATAACTTGTTTTATGTGAAATACAACTATGTTGATGTATATGGGCAAATACATGCTTGCAGCTCCATAAATTCATTAAAATAAGTCTAAATTATTCCAAATTTGTTTGAATTTGTTCCTCTTACTCTAAATAAATGAACTATGACCTAAAAGTGAAATGTGAATGAATTAAGTACCAAAAACAATGGAAAAACTCAAATAAACAAGTGAAATGCACTAAATTGGTAAAAAGATAAAAAATAACTCTAACATTTACATATGAATACAACTTGAATCCTAACATTTCACAATGTTAAAATTAAACCCTATCATTTTTAAAAAAATCCAAATTAAACCTTTTGTAGGCAGAGAATCCAACGGATACTTTACTCTGGCAGTTATGTGGTAGAAATATATAATCTTTTAAAATTAATTTGGCCCTATAATTCCACTTTTGTGCCACATGGCTATATAAGCCCCATTCATTATCTAATAATTAGTCAAATTATTTTTTAATTTTAATATATCTTAATTAAAAATAATTAAATTAAACCTTTAATTTTAAATCATTAATTTTAATATCCCTAAACCTAAAATGACAAATCTTCCCTCCCTCTTCACCATGATAAAATAATTTATACTACTTACGGTACTACTTCTAGTAGACGTCTTTGAATCCTAGAAACCAAGACTAGTTGCACAAGTAAGAACAATCTCATTCTTACCTCAACAGGGTAAGAAAAAACTTCCTCTCAAAATTATTTTCATCTTTTTTTAAAGTTAAATATATTATAACAAATTAAAAAAAAGAGTTACATAGCCTTACAATGGAAGCTAAAGACTATTCAATTAGCCTAGACAAATGTACAGTACATAAGAGCAAGATGTAAACTAGAATATAGTATTGTGCTTAGTGTTGCATTAGAGTGGCCCCTGAATTTACTCATATTTCTAGCTCTCTACTTTTAGTTAAGAAAATCCTTAATGCATCCTCCTTAGTTGTTTGCTCACCTTTGAAAATTCTAGCTTTCTTTTATTTCCATATGGCATATATAGAGATTCCTATGGAGTTAACTATTTGCAGTTTCCTCTTTTTAGCAATATAGTTGGTTCCTTGCAACCATTTTAAAATATCTTAAAAGTGGAGGAGTTTTTGATCTAGAGTTAGGAAATCTTGTACTCTGACCTAAATCTAGTTAGTGTAAGCACATTCAAAGAATAAATGTGATATGGATTCATTTTGAAGCCTACAAAATACACAAGTTCTTTATAAGTTTAGGAGATTAACCATTCCTCAAGCATAACTATGGCATGAAGGAGACCTTAGAAGACTAATGTTTTTTCCACACTAGTTTAGCTCATCCCACTTTCCTTTCCTTTGTTCTTAGGAATTCTCTGCAAGAGTAGTTAGAGAAAATGCCAGATGAGAGAGCTTTCCATATATCTGTCATTAGTTTGTTGGTGAGGTGTAATATAGTAAGAGTAAGGTTATCTCCTACGAGTTTTTCCTATTGATTCCTTACTACCCATTTATGGAATTTAACATTCATTTGAAATATACTTTCATAAAGTACTCTTAAGTTGGATAAGTGAAGTGGTCCATTCTTCAGTCAATGTTTATAGAAGATTAAAGATTTTTTTCCCATTGCCTATTATGCATGTTATAACATAAAATCAAAGTGATTGGGGCACTTTTTTTAACTCCTATAGGCTTTTCCTCTTTAGCATATATGTGTGTGTACCCATCTGGACTATAAGTGTAACATCCCACTCTTGCAAGAAATGTACCCGACATCTGGAGTGATATCCGATTACGTACCCCGCAAGGGTGGCATGCTAGAACAGTCATTCAGTCAAAATTCATTACAAAATTTTTGTTTCTTTAAAACAATGTACACGTATGTGGAAATCATTAATCAAATCAGGATCACTTTATTTAAAAACATTTCCATTCACAAGTGTTACAAATATTTCAAACATTAGTATTCAACAGCCACTTGGGCCCATTTCAGATGCATAACACTTGCAATCATAATGTCATTTCATTACCAAACCATTCGCATATACTTTGTACAATTCTTGCGGAACATAATTCAAAAACACAAAATCATTGAAGACATATGTAGGTGCAAACTGATCCTGACCCTTAATGTTGGACCCCAAACATTTTCTTAGAAGTTAGAACTATTAAATGAGAAATTATTGGCAATTAGTTATGAGTAAAGAACAAATGAATGAAAATTTTTGAATGAGAAATGATAGACAAGAGTAAAGTAGTGAATAGGAAATGTGGATAGATTCATGTTTTGCTTTGGTGTTTTTGGTGGATAAAAGATTTTGAATTGGGAAGAATTAAGGTAAAGTTATAAGTAAATTGAAAGCAAAAATGAAGTTGAATATGTGTAGTAAGTTGATGAAGGATATGTATATATGTATATTTTCTGTTATTAGTGTTCATGATTAGTCATGGATTATAATTTCTTTATGGATGATGTTGATTTGAAATGGAGTTGAGAATGAGGAGTAAATGAAGTAGGAAAGGTGATCTTGGTATGAGTTGTGTTAAGGAAAGATTTTTGAAACAAAATGGGTAGTTGATCTGGAAAATGTTCACTGAGTATACTTCAGTCTTTTAGCCACAACTTTTTCTATAGTTATCCAAATGAGATGATTCTTAATTTGGATTAAACTAGAGACATATGGATACATTTCTTATGAAGACATCAAATTTAAATTCTATCTTTAAGAATCTCAAAATTTGTCATGAAGTTGAGAACTGGGTGTAGTATATTGGTGGAGGAATGTAAAGTTCATATTCTGACTTTAGGGGAAATTCTGGATTGATCTAGATAGAATTAGATAAAGTTGTCTTCTATAAAGTTGTATGTCTTTATTTTATCTTTATAACGGTATATATCATGAGAATTTTAGACATTACAGTTGAAAGTTATGATCTTTATAAGTAGAGATGTTTAGCAGTATAGATAGTATCGTCTGTGATGACATCATATCGTCTGTAAAAATGTATCATCTGTGATGACGTCATATCGTTTGTGATGATGTCACATCTTCTGTAAAATGTATCGTCTATGATGACATCATATTGTCTGTGATGACATCATATCGTCTATGTTTGACTTCTGCTTCTTCTATCTTTGACCTTCTGTATACTATCGTCTGGTCCTAATTTTGACCCCTCCAATGATAGAATTTGTCTTCAAGATCTTCATAAAAGTTGCAGATCTTGATGTCCTCTTTCAAATCGTCCAAAGAAAAACTTAATCCTATGTCTATAGGGAAAGTTATGGCAATTTTCCAAACCTTGTATCGTCTGATGATGTCATATCATTTAGTGATGATGTCATATAGTCTGTACTATCTTTGACCTTCTATATGATCGAATTTGTCTTCTAGGTCTTCACGAAAGTTGTAGATATTGAAGTCTTCTTTCCAACCATATAAGAATGACTTTTATATGACATATTTATTAAAAGTTATACAAATTTTCCCAAGATAGGTTTAATATGATTGAGGACCAAATCTTGTTTGATTCTTTCGGCCATAATTTTGTTATCCGACCTCCAAATGAAGTGATTCTTGAACACATAGATTTCTAACACATTTCTTTTTATGTCTCCATGAAAGGTTATAGCTTTTGGTGTTGATTCAAAAAAGATTATTTGAATCAAAGTAAGGTTATCGATTGGAAGAGTATGAATAGGATGTTTTACTGAACATACTTCAGCATTTTGATGATTTCTAGATCGGTAGAGCTCCAAATGAGATGATTTCTGATTTGCGATAAACTAGAGACATGGAGCTACAAATTTTAAGAAGAAATGAAATTTAATTCAGTCTCTAAGACTTTCAATTTCTGGATGGAAGTTGAGATAGTGTACTGTTTCAGTTAATACCAGTCTGAAAGTGTTTGGGCCTTAACTTTCAGATTTCTAAACCAAATTGAATGATTTTGGTGTCATTAGAAACATAAGACAAGGGGAAGAAATGGACTTTTTGGACTCATTAAGGGTAGAAATGGAAGAAGAAATTGTGGTCTTGCATTTTAAGAAGAGAGAAGAACGAAAATTGAAGAGAAAAAGAGAGAGTGTCAAGAAGAAGAGAGAGAAATATGAAAAGTACATGAGAAGGAGAGAAAGAAGAGAAAACAAGCTAGGGTTTAATTTTTCTTAGTCTTCAAGAGAGATTTTGGAGTTGTTCAAGAAGAGAAAAAGGTAGAGGAAGATAAGAGCTTCCCTTTGAGCTAAAGGTCCCTTCATTTGGTGAAGAATGAAGGTAAGATCATTTTTAAATCTTTTGGATTTTTGAAAGGATTTTAGTACATGGAGTTTAGAAAATGCTTGGGTTTAAGTATTCTAGAACCATTTTAGTGATTGTGCTTTGAGGGATTTTCAATTGAAAATCCTACTGAGTGAGATTTTTGTTATTATATAAAGGGATCAAAAGAGGCAAGAGGAATAAGAGAAAAGGCATTTTGAGTAAGTTTATAAACAAGAAAATCAAGGTGGGTACATGTTTATAATAAAGTAAATACGCCACTAATATTTTCTTTGAATCAAGAAAGTTAAATGATTTAAATTGCATCATAAGTGTTGCATTTATTGCTTCTTGAATGAATTAAGAAATTGCTATATGTTTGTTATATGAATTGTGTTGATAATTTATGAAAAGGTTTTTTAAATGATTCTTTTTGAAAGGATACAAGTTTATGAAATTAGGTTTTCAGAAATCATGGTTCGACATATCTCATGTTTATGAAAAATCATGTTTAAAAAATGTGCCATTTTGGGCACCAAGTTTACAAGTCATGAATTACATGTTATGTGGGTTTATGGTGGTCCCCTAAGTTAAGTCATGTGCACGTTGACCAAGTTAAAGTTTTCCCACCTGTCTGTTAGTGGCATGGAGCTCCTTCATAGACTCCCTCAAGTTTACGACTAGATAGGACCATTATGTAGAAATGTGTAGTGCGTCATGTTTATGGATCCACCTAAACTATTTTGATGTGCTTCTGTGCTTACGATATGTGAATAAGTTTGATGCATTCATGTTTTATAGTTTGAGATTTTTGACTACATGATGAGAATTTTTAGAAACAAGTGCTTTATGAACTCAAAGAGAACTTTCTATGACAAGTGAAAGTTTTCAAAGGGTTTTTGCTTATTTTCCGTTATAAACTGTTACCCACGAGCTTTCAAGCTCACCCCATTTCTGTCCCATCTGTAGGTGATAGCTAAGAGATCAAGTGATCAAGAGCCTAAGGGAATTGCTTCAATTTTGCTATTTTTGTATTTTGTAATAAGAAAATGGTGTGGCTTCTGATATGAAAATAAAGATTTTCAAACTTTTTTGCTTTAGAAATGAAATGATAGATTAAAGTAGTTTCGGTTGTGTATGTTCATATTGACTTCCTTGTAAAATCGTTGAGTTGGAGTAATAAGTTTATTTTGATGTTTGACTATTGTGGGCACACCACCCTTGTGGGATGATGCGTAATAAGGGTTCACAGAAATAGCCCTACAAGGAACCACGCTCAAGTATTATGGTATTCTGAACACGCGGAGCGTATCATGATATTCTGAAGAGTTGGATTCCGGAATCAAGAGGGATTCAACAGTTATGGTATCAAAGCAAGAAGATGAATATATGTTGGTTAAGGAGATTTTATGGGAATACGCTCACGTTTCATGACAGAGCAAGTGTTGGGCTTCGGAAATGAGACCCAACACTTAATCCATATCTGATCTCAATGGTTATAACTGAATAATTCCTCAGAACCTGAAAAGCCACGTTGCAATTTATAATAAGTTTTGCAAACTCAATGAGTAAACCATCATTGATGATTTCACCCAGGTCAAATACACAAAATCACATATTTCACATATATTCATTCAGATCATGAATAATCTAAATACTCACATTATCATTACACATCATGTTATCATCACAAATTTAGAACAGATATAAATATAAATACAGATGCATATGAGACTCCAAAATTCGTTATTATTGTTGTGACTGAGTGCTTTTCACATAAGTATACAGATACTGGCCTATTGAGCTCTATCAGAACAGAATCACGGAGCATAGCTCTATGTGCAGAAACAGAAATCACGGAGCAAAGCCCTACGTGCAAGCGCTTTCATACTAGCTGCTACGGTCACAACGCCTTTATCTGAGCATGCATTTTATGAAATGCACCAAATACAAAATATGTCATGTATAACAGTCACATATGATGCACAGTCAGAAATCTTATAGTCATCGGACCTAAGTCCGGCATTCAACTTTCGTTTAGCATTCAAATATCATTCATAATTGTCAAAGCAATCAGAACACTTCCAATACATTCCCAAATATTAAACTCCTCGGACCTTAAGTCTGGAATTCATAAACAAATCACAAACAGTTCAATAATTGGAAGTCAAACAAATAAAATCAATCCTAGGAAAATCATCTAGGTTGACTCACAATACGCTCCAATATGCTATTGCCTAGATAGTCTCGCAATGTCTGACTGGTGTCCAATGTGCTCCTCTAAATCATACAAAACACATTTACAAATATCACACTTTTGCACAAATGTATAAGTATTCCTTCATGCACATCTATGTATAGAAAATATGCACAATACATGTTCAATGACAATCTCAGGTATCTTATTGTGGTCCTTATCACCATATCATTCATATGTCAAAACTCTCATAATTATCATTGTACTTAGGGTTTGGACCATAATTAAACAAAGTGAAGCTAATTTCATAACCCAAATGATCATTTCAGATTTTTTTCTCATAATATGCTTTCAGGTCAACTTTACATAATTATTTTTGATAAGGTAAATGACAAAATTAGGCAACAGTTCCTTCTAGAAAATTGTTCTCCAATGTCTTAAGTTTCTAATGATACCAATATCGTACAATTTGATTCATTATTCTATGAGTTATGCTTAAAATACCACAGACTGTCTACATTTGAAATTTTGGCTAATGCATGATCATGCATTCAAGTTTTACACCTCGTATCTCTCAATTCGAATATCCAAAAATTATAAACTTTATACTAATCAAAAGCTAAGAGAATACGATATAACTTTTGTGAAGAAACCTTTGTCTGATTCGGCCTATATCAATGCAGTTTATTCAATGACAATAGGACCTGATTTATGTCCCTGGTAGTACTACTGCCTAAGCCAAAACTTACTTTCAAGCTAAATTTCAAGACCCTTAAGGATAAAATTCAACTTGAATTTCTCTTAACATTTGTAGCCAAATGTCTCTATTTGAATTGAAATCAAGAATCATTTTATTTGGAAATCTACAGATCAAACTATAGCCAAAATACCGAAGCATATTCAGTAAAAACATTCTAGTTATCAAATTCCAGCACACCTTAGCATTTTCATCCTAGCACCCCCTTTCGGGATAACTTTGCATGATCATTATGACAAGGAAAATGGTGTATTTCAGTAAAAATTTCTTCTAGACAATTGTTCCACTATGTTTCCAGTTTCTAATAACACCAGCATCATACAATTTGATTCAGTATATTGAAAGTTTTATCCAAAACAATTCAGACTCTTTTTAAACTGTAACAAAACTCCTAACTCTACTTCCAGCCAGTTTTTGAAATGCTTAAAAATATAATTAACATTTGAATTCTTCAAGAAATTGTAGAAATATGTCTCTAACTTATTCTAAATCAATAATCAATGTATTTGGAAATATACAGCTCCAGATATAATCAAAATACCGAAGTCTATTCAATGAAAATTCTCCAGTTCATAACATTCCAGCATACATCTACACCAATATCTCATATATGTCATTCCAATTTAGGCATAATTCTCATCATACTAAACATATCATAAACACTAATCTTTTACTTACTTGTTCAGTTCTAATCCCAACTCAAAAATCACTCTAAATCAGTACTCCAAACATGCAAAATCATCAAACATTCAAGGTGGAAATTCGAAGGATTTTAGCTAGGGCAACATGGTAACTATATTCTGATTCTCTACTTAATTTTGTGAGGGTGAAGCACGAATTATTGGTGCAACAATCAGATATGAACGCAAACAAACATAGGGAGGTGCAAGGAAGAGTGTTTCGGTGGTGTGTGAGAGGAAGGAAGAAGAGAAATGACCATAGCTGGAGTTGCTCCTGCTGAAACTTACACCTAAGGTGTTAGGTGTCATCCAATGGAATGGCCATATGTCTTATGGCATGTTCAACACTTATCAAGCACAGGTGCTTCCAAATGTTTTCAACTAACTAGGTCACTTGTCCATTAATCAACTATGTCATTTGTCATCAACTTACCAGTCCATTTGTCAAACAATGATTGATCCATTTGTCACTTAATTACTAGTCCATTTGTCACCAATTTAACTATGCCAAATGTTACTCAATTTTAGGCTAAATCATTCAAATTTTTCATGCATCAATTTATTCTACCACTTAGCATTTTTCCTAGTCTAAATATATCCCAAAATTTTGGAATTTCCTAAAATTAACCAAAATTTTCGAAACAACAAGTAGCAACACTAAATTAGTTTTTAACACATTTAAACCACAATTCTCAATATAATCACATTTATAAATCAATTACACCCTAAAATGTAAATGAATATATGTACAATCATATTCATGGGCAATAATCAAAATTCTCATGTATGTGCAAAAATATGCAAAGCATGATATGTATTTTCTAATTTCTTATAACTCACTATTCTCGCCTTAACATGGGTAACGAGATGTTACAGATTGAGACCCTAATTAGCCTAATATTCAAGCTACATCTATCTATAATAATCTTCATTATTAAAAAAAAATATTCAAAACCTATTGCTAACTCTTATAGATAAGTTTGAATATATCTAAAACTCTCTTCTTCATTAAGGATCTTTGTCAAGCTTTGATATTATAATCAAAGAATTAATTATGTAAACCTTAGTATCATTCGAATGGAAAAATCTATGTCATCCCCCCGTACCACTCAATCCTCTTCTCATCAAATTTCTACCTCATAGAACTTAGCTAAGAAGAAGATACTCTGTATCTACTATAAAAAGATACTTTGCATCTATTATAAAAATATTAGTTATCACATCTTTAAAGTTAGGAAACGACCCAAGTAAGGTAACTATATAAAGTTCTCTAAGCTTGCTATTGCTACTATTTCCACAAAGGGCTCAATGGAGAATACATATCCTAAATTCTCCTTAAGAGAACTTAAGGCACCTATATAGCAAAGTTAGCCAGATTTTAATATTGTTTTATCTCATGTCATATATGTCACATCAAGTACTTCCTTTTTATGGTACCTTGGTTTTGCTTATTATAACCATATGAACTCTAACTCCTTTATATTTTATTCCTCAAAAACTCTTATGCCATATATTGTCCATACTATCGATAATTCTACTATGAATATTCAAAGTTTAGGTACTATTCAAATACATAAGCTATGTTTGCATAATACTTTCTTCTTCCTAAACTCTCCTTAAATAATATCTATGTTGGTCAATTATATAAACTTAATATTAATTTACTTTTTTGGTTTATGGTTATACTATTGATTTATAAATAGATGAGATTATTATGACTGGGCATAAGAATGGACAACCGTTTAAAATTACCTCTCTCATTCTTTCATCCAAACATATTGTTGGTACTGTTACATCTTATATATGACGCTATCTTCTCTGTTATCTTTCCAATCTTAAACTAAGATCATTAATTTCTAATGGTTATTAGAGTAAGGATAAGTCTGAAAAATCAATTATATTTCATGCTATCTTTTTAGAAGTCATAATTACATTTTATTAATAGTAATTGTGCCTTTTCAACTCCCTTTGATTAAATTTATTCTAATGTTCAAGGACTTTCTCCTCGTGATATCATGGGTAGTTTATGATATTATATGTTTTTAGTTGATAACTTCTCTAGATATATGAACTTATCTCCTGCATCATAGGTCCACGATATTTTATATTTTTATTTTTTATAACCATGAATTAAATTTACTTTTCTTATAAAAACCAAAATCTTGCACACTAATAATATTATAGAACTATTCTTTTACCCATTTTGTTAATCTATAAGGAACTATTATTTAAAGATCTTATCTAGATACCTCTCATAGATGCATTTTTTAATACCATTTAAGCTCTTATCTTCTCTTCCTCTTATTAAGAAACCTTTTAGGAAAAAGGTGCTCATATTGTTGTCTATACTATCAATTGCATCCTTACTCTAGTTATGTGCAACAATTTTCCTTATAAATGCTTATACAATCTTGCTCCTAGCTACCAAACTCTCAAAGTCTTTAGCATTGCTTATTTTTTTTCTTCCTCAGCCGTATGAATACACTAAACTAGAATCATAAGCACGATTATGTTGTTTCCTAGGATGTGATATAGTATAAAGGGTATAGGTGTTAGGAACAATTGTTCCAAAGACTTTGTATCTTATAGTATGTGACCTTATTAGGAACATAAAATGTTTTCAACTATTTCAAAACTTTGTGTAACACCCAAATACCCCCTGGGAGGATATGTGGATGCCACCCAAGACAAAACAAACAAAACAGACATCACACTGA
>JAOSBP010000002.1:20831048-20846904 GCA_027563825.1 Erythroxylum mucronatum | reverse complement strand
GTATTAGATCCAACCATGCATTGAAAGCACCTCCTATAATGTGCTTTGTAAAGAAGAGCTAATAAAAATCTTCATAGGAGCTAAATGGCCTTGATAATGAGACCCCCTATCCATATACCTTTTTACTCAATGCTTACAAGTCCTAAATAGGTTGATGATATACAACATTCAGAGGCAGAAAGGATTTGCATACTATTACAAATGTAAAGAAATAAGGGTTTTCAGTCTTTTCTTTGTAAATGATTTATAACTTACTATAAGGGCCTAATACATCCTCACTGATGTGCTCATAGATTCACTCAAGGCTTTCAATCTATTATCTAGATTGGCCATCAAATACTGTAAGGGTTATATCATTTTATCTACCAATACTAAGTTATAAGCTGACTATTTAATATCAATCATATGGCTCAAGAATAAAGGCACCCTTTTCATATACTTACATGTGTCCATTAACTCCTTATGTTAATTAAAAACCTCTTATATAAGCAATCTATAGAAGGGTGATCAATCGAAATAATTGTTGGCGTTCTTTTATAGTAAGACTTTAGCTAATTGTTTATGTACTAAATAACATACAAATTTATTATATTTCCTACTTCATTATACCAAATAACATAGAAAAGGAAATAGAGAGGTTGCTTAAGAACTTCTTATGGCGAGGGAATGTAGAAATTCTCAAGAAGCGAAGGTCAAGATAATGAAAGCTTGTAAACCAAAGGAAGATGGCGGTTTAGGCATTAGATCAATAAGAACCATCAATAACGTGTTAATGAAAAAAAGGATATAGAGAATATTTACATATAAAGATGGCATGAAAAACCCTAAAGTAACAATTTATGGATCTTGATGAAAATCCTTAAGCTCGGGATAACTTAAGGAGAGCGATTAAGTCCATTATGAACGGAGAGCAAATCTCTTTTTGGTATGACAACTAGAACAAGTTAAGACCATTTGAGTTGATTCTTAAACTCTAATAGTTGATATATTTAATCTATGAAGGAGTTTAGGTTAACAAAAATAATTGATAATAGAGAATGAATTTACCAGTTCAGAGGGCTTTCTCTAGTAATGGTCAATATACCAAGATATAGGCCAAATCCCAACGAGGAGGATAAGATAACCTAGCTTCCAAACCCTTCAAACACCATTACAAACAAGTCCTATTACTCAATATTTGGTAATTCATCCCTAAAATTTATTAGCATAAGCTAGTTTGGGATGGTTATAGGCTCCCTAAATCTTCCTTTATGTTATGGCTAGCAATTAAGCATAAGTTTAGAAAAAAGGCCAAACTTAAAAGAAGAATCAATGGATTAAATATATCAGTTGCTTATGTAACCTAGAGAATGAGAACATTCAACACCTGTTCTTTAAGTATCGGTTCTCATAAAGATTGATAGGTGGTTTATTTTTTTAGTTTTATAAGTTGTGTATACCTAAAGATTGATGGGTTTGTTTTCTTAGTTTTATATGTTGATGATATTTTGCTTGTTGCTAATGATATGACAAGTTACATATGACAACACATTTTCTATCAAAGAATTCTGAGTTGAAAGATAAAGGGGAAGCATCCTATATGATAGGAATTAAAATTTACTGTGATAGATCACTAGGATTGTTGGGACTATCTCAGAAACATTATATTGAAATAATTTAGTTGACACGTGACACATCTTAGTGAGAGTAATCTTACTTTATATTTATACAAAATCAATACTTATAAAAATTAGGAAATAATAAGTATTCTAAATAAATATATATTTATTAAGAAATCATTTATATCTCCAAAATTCTAAAAAAGTACATGTATAAAATTAAGATACAATATGCTATGCATTTATAAAATGAAAGAAATATTAGATAGATATTAATTTATACACTATTAAATAATGGTTTTGATTTTATTAAGAAGTATGTACCTATAAATACAAAATAAATATACTATAAAATATTAAAAATAGAATATATTATACTTCTTAGCTTTATATTTAATCAAAATTATTCAAAAAAATATCCATTTTAAAAATAGAGAGTAGTGAGAGAGGCTCCTCATTCCCTTTACATTGCCTTACAATTCCATTAGATCTTTGACCCTTTTCTATTTTTGTCCTTCTTGTTTCCTCACCCTCACGATTCACTAACCTTCATAAACCTTCCAGCTTCTTAAGTTGTTGTGTTGTTCCTTTTCTTTTCTCTTTATCAAAGCAACTGTGGATGTAGTTTATACAGCAACTATCAACAACTCACAATGCTTTTGGTTACTATTATTATTTTGACTACCTTAACTCCCTTCTAGTTGCATTCATCCCTAACCAATTTTCACCTTTCTTAGCTACTGTTTATCCCTTCTTTATCCTTTTTTCCTACCTTTCCTTATAATAAACATTATTTCAACTTTTCCTAATGACCACTTTCCTTTTTCCTAAAATAGATGAAACTTGAACTTTTAGGCTTGCAATTTCCTACTATCTTAGAAGGGATTTAGAGCCACTCTTTTAAATAAGAAGGAATAATACTTGTTTAAGAAGCATAAAAAAGATAGGGTTCTTCGTTTGAGCAACTCCTTCTTTTTGAGAAAAAGATAAATAAGCAAATAGGAAGCTTAACAAGAGCGTGAGGATATTGCGTTAGGTTTTGAACATGTGCCTCCAATAAACAAGCTAAGTTATTTCCCCTAATCTAAGGATTTAAAGGAAAAAAACATTGTAACTCCTCCTAAGGAAGTACTAAAGCAAGGTACAGTTAAATAAAACACTTCGGTAATTTTTTAGTTAAATTATTTGCTTATCTGGTGATGCACTTTTGGGCTCGTGTTAACTTAAAAAGGGTTATATTATCTAAGGTGATAATTAATAAACAAGTTCTCTTTTCCTTTTAAGTTTGGAACAATAGAGGAAGATCATAGAATTTTGGAAGCTTCCCTCTAGCACATGAATGATAAACCCATCTTCTTGTATAAATGGAAATTAAGTATGTAGCTAGAACAACAAAAAATGAAACATATACCAATTTGCATCAACATTTATAGTGTACCAATTGAATATTGGTTAATGATTGGACTGAACTATCTTGATAGTTATATAGGAAAGCCTACATAAATGGATGAAATCGTAACTACAATGAAAAGAATTGGATATATAAGAATTTATGCAAGTTGATTTTAGCCAAATCCTTTATAAAGTAATACCCTTCATGAGATTAAAAGAACTTGAGGAAATGGTGAAGGACATAGTTTTTGTTTCCTACTTATGGAAACCTACTTTCCAATAATAGGAGAAAGAGTAGAGAAAACCTGGCAAAACTTTTACACAAGGTGGTTATTATGAACTAATTTGAATGGAGAATCTAGAGAACCGAAGCTAATATGCAAAATCATATTCCTAGAATTAAGAAGAAATATAACGTACTAAATATAGAAGCCGATAAAGGGCGTGAGATGGAAAGTGTCCAACATATTCAGTAAAATTACCTAAATCAATTACAGAAAATGATATATGTATATGAGTAGACTAAACATATTGAATGTAATTAAATCCTTAAAGTAATAAGCTTATAAAAACATAAAAATTGAGGGATGGGAAACAACAAAAATCTTACGACAAACAACTTCTCTGATAGAAAGACTAAACCTAATGGGACTCTAGAGATCTTCACTCTAGTTTTAAGGAAATCAGTTAGAAAATCCAAGGCTAAGGGAACTAAAAACCCCTCTCCTCCTTTCTAATATTAGTAAAGTTGTTTTCAGTTTACCCTCTGACATCAGACTATATACCCATTAAGATCTATAATATAGTTCAGTTCCCTAATCAAATAATCCCTTTTTATATTTATTAATTACATTTTAAAACTTAAGGGATTCCAAGAGGCTACTGAAATAAGTATAATAGAGGAAGTAGAAGAACATAAACAATATAAATGTATCCAGAAGTTTTAAATGGTGAAAAAGAATCTAAAGATATTACATCATAGATTTGTAAATAATAAAGCTCTCAAAATCAAAGAGAAAGCTAAGCACAATCAAAGTTGTACAAATATCGTTTGAATAAGATCAAAGTTAAGAAGGAAAAGACTACAATAGAACACTATGTTAGAGATCTAGATTTCAGTGGTTACTAGATAAGGATAGAAACTTTGCTTTCTTCTTTTAGCCATACCAGCTAAAAGAAACATAAACAAAATCTCTAACATTATCAAATATAATGGAGAGAGGTTTTAGGGATAAAGGGAGTGCAAGAAGGAAGTTTATAGGTATTTCTAAAACACCCTAGGCTCTTTTATTAAAAAATAATCTTCGGTGCAAGTCCTTAACACTTTTATACCAAAAGTAATAACTGATAAGCAAGGTCATAAACTCATTAGATCTATCACCCTTTAAGATGTTTAAAGAATCATAGTGCTAGATCAAAGTATAAGTTAACAAAGCCATCACAAAATTCTTTAATTTTGAAAGAATGCTAAGGGAGATAAAGTAACCCTATACTTGCTTAGTCCTAAAGCTGCATAATCATAACTGGCTCAAGGATTCAAGACCTATAGCTTATTATAATACCTTATGCAAGATCATATCTAAAATCCTTGCCACGAGGCCAAAAGAAGTACTAGAACCCTTTATAAGAACATCACAGAGAGCTTTTATTAAGGTAAGAAAAATTGATGAAAATATATTATTGGCATAAGAATTATTGAAGGGATACCAAAGGAATGCATCCACCAAAAGTTTTTATATAAAGATTGACTTTCATAAGGCCTTTGATTTAATCAATTAAGAATTTGTATTACACTCTCCGTAGGCATTTATTTTGTCATAAAAGTTTATCACTTGGATTGAGCAATGTATAACAACTACTTCTTTTATTATTTCAATGACTGGAGAATAGACTCAAGTAACTGAGGGACGAGAAAGAGTTAGGTAAGGATACCTTCTATCTCCTTACCTATTCTTAATTTTTGTAGTATTATTGATCAAGCTCATTAAACATAAAATTAGGAGGGATTTCTCATTTAGATATCATAATAAATGCAAGAAATTAAAAATATTTAATATTTTATTTGTGACATACTAATGTTCTATAGATTTTATACTTATTCAAGATTCTAATAAACTTTATCTATTCATTTAGCAAACTTTCTAATCTCAGCATCAATTAAGATAAGAGTTACATGATAGTCTCAACTGTAACTGATACACTCATATTTTAATATATCTTTAGGACTTAATTCAGAGTCATTTACATTCATTTTACGTTCATGTATAGCTGGTTTATCATGTTTTAGCATTATTCAAGGTTCGTTGATGTAAAATGCATAAATGAAATAAATAGACTCGAATTGTACCGTTTTTGGATTTCTAGTAGACTTAGACTCGAATTGTACCGTTTTTGGATTTCTAGTAGACTTGACCTTTAGTCATTATGGAATTATTATCTCGAGATTGGTTTAGCTAAAAATTTTGAAATTTCATACTTAACTTCTTGACTCATTGGCGGATTTTTTGGGATCAATTTAAGATTTTTCTAATCTAGAATTCAGGAGAAATAAATTGCCAAATGTGCATCAAATTTTGGATCGCCAGAATGACCTTTCAATGATATTTCAATCATAACTTTTGACTCAGACAGTGGAATTCTGTGATTTAAGTCTAAGATTGAATCTAACTCAAAGAAAAAGCTACTGATAAAATTTGAGCTCCTAAATCATCACTGTTTGGTTTTTATGCACTGTCAAAATTGGCCCTGAAAAATTCGCAGGAATGTGTTTCATTGTATGTCTCTAAATTCGGTCAGCCACCTCATCATTATGAGGGGTATAAAAATTGACTTTTATCCCTAGGTTTAGGCAGTAGCATCCTCTAGGTTTTTCTCTCAACTCCTAGCCAAAATTCTTTCTATCTTCTTTTCAATTTTAGATGCAAATTCCTTGGAGAATTGGGTGATAGATTCGTTTTACAAGGTATGTGTGGCTAAGTGTTTAATTCAATTGTAAAGGGTAATACCCCTCGAACCTATATTAATTCATGAGGATTTATTAATTCATGAGGATTTAATCTTAATCGATTCTTGTGTTCGTGATTTGCAATCATATGTTTGAATTCTGGCATTTTAATGATGGAATTGAACTCGTAAATCTTAAAATCCGTAATTAAGATTTATAAGGGATTTTTGGATGCTATTTGATTAATCGATGGTAGTAGTTGCTAGATTAATTGATTTATAGCTAGGTTGTTGATAGTAGTTGTCAAACCTAGCTTAAGAGAATTCGAACTTTGTTTTAAATTGATGATAGTAGTTGTTGAGGTTTTAAAGGCAAGATCATTAAACCGACTATAGTAACGCTCGTACGCGACATAGGTGGATTAGTAGTTATGAACCCTATGATTGTTTGCGAAGATTTGTTTTCTTAGTAGTTAAGAAGCATAAAATTAGTAAGTTGGTGATCCTTTGATTATACAAACACGATAATTCCGAATAATTCCTATAGTCCAATGAATTAATTAATTAGTTTCGTTGGCTAAATCCTTTGGAATTGGAGTTTCCACAATTCTGTTTTTATTCTAATCTTTCAATTCTGATTTCTTCTGAATTTTGATTTAGCAGTTGTTTAATTTCGTGATCTTTAAATTTTGAATTACCGAGATCAACCCCCCCCCCCTAATTTACTTATTTTCATACATTAGTTTGAGTTTGGTTTAGATGAATTCGCTGAGTCTTGTTTGCACCAAATCCAATTCTATTTGCGCCAAATTATCTTTTTATTTTTGTTTTCCATTAGTTGTTTCTGTTTTCTGGTTTAGTTAGTAGCTTACATTCAATATTGAAACATTTAGGTTAGAATGCATTTTATATTTTTGTTTCATTTCAGTTTTTGTGTCTGTTTTCGTTTACTGAAATTTCATTGACAAGTTTGGCAATAGTTAGCATTCCATAATCAGATCTTCGAGGGAACGATCCCTACTCCCATATACTACTTATTGTTCGTGTAGGGTTAATTTGTAAGGGTAACGACACCTTGTTAGTAACTAACTTTAGGCTCAAAGAATGTCCTTCTTATCACGTTTTAAGATTAAAAAAAGACCATCTTTCATATATTTGGGAGTCGTTATTTCAACTAGAAGACCAAGATATGATGATTGTTAATCTTAGTTTGATATGTTTGAGAGGAGAATTGGTTATTGGTGCAACAAAAGTCTAATTTATACTTGGAGACTTTAGCTTATTAGGTTTATATTAAAGGATCTCTTTATCTAATGGATCTTGCATATGGTACTACCTAAGAATCTTACTAAAGATCTAGAAAGAATCATGAGGAATTTTATAAAAATAGGAGATACATATAAGAATTCTAATGTTAAAGTCAAGTGGAATAATATTGGGGTGTCAAAAGAGGAACGAGGACTAGGTATATGGCTATTACAAATCATTAGCAAATTTTTGTAGCTAAAAAATTTTAGAGGCTTCTTGTAGATAGAAAAAAAAAAGACACTTAAGGTGTAATCAGTTCACTCACAATATTTAAAGAACCAAAGTATATGGGAAATAAAAACCTAAGTATAAGACATCACAGACTATAAACCAAATACTTAACATAAGGGGTAAGCTTTGGGAGATCAAGTATAAGATTAGTAATGGAGAAAATACATGGCTCGAGTTTGACAGGTGGAGTAAAAAGAGTCCCCTATACCTTTTTCTTGAAGTCTCACATTTGAGATATATACTATACCCCAATGTTAAGGATAAGGAGATTATAAAAGGTAATGACTGGCATGCAAAATTTTGAGGCTTCTCAACCATTTAGGAAAATCTACTTAATTATAACCCCTTTTAACACTTGAAAGGTAAAATAAAATGACTAGATCATTCTCCAGTTCAATTTACCAATAAATGATGCTACCAAATGTTCAAGAATTCTATAGCTAAATGTACAATGGAGAATTCTCAGTTTTCTTTTATCATACAGCTAGCTATTAAAAACAAATTGAGCATACTATATATAACTAAAATCTCTCAAATTACATATTCAACCTACAGAATTTGTAACAAAGAGAATGAATTTATAGACCACCAATTTTTTTTAGATGTAGCTTTGCTAAAGAGTTATGGCTGATAATTCAAGCGTATATAGTGACCTAAGCATCCAAAAGATAACAACTAAAAGAAGAGTATTACCTCTTTAATTTAGCATTAAGCTCGAAGTTATGCCATTTGGAAAGAAAGGAATAAAAGAATTTTTAATTTCAAAAGCCAAGATCAGTAAAGGTTCTACCAAAACATATTGGCGAGAAGAAAGTATTAGCCAACATAAGACAAAACCAAGTAACAACAAGAACGGTAAGAAGATGTATAAAAGGAAGTAACATGAGACAAACTATAACAAAACAAGAAAGTTAAGTGGTGCTAGTAAGAGCAGAACAGTATATCCAAGTATATGACTGATCATTAATAGAAGAGAGTGTTTGGTAATATCCAAAAATGGAAAGCAAAAAGACTTCAGGCAAGTGAAGAAGAACTTACATTATAAATGGAAGGGACTGACCCAGAATAGGTTGATGCATATGCTCCAACTAGGGTCATTTGAGAAGATAAAAACACTTTGTAATTCTGAATGTTGTAACTTATATTGAAGCTTATTACATTAGCACAATTTTCTTTAATTTAGAAAAGATTATTTAAAATCAAGAAATAATATTAAAAATGTTAAATAAAATCAAGAAATAAATATCCATGCCAAGTATATGAGTTGAATTAGGTCAAGTTTAATTAAAGTCCATTCCATAATTTTTAAAAAAATTTAATTCCATACCTAATTTGACCTATAAAATAGATCTCATTTTCAAAATTAAATATGTCTGATTATTAAATTTTTAAACTTAAATCCCAACTCAAAACTCCATATTATAAACTTCTAAAATAACTATAGAAAATGTAAATTGTGTACTAAAATAAAATAGATTTTTATAAAGTTATTTTAAAATAAATAAAATATATTATAATATGTGTAAAATATTAATCATAATTCATCACAAAACTAAATTAGATAAATAAGTGTGAATTCATAATTTTGATAAGATTTAATAATACAACATTATATGAGCATTGATTAATCTAAAGCAAATATTGGACGACAGTCAAAAGTTAAAATGATTATAAGTTATTTTTAAATATTGGATTTTTTCCCCTAAAAAAATATTGGATTTTTTTATTCTTTTATAACTTAAACTGGACCCTTAAAATTTTAAACTTGAACTCAATCTATAAGTTGATAATTAAATATTTTTCCATTTTATTTATTTTTTTGAAGAAATAAAGATAATAAGATTAAAGGCGATGAGAATAAATCTCAAACAATACATCAGGCATATCAACCCATAGACGAAACCTGCCATGGCGAATAGAGTTAAGCGCGAGCAGGTGGGCACACCGATTCGCTTGACGCCTAATCCAAAAAACCTGAATATCTAGCCTAGAACTAAGAATGGCCTTACAATCGAACACAAGCAAACCAAAAGCAGAATTATCCTCACACGAGGAATTAATAGCGAAATATAAGGACTGACAATCGGTAAAGACACAACCAGGATCAAGTAAAGAAACGGAAACGTAAAGTAAACACTACCGCAAAGTAAGGGCCTCCGCCACGGCCGCTTGATTACCACCTTCTTCATAGCCAGAAACGGCTAAAGAAAAGTTACCTTCTGCATCTTCTATAGCCAAACCAAAACCCACCAGATCCAAAGCTTCGAAGATAGCACCATCAACATATGCAAGCCAAGAAGCGTGGTGGTGTACTTGGGCCAAGTGAATGGGAGGCCCACCAGGCTGGACTCGTGTCGCTGTTGCCTGCAATGTGGAGGAAGCATGTTGGAACTCCTCCAGCATAAGCCGGGCAGACTGAGTAATATGTAACGGATGTGGCCTGGTATTGAACCATAGGAGAGCATTGCGGGCTGCCCAAAGTTGCCATGCCACCATAGCACCTAATTCGGCCCTCCGCTTGCCGAAGGAAGAGAAAATGTGCAAGAATAGATCCTGAAAAGACAAATTCATATTAGTGAAAGGAAAGTCGGCTAGCCTCCAAACATCTTGGGCAACACAACACGTAACAAAAACATGGTCCACAGTTTCCTCAGCAGGGTAAAACAAACATGGCAAGAGAACATTAATCCCACGCTTATGCAAGTTATCCCTAGTAGGGAGCACGTTTCTACCCAATCGCCACATAAAATCCTGAACCTTTGGCGGAACATCAAGCTATCATAAGTGCTTCCAAAACACACCAACACCCATTATACTACCACCATGGCGGAAGAAACGATAAGCTATATGATAAGCAGATTTGACCGTATAGAATCCTTTTCGATCAAAATGCCACACTAACTTGTCTTGATGTGCGCGAAGACTCAAAGGAATGCTCAAGATTCTTCTCATATCATTGACAGAGAACAAATCCGTAAGCTTGGAAATATCCCACTTCCGTGGGACCGCAACAAAAAGATCACAAACCCGCAAAGCATCAGGGATAAAAACAGAGCCATCCTCCGGATAAAAATTACCCTCACGGGGAATCTAAGGGTCCCTATTCACATAAATACTACGCCCATCACCAACCCTCCATGTGACCCCTTGCTTCAACACCTTTTTAGAGAACAAGACACTCTTCCAAACAAAACTACACCTGGAACGTGGAGTAGCGGATAAAAAATCCCCCTGAGGGAAATATTTAGCTTTGAGGACACTGTAAACGAGAGTGTTGGTATCGGTCAACAGCCGCCACCCTTGTTTCCCTAGCAAAGCAGTGTTAAAATAGCGCAAGTCACGGAAACCCATTCCATCAGAAGATTTATGACAGCACATACGATCCCAAGCAAGCCAATTAATACCTCCATGATCCCGCTTGCCATTCCACCAATACTTATTAAACATGACCTGCAGCTCATTACACACAGACACAGGTAATAGAAACACATTCATGTAGTAGGCTGGAATAGCCTGTGCAACAGATTTAATCAAAATTTCGCGACCAGCTCTAGATAGGAGACGACTATTCCAATTATTCATGCGCTTCCACACCCTATCTTTTAAGAAAGAAAAGATCTATTTTTGAGTCCGACCAATTAATGAAGGCAATCCCAAATACGAATGCCCACTGATAGGAAGAGTAACATGGAGAAGCCCAGAAATAGCATGTGTTACATTCTCATGGATCGAGGGACTAAAAAGAATGCCAGACTTAGTGAGATTAATAGACTGACCTGAAGCTGCCTCATAAGTGCCCAGAATAGCCTTAACGGCTGAAGCTTCCTGAAGGTTACCCTCAAAAAAGAGAAGTGAGTCGTCCGCAAAGAAGAGGTGAGAAATCTGTGGGCACCCAGGACCAGCCCGAACACCATGAATCAAGCCCCTGCGCTCGGCATCTTTAAGTAAAAGAGAAAGGCTCTCCGCCACAAACAAAAACAAATATGGGGAGAGAGAATCCCCTTGCCGTAAACCCCGAGAAGGAACAATGGGCCCCACTTGTGAATCATTGACATAAATTTTATAATCAATGTCCATGAAGCATATTTTCATCCAAGTCAACCAAACCGGGCCAAAACTCATAGCAACCATCATATCACACAAATAGTCGCAATTAACACGGTCATAAGCTTTAGCAATGTCTATTTTCAAGGCACATGCACCATTACGACCCTTAGCTCGACGCTTTAAACTGTAAATAGTCTCATAAGCCACCATAAAATTATCCGTAATCAAACGACCCGGAATAAAAGCATATTGATTCTTAGAGATCAGCTTATGGAGAACAAGTTTCAACCTATTGGCAAGAGACTTGAACAGAATTTTATACAGCACATTGCAAAGAGCGATAGGTCGAAAATCCTTAACTGTTACTGGACTCTCACATTTAGGAATTAGAACAAGCAAAGTTTCAGTTAAAGAGTGTGGGAGGGTACCTTGGGATAGCCATAAACGACAGCTATCGGAAATATCCTTGCCCATCAAGGGCCAGTTCTTCTGAAAGAAAGCTGGATTCAAACCATCAGGGCCAGGCGCTTTATCTGGGTTCATTTGAAAAAGGGCATTCCGAAACTCATCATCCGAGAACGGTCGCATGAGGGCAACATTATCATCATGACTAACCAATGTCGAAACCAAACCAGTAATGGGACGATGGTGAGAGGCGACAGTGCCTTGGAAAAGTTCACCAAAATAATTCCTCACTAAAGTTTGCAGCCCAGCTTCACTGTGAATCCAAGAACCCGAGGCATCCTGAAGTTTGTCTATCCGGTTGCCACGCCGTCTAGCCTTAATACTATTATGAAAATACTTCAAATTCTTGTCCCCATTTTGTAGCCAAAAAACTTTAGCTTGCTGCTTTAATCGAATCTCATCCTCAGCCAAGAGAATATTCCATTATTCCTTCAGGTGTTGGATAGTGAGAGGATCCAAGCTATCAACTTCCGAGTCAAGTTTCTGTTGAACAAGATGCTTTTGCTACCACCGCAAGCGATTTTGAGCCGTCCCCCAGGTTTGAACATCGTCAATCACCTTATTCCTTCTACGAATAAAATCATCATTTGCCGAGCCCTGCCAGGAGCGTAGCACAGTGGCAAAAAAGTCATTATCTAATAACCAGGAATTATCAAACCTGAAGTTGCGATTTGTGCGGCCAAGACGGCGTGGAACAAGCTCTGTCCAGTTTCTCCCTCACCCGATCCGGCGAAGACCCCCTGTACACATACGTAAACATAGAGCCCATTGTGAAGATATCAGCCAAATTCGAATCCATTAATGCTTCACGAAATCCATTTACCGACACATAACCAAGGAAGACTACTCCGGGCAGCAAGGGATCGCAATAACTGCCACGAGTCCCTCCTCCTAGTACGTTCAGGGTAGCCATAGAAACCTGTAAACCTCCAAGTGCGCCCAGAACTTTGAAGTTCACAATCAATGAAATTTGCAGAATAACTCTGAATAGACAACTGTATAGAATTACTCCACATAATGGAGAGGCCGCCCCCAATGCCAAAACTGTCAACTGAAAAACAGGAATCAAAACGAATAAACGAACGTAACGCTTCCATCCTAACACTATGAACTTTGGTTTCAGAAAGAAAAACAACTGCAGGTCGATGTCGAAGAATCAAATCCTTCAATGCTCGAACTGCCCGAGGATTACTCGCACCTTGGTAGTTTCACACTAAGAGCCTCATGGCCGTCGGTCGACCTTCGAAAGGGAAGGTTCGACCGTTGGATGCTGTGTTGTAGCCCTTTCCAAATCTTTTGGTGCAGAAATAGAGGGGGTTGGAAGAGGCAGTGGGAAGCGATTCCTCTTCTTTGGATTAGTGGGTTTAGCCATAGGGTCGTCTTCCATAGGCCCATTGGACCCGTGACCCACAAGCTGCCAATCAGTATCCATATCTCCAGCAGTAGAAGATGTAGCGGCAAATTGCGGATCAAAATTCAAAGTCCCACATAGGAAGGAATTTTGAAAACTTTGGGAGGGCAACACAGCACAATTTCCGCCAACCAATCCCTCAGAGTTTGGAACACCCAAAACCGTAGTACCCATCGCGTCTGGCCTCAGCCAAGAACTCGTCGGACGCTGCATCCATCGGCCAGCCGCCCGCAAGCTTTCATCCCACATCGGCTTTAAATCTTCGCGCTTATGATGAAGGAGTAAATCACAGAAAGAGTCAGTATGTCCCAACTTCCCACAGAGGAAACAAAAAACAAAGATCCGTTCATAGGAAAACAGGGCATAGAACACCGAACTGTCAGGGTCAACAATCTTCTTCTTCCTACGAAGTGGTTTCGTGGTATCAATCCGCACCCTAATCCGCATCACATATTCATCAGTAGCATCCTTGCAAACAGTACGGTCATAGTCAAGGAAAGAGCCGATGAAATTGCCCAATCCTTTGGCAACCAACTCAATCATATAACCAGGCCGAAGCTTCCGAACCACCACCCAAACTTCAGTAAAAATAAGGGGGATATGCAGAGGATCCTCACCAGGTTGGATTCGATGAAGGAGCAGCAAATGTCGGTTAAAAAACCAAGGAGTGCCATCCAGAGCCTTGTCCAGATCCACAGCCGCATAGAAACGAAAGAGGATACGTTTGGCTCCCAGATCAGAAATAGAAATGCCGGCGAGAGGATGCCATAAATCAGCCAGAGTCTCCTTCATGGACACAAAGTTAATGCGAGTATAGGTTAGGAACATACCAACCAAACACAGATCAAAGGTCGATGGGCAAGGAGTAGAAGAAGGAGGAATAGTCAAGCTGTCTTCTTCCTCATCAGACAGAGTCGGGCGGTGAAGAGCGGTGTCCATGGAGAAAATCTGGTGAGTCGCCCTCTATGGGATGAGGCGAACAGGCGAGAGGAGAGGATAACGCAACTGGAAGATCTGCGGCGTTTGTAACATGTAGTGGAAGCTGGGCAAGCGGCGCAATCAACGAGAGGCACAGGAAGGCATTTGTAACATGTAGTGGAGGCTGGGTAAACGTTGCAATCAACAAGAGGCAAGTGATGAAGGTGGGTTCACATAAAAATCCCTAGAAAAAATGGGAAAAAACGAGAGGACGAAGACTCATGCCACGTAGGCATACGAGTGACTTTTCCATTTTATTTGAATTTATAATTTATAATTAAAATTATGACATTATATACTTATTAATGTAATATAAATTCTTTATAATAGTTATTTAATAAAAACTTTAAGTAAAATAAAAATAAAGGTGTACTAAATAAAACAGATTATATAATCATATTAATAAAAATAATTACATATTATACAATTACTTATGTTAATCTAATAAAATATAAAATAACTTTAAATTAAATGGTACAGAACATGTAGTTTCATTTTATATAATTTTCGTTGATTGACACGTAAATAATAAAGGCATACATGTTAGATTAGGCCCATATAATTCAAATTAAGAAGAGGGAAAGTACAACACTTTAGAACACTTGCTTATTTTATTATCCAATATTGGTACTATGTTCCGTCGTCGACTCGTCGTCGTACATAGTCGTCGGTTGTCTTATTCCGCGGCTTCCTTACAATTTCTGTTCTTCTTCTTGGTTTATGTTGCAGCTTACCCGTACAAGAAAATGTAATGACGAGACGAATCAGGATGAACAAAGCCTGATTGGGCCTTGTAACTCGGTAAAAAGAAAACAAAGCAAATCAGTATCGTTGTTCCTTAAAGAGATTTTAGTGGATAAATGCTAGTGGGCCATTCTCCATGTGTCTTCTTGCTCCTCGTCGTTCAGTTCCTGTTCTCACACCACGACCAAGCAAAAGCACAACTAATATCTTTGTTTGCATAAGCAACTTGACGGAAACATGACCTCTCAACAGCCCACCACCCCACTTGGCACACATATGCAGTGCAGTGCAGCTCTTCTCCTATCTCGACCTTAGTTAGTGACCCCCAAAATCTAGGGGATTTATAAACCAAAACCAAAACCTAAACCTAAACCAGACCCTGTACCTCTCCTGATGCTCATAATCCAATTTCTTTTCTCCCAAACTTCCACCAACACCCATATGAGAAAGCACTGACTTTTAGCAGTAGTTTCAATTATGTGCGTTTTCTTGGACTCCAAGGGATCCTCTACATGGAGTCAACACAGACTGATGATGATGACCGTGACTCCTGTTTTTTCTTCGCTATTATTATTTAATTTTTTAAATAAATTATTTTAATAATAAAAATCTTTAAATAAATTCATGAATTAAATTTTTTTTACGGTTAGTAATTTTCGTTCTTTTCTCTTTCAGACTTTCAGTTTTTTGAGTCAAGAGTGTGAAAAGAAATGAAAACAAAAGTCTCATAATGAGCCAC
>JAOSBP010000002.1:20814958-20829932 GCA_027563825.1 Erythroxylum mucronatum | reverse complement strand
TGTTTCTTTGTGATGAAAGCTTATAATTCCATGCCCTTGTTGGGTTAATCGAGTTTAGGTAGAACGGCATGTTACGAGTGAGAGATCTCACTTGTTATGTTGTGGTGGTAAATGAGTCTTTCTGTTCTGTTTTTCCTGTTGTTCTTTCTTTAATCAGATGAAACGAAACAACTGATTTCCTATGTATTGATGCTATTCAATAATACATTCAATTCATATTCATTTATAAATTTGATGACTTGGATATCTCGGGTAAATTATTTCTCTGATGTGCTTTTGTGCTATGCACCTTCTAAATGGAACTTTTGAGTTAAATTTCTTGCGAGTTATAGCTTCATCCATGCTAAGCATGATTATTCATGTCTTGCATGCCAGTCTGACTGTAGAATATATGACAGGTGAAGAAGTTGTCCAACTCCAAGCATGGCTATTAGCTCGGGTATTCTTCCTAAGGGCCAAAAAGAAAAACCAAGTCTTCTCCTTGAGGTATCTTTTATAAAAAAGAAATTTCTGTACCTATTAGATTTTGGAGTCAAAGTTTCAGTTTGTTATGGTTGATACTTCAATCTGGAAATTTCAGGTTGCTAATGCAGAGAAGCAGTTGTGGGCTGTCATCCTTAAAAAAGGAATCTTACACTCTGATGTCCAGGGCATGTACCATAAATTATGTTCTAGCTATGAGAAACTTATTCTAGATGATCACAAACTGGCTGAACTTCAAGATGTTGAATATTCATTGTGGAAGCTTCACTACATGCATATTGGTGAATTTCGTAAAAGAATGGAAATAGTTTCTCCTAATGAAGAAGCCAAACAGTCAAGAATGCCTCAAAGTGGTGTTGCTACTGACAAAAGCTTTGACCTTCATGGCATAGGATTTAAGTTGTTTTTATCAGAAGCAAGTGAATTTTACCAAAATTGTTTGGTCAAACTTGTAAAATACAATGGTCTCTCTGAAGACTTCTACAGACAGAGTGGCAGCTTTGCATCTCTTGAACCAAAGAAAATGCAGAAAATACAGTTTTTATGCCATCGATTTCTCGTTTGTCTTGGGGATCTTGCTAGATATAGAGAAGGATGTGAACAATCTGATAAGAAGAGCCATAACTGGTCAGCTTCAGTCACTTATTACTTGGAAGCGATAGCAGCTTGGCCACATGGTGGAAACCCCCAGAATCAGGTATTTTATGCAATTATCTTTATGTTTAAAATATCTGCTCAATCATTAGAGACTTTTTTCTTTTGAAATTTTGCAGCTTTGAATTTTTGTGCTTTTGAAAGTTACTATCTTGATGATCATGTTCATTTGTAGTTGGCAGTGCTGGCAACTTATATTGGTGATGACTTCCTAGCTTTATACCACTGCATAAGAAGCTTAGCCATTAGAGAACCTTTCCCTGATGCTTGGAATAACCTTATTCGGCACTTTGAAAGCGTAAGGCCTGATGTTCCTTCTTCTGTATATTAATACTGTCATCTACAGGTTGATATCAATATGTGTTTTTATTTCTTACTTTCTTTCGGCACTTCATATCAGAACCGGTCATCTCATTTCCCTTCCCTTTCCCACGAGGCCCAATTCGATTTCTTAAAACCAGAAAACAGTGTCTGGAGCCATTCTCTATCAACTACTGATCTGTGGAATGGCAAGATGGTGAAAGCTGAAAATGAAGGCTTAAGAGAAACCAAATTATGGCCATTGCTGATTAGGATGATAAGTTTTTTCTTCATAAAATCAAGGTACCACTTACAAGGTCTTTCTGTTCTAATAATATTTCTGGCTTGTATTTGATTAATTTCTTGAAGAATTGCAATTTACTCAGTTTTATATGTATGGCGATAAAAAATCTTGCAGTTCTTACAGTGATTTAAACAGGTCTGTTTATTCGGTGCTGCATATGTTGTTTTTTTTCCTTCACTGTCTTATCTAATTGCTTGGACCATATACTGTATCAAGAGGAAAGATCTGTAAGAATTGTTTGGTGATCTCTTTATTAAGGATTTCTTCCTTGTGCGTACTGACATAAGGAATATAATGCTGCAACATTAGACTACCATTTTTCCTGCATGGAATCTTCAGCTATTAAATTTGGAAGGCAAAGCTTTTGCTTCATTTTCTGCTAAATTTGTTTTCGAAATATTCACGAAGCTTATCGTGAAATAATTACAGATTTTTGTTAGCATAATTTAGACATCAACATGTCTAGCTGTCAGGTATCAAAATCTTGCAGGGTATGTTTGATTCTTATGCTCCTCTATTTGATTGTGCATTTCAAAGTTTTGCTGATATTATTGTAATGTCTTTCAATGTAGTGCAGTCTGGATGACTTCCCTGGTACTTTTGCATCTACTGTGAAGGAACTAGATGAGTTGATGAAAGTAGATGATGCAAAGTTCCAAACACTAATAGAGTCATATCAGGACTTGGGTTCAGCTAAAATTGGACCTTTTCGAATCCTGCAAGCTGTCTCTGCACTTATTTTCGCCATTGAGAATCTGATACATAGACCTGAAGTGAAGCATGTGCAGAACAGAACCCATGGAGATCACCTTGTGTTGACTCAGATGGCAGTGTCTTCAACATTCATTTTTATGGGACGCCTTGTTGATAGATGTTCCAAAGCAAAGTCATTGGAGTCTTGCCCAGTTTTGCCAGCTATATTGGTTTTTGTGGAATGGTTGGTGACTGTTCTTGATGACACAGAAAAATCTGGATGCGATGATAAAAGTAAAAGTGCTATGTCTTACTTCTTTGATGTTTTTGTTGTACTTCTAAAGCAGTTAGATAGAAATATTGATGACGGAGAGCCTCAATGCTTCTTTGCTCTTTGGGAGGACTATGAGTTGAGGGGCTTTACACCATTAGCTAATTCACAGGCTTCACTAGATTTCTCAAGTCACTGGAGAAACGCTACTGACTTCCAAAGTGGATTCAAATGTCGTGCTCACCGCATTATTAATGCTGCGTTCAAGATGACAGAGAAATCAAACAATATTCAGCAATGGATCTTGTATGATAAATCTAAAAGAAAATTTGATATGTGGAATAGGTATCCATATGGCAATGAAGTGGGAAAATTTGAAGCTAGTACTACCGCTTCCAAGGTGAAAGAACATCATCAATCAAGTCAGAGTGCTGCTGTAGATTGCGAGAAATTGATCATTGACAAAAAGCCAAAAGATTCTACTGATGGGCTTGATAAATCCATTGCCATGGAGGAAGAAGAAGTCATTCTCTTCAAGCCACTGACAAGGTACAACTCTGCACCTCTTGGTTTTACGTTTGATCAACTGCCTGCAAGAGACACAGGGGATCAGGCAGTGAGTGCTGATGAATGTCTGCGGCGTGCTCAGTCACTCTTAACAGCTCAAAACTCAGCTCACAATGAACCTTCATCTTTCCATTCTGACCTCACAAACTTCAGGCGCAACAAGCATCTGAAGAAGCAGGAAGCGCACTCATCAGAAGCCTCAATCTTCAGTTGGCCTCCCTCTTTTGGCAGCTCCATTCCTGCTGGACCACCCTCGCTGAGTTCTTGGGTCCTTGATAGAGGTAGTTTGAGTGGTGAAAGAGCAAAAGTCAAAAATGATTTCAGCAAACATTGCTTGACACCCATAGACGAGATGGCCACTGCATCCTTGCATGATCTCTCTATCAAGGAAAATGAGGACTGCCTCATTAGTCCCAGTCATGGATCTGCAACTGACTATGGTTCACCTACTTATCCGATCCCAGTTCCATCTGCCCCTTTCCTCCCTGATAATGACTGTTGGTTTAATGGAATTCAATCTACCTTTTCTGACTACAGTAGTTCTGGAAACATCAGCACACCAAATAGTTGCAGTGATCCATTACAAGTGAGTGGCCATGCAAATTGGACTGTTCATAATCAACATCATGCTTATGGTCATGGTAATCCAGGTTTTATAGATAATTATTCACCAATGCGACAAATGACATCATCTGAATGGCTAAGATATTATAGAGAAAGTCAAAATCTTGAGCGACCTGCTGGTCAGGTTTGGCCTGTTCATTCTTACAATGGTAGGAGCACAGGAAACTTCCATGACCAGGGCATCTCTAGGTCTGGTTTTTTCTATCAACGAGGAACTGCTTCATCTCTCAGCCCAGTGATTTATGGTGATGGCCAGCCCTCACTTCCTGGTTTCCCCCTTGTATATGGTAGTGATCAACAGAGGAAGGAGAAGCTTTTTCTTGGCTATCAAAGGCCAAGCCCTTACGGGTGTGGTGCTGTGAATGAGCCTGAGCCGCTTTTGCAGTATCTTAAAGAGAAAGAGTGGCTACTTGAGCAGGATCCAACTTGTAGAGGTCCTCCGTACATGGGAAGTTGAAAACATCTTCACAAAATTGTTAGATGTGGCATCTCATAATGGTCCTCTTAGGCCAAATGTTCATTTCAGTCTAGAAAAGTTGGTTTGTATGTTTTTAAATACTTGCAATACATAGGTATGTATGTGTGTATCATATCTTACGATCTAGCATGCTCCGTAAAGGAGAGTTTAGGGAAATTGACAAACTTGGTTGTGCGATGACTGTGGTAATACTTTCACTTCATGCCAATCAAATGTTGTCTTGCAGATGAAGCAAACTCTTTTCTACTGCATAATACTCTGTAAATAAAATGTCAATTAACTAGTGATTCTGAGATTGTTTTATGGTTCATTGATAACGAGGCAGCTGATTAGCCCTTTTGTCATTTGTAAGGGTCTCTTTAGTTTAGTGTTAAGGCACGATAACAACATGGTAGTTGAAGCTGACATAGACACACATGGTTAATCATTGTATGGAGTTCTGAAGTACATGTAGCCACCTTCTTACAGGCGCATAGTCAGAAGCTTGTAGTAGAAAGGGGCCTCTTAAATTTTGTTTAAGGTTCAAAACGAGGCTTACGAGAGCAGACTATCTGAACCCGTCTAGAGAGTGCCTGCGACAATGCAGCGGCCATTGGACAAACTAGTTGAGAGCAGAGTAGGCTAAAACTGCAACCCCTCCAACCTCCAGTGTTAAGAGGCAACAGTCGGCCATGGCATTTGGAACCAAACGAATCGATGAAGAACAAAGGAACTCTCACACTGCTACAAACGAAAGAAAAAGTTGGCTACTATACACTTCTCTTGTATTTTGCTCTAATTATGAATAATTAAAATTTTAATTCATAGTTGTCAATGTAAATTTTTTTGATCCATATTATGAAACAAATAATTACTTTTGTTTCATTATAAATGTAAAAACTTCTCTTTTATTTATTTATTTTTCCAAAATAACATTTATGTAAATTAAATTATCATATTATAAGTTTATTCCGGACCATCCTTCAATGACAAGTCCAAACCACTCAAATCTCATTATTGTACAACTTATATAATTTATTGAATATGGTCATCTTTCTATCTAAAAATTGTCACGGATCTAACTTCATGAAATCATGCTCAAAATTTACTTAGGTCCTCACATTTTTGTTACACACTCTAATTCTAGAAAAATTTATAAATTGAGTATAAATCATAATAAACAAATATGAAGCTACACTCTTTCTATTTTATGTGTCAAAATTTCAAAATTGTGCCTATGTGGCACAACCTCTAGAATACTTGTAAAAGAAAGTCAAAATGCAAGTACTTCAGAAAGTCTATAAGATAACCATATTAAATACAACTACGTAGTGCCAAAATAACATACATACAAAATCTTGCCTATTTTGGTGTTTGATAATTCACCTTACTCAACATATTGGTACCTGCTTCAATCTTAGTGTCAACTAATTTGTCCCTATCAACAAATTAATAATATATCAATTTGGCCCAAAATAATTTGCCGCGGATAACAATTCTGCCACAAGTTAATATGCCCTGATCGATCGTCATATTAAACACAATAAGCACCTACCCACCTCTTAAGATGCTCATATTATATCCCAATATATATATATATATATATATATTTATATATATATAAAGGTTTCTCAAAACTTTCTTTTTGAAACAAACAATTGTCTAGGCATTTCTTAAAGCTTTCTAAAGACAAAAAAGATTGTAAGAAGTGTCATAATTCTTCCTAGAAATATGATTCTTTCACACTCTCGTTGCTTCTTATTGCCTTTCTTTATCTTGATTAGCCTAAAAAATTAAAAAAAAGCCAAAAAAAGATGATAGTTCATGCTTTTTAAAAATTGAAAGTTGTAAGTTCAACTAACTAAATACCATTTTATGAAAAAAAAATACACAATCAATCCGTAGAGACAGGGACGTAGCCAGCCAATGCATATAGGGGGGCCCAAAACAAATTTTTTTAAAATTTTAGGGGCCCCAAACCCAAAAATTATATTTTTATATAGAAAAAAATTAAAAATTAAAAAAAATTAACATTTTTTAAAATTTCGGCTGGCCCAGTGCCCCACTGGGCCAAAGGTGGCTACGTCCCTGCGTAGAGATATGATAAACCAATATAATCTAGTGTTTTATTAAAATGTTAAAAAATTATTTTAGCTTTCTATAGGCTCTTGAATAATCTAAATCCCATATTCCTATCAAAATTTATAATTAAAATATAGAATATTACTGGGGTGATAATGAAAGGAACCCACACATTTCTTTCGTAAAATTTAACTATTTGAGTTCATTATCAGCTCTCAATATATATATATTTCTCTTAATTTTATATAACTTCTTGAATTCCTTTAACTTAGTGTTCCTATCAAAAGTTACATTTAAAATAATAAATAATATTTAATTTTGGGTTGATATTTAACTAACAATATAGTATAACAATTTTTACTCTGTCAAAAAGAATTCATCTTAACTTATCAAGAACTAATCATCAACATAAATTATTTTCTAAAAACCACATAATTTCTTGGAAGTTTTAATCAAAACTTTAAAAATTAAAGTCAAAAGTAATTCACCTAAATAACTCATGCAATGGGGTCTTAAAATTAAGTAGTTACTATATTCAGAAAAAGATTCATCTTTTTTGGAAAAGAAGAAATGAATCAAGCCATAAAAGGCAAACTAGAAGAACAAATTCAATTACAAGGATAAAAACACTACCATTTAGAGAGGAATACAACTCTATTAAAGAAAAGAGGAAAGATCTACACAGTCCAATTAGATAGAATATAAAAAACTTCTTGGACTTTATGATATCATTAGTTGATTATAGAATTGCTCTTTAGAGAGGCATTTGTTATGAAAAATGCGATTATTTCTCTTATCCCATATTGCTATAACCAGAGAAGATAAGGAAATACAAAAAGCACCACTTTACATTTTTGTTCAGATGGCTGATTGTTGAACTCCATATTTTAATACTGTTTAAGTCGTTTGGAGCATTAGAGATCAAACATCCGCTCAATAGTGCTCTCTAAATATCATTGCTAAACTTGCATCTAAAGAATAAGCAACTTATACTCTTTTCAGCACTTCTGCATAGTGAACACCAGTTAGTGAGACTCAGCAACCTGGGAAGTTTATCAACAGTTGACAACTTGTTATTCATGACAAGCCATAATGTGATGGAAGGGCGTGGATGAGGATGACTGAACCACACCACTTTGGACCAGGTATGATTCCTAGATCACTAACTAGAGCTTTCAACATGATTGATTGGTAAAAATGCCATTGGAGGTGTGTTTCCAAATGAGTTCGTCTTCTATAAGAAGATTTGCTTATTCTTTAGAGCTATTACGAATGTTGCCTTCTATTGAATCATGGGTTTGAAAGGTGAGGATTTAACCACATTATCCAAAGGACTCACAAATGACCAACTATCTTACCAAAAACTGTTAAATTCTCCATTTCCTATAAGTGCAATAAAGTTAATTAGTTTGAATCTCTCTCTCATCTTGAGGATTGTTTTCAAAGTAGAAGAGGGATAGTGCTTCACATCTAGGTCTCATATGCTCCTATTTTCTTTTATGAAATAAATGTGTATCCATTTACACCATAGGTATTGCTGGTCAAAAATGAGTCTCCACAATCTTTTAGTGAGCATGACAATGTTCATGGTTTTAAGAGAGTATATACCAAGACCCCGTTAGTTTTTTGGGGGTACAAACTTCAGCCCATATCAATTTGATCTTATTGGAATTTTTTTAGATTCTAGACCAAAGATCCTATTGAGGATTTTATCAACATATTTAATAATGTTGGCTAGTAAAACTAAATGAGAAGCCTAATATACATTGATGGAATTCAGTATGGAGATAATCAGTTGAGCTTTATCAGCTGTGGACAAGTGTTTAAAGTTCTAACCAGAAATTCTTGTGTTGATTTTGTCAAAGAGGCAGCTGAAGTCTCTATTGTTTACTTCATTATAAGTGATAGGAATGCCAATGTAACTTATTGACAGATTTGTTGTTTGAAACCAGTAATGGTAGTCAATAATGAATTCTACTTTGTAGCATTCTAGGAGAAGGAAAAAAAACTACTTTTAGAGCAGTTTACCTATATTCTAAACATTCTATTGAAGACCTTAAAAGCTTTTATAAGAGTTGAGATAGAAGTAGCATCAGCTTTGGATAGTAAGATAAGATCTTCAGTAAAGGTGAGATTGGTGAGATGAAGTTTTATGCATTTAAAGTGATATTTGAAACTTTGGTTCTTTCAACAATCCTTTTAATCAATCTGTTGAAAAATTCCCTAACAAGTGTAAAGAGGTAAGGTGAGATGGGATCACCTCGGTGAATTCCCTTACAGTTTTTTAAGAACTTAGTAGGTTGGCCATTAACAAGCAATATGGGGGTGGGGGCGAACATGATACATTGTTTGATCCATTGAATAAAGGAAGCTAGAAACTCCAAGGTTGCAAGAATATTGATTATGAACTCCCAGTTAACACTGTCATATGCCTTTTTAAGGTCAATTTTGTTAAACAATTTGAATTGTCTTTCTTCTTGGAAAAAGTTTTAACCAGCTCCTGAAGAATCAAAATATTGTCTCTAATAACTCTATTATGAATATATGCACCCTGAGTAGGTCCAATGTGGTTAGGAAGAATTCCTCTCAATATGTGAGCGATGATTTTAGAAATTGTCTTGTAGATGGAAGTGTAATAAGTAATGGAGCGAAAATCTAAGAATTGATTAAGCTCACCACTTTTATGAACATGTGTAATGAAAGTTTGTAGATTTCTACATGTAAGGAACCCTTATCGAAGAACTCTAGAATAGATTCCGAAACAAGGTTTCCTATGAGAGGCCAAGTTCTGAGAAAGAAGTTGATAATATTAAACTTATCAAGGCCTTGAGCTTTATAAGGATGGAGAGTTTTTAAAGTATCTTTAATTTCCTAAAGAGTGACTAGTTTGCATAACAGTTCAACTTCTTCTGAAGAGATATAACCCTACATGATCTCCTTGAGAAGGAGTTTTGTGGATTGAGCCCCAATGGGTGTGCTCAACAGACCAGAGAAATAATCAAAGGCTCCCTAAAGTAACTGAGGTTGTGAGTTTAGCTTGAGATTTTTTAGCTCAAGAGAAATTATTTTATTGCTTACTCTTCTATAAATAATAACTTTATAAAAGAAAGAGGTATTCTTGTCCGATGGGACATCCATCCATTCTAGCCTTGATCTCTATTTCAAAGGAGAGTATTCATATAGGAGAGCTTTGAAATAATTGTATAATGTAACTCTCTCCAATCTCTGCAGATGAGAGGACAGAGTATTAAAGTAGATTTCATGTTGAATGTTTTCAAGATCCTTTTTGGTAGTGTTGACAAGGTGGTAAGTATTACTAATATTTTCCTTGAACAAAATCTTCATTTCTTATTTAATGAGATTTAGCTTCCTAACAAAAATAATTTTTTTTGGTACCTCTCAATATGGTTCCTAAGGCTTTCCACACTCCATCTTTGAAACCATTTATCTCCATTAAGAAATTGTTGAACCTAAAAGGTGATTTGGGGATTAAAAATTTAATGGAAGAGAGGACAGGATAATGATTAGACAAATTGCAGTCTAAGAAGTTAGAGAAGCAATTTGGGAAAGTTGGCATCCATTAGAGGATTTCTAAGCTCTTATCAAGTGATAAAACTTATTCTAGCTTATCTATTACTCCAGGTGAAAAAGTTGACACTTAAAGTGATGTCAATAAGTTGAGGTTCATCAATGCAGCTACAAAACTCTTTGTAAGGATTACTGGTAACTCTGTAGCCTTCTGCTTATTCAATTTTGAGGATGGAGTTAGAGTCCCCAGAAAGGATCCATATATTAATAATGCTCGCAACAACATATTTAACCTGTTTCCATAGAAAATTCCTCTAGTATAATCTATTATGAGCATAAATGAAAGAAATGGAGACAAGTTGAGTTACGCCTATAGAGACTTGTAGATGATGATTTAGTTTGATATCAAACATGTGCAAATTGTTAAGGCATTAGAGTTATAAATGATAATTACTCTGCCATTTGGATGGTGATTGTAATTTATGATTAATTTATAGTGAGCTGGAAATAGTTCAATAAGTTGCAATGTTCCTTTCTAATTTTGGTTTCCAAAATGCCAGTTATAGCCACTTTATTCTACAAATCATATTTCTAAGCATTAACCTTTTGCTAGGAGCATTTGCTCCTTTGACATTCTAAGATAATACATTCATAAGGCAATCTCCCCTATGGGGGACCTTTTTTTTTCCTATTAGACCTTCTCCTGGTGACAGTTTTAGATTCCTGGTCTTTATTTCTTTACTATTGCTTCAGTTTAGTAGGAGTGTCAATTACGCCAGCCTCTATAGATACAACACTTTCTAGTGATCTGCGAGGAAGACAGCGAGTTGATGGAAGACATCTCTCTTGAGTTTTAGATATATAATAATACTCATTTTTTCCTTCACTCTTTAATTATAAATTAATATGTTAATTGATCTTTCGTTAATTATTATTCATAAACATAAAGAAAAATAATTTAAAAAAGAATTCAAATTGTAATTAATATTTTGTTTTCAATCTCTCTTGTGACATAGAAATAGTCTAATCTGAAGTAAATCACGCGTAAGTATAGACTTTATATTTGATATACAAAATGCACAAGAAGGGAGGGTTGAATTGTGTATTCTTTTTCATAAATACGATCCCTTTATGTATTTTTAAAAACTTGCTTTCTCAAAAACTATTAAGTGAAAATATCATGATGTATTGCAGTTAACTTCTAAATACTTTGTATAAAAACAATAAAAATAAAAGTTTAGAGTTTAGAGTAGAAGTTGACACATCAATTATCCTGGTTCAGCCCAAACCGTAGGCTACGTCCAGTCCTTAGAGTCCTTTCTGAGATTTTACTATACTTATCAAAAATACAAGTATTCTTTTCGCCAAGCCTCTTCAGGTCTCTACAGCAAGTATTGTTTTTCTCTCTTAGCCTTTTCAGGCTATCAGCTTTTCTTCTTTCTTACAGAAAGATGTTTGCGAGCTTTGTTACAGAAAATAATAGCTCTCAATGTTTAGCACAATGAATACAGTGTTTCTAGCTTTCTTAAAATCTCTAGCTCTTTTAAAATCACTAACTTCTGCAGTCTTCGACTCCAACTCGTATTTATAGCCTTCGTCTTCAACTGCTTCTTGATAAACGCTTCTTTCTTCTTGTTTCTTGATCTTTGAAGAAACAGTTATTCAGTTAAGTTCTGTAACTAACTCAGATTGATTAACCATCTGACGTGGTCTTCGTCTTATTTTTTCTTTAGCTTCGTCTCTCTTTCGTCTTCGATTCATCTTAGTTTCCACTTCGCTTCGTCTTATTTTTGTCTTTCGTGCTCCGTCTTACTTTTGTCTCCGTGCTTCGTCTTACTTTTGTCTTCCGCGCTTTATCTTACTTTTGTCTTCCGCGCTTCTTCTTACTTTTGTCTCCGCGTTTCATCTTACTTTTGTCTTCCGCGCTTGGACTTAGTCTTATTTTTGTCTTTGCACTTCATCTTACTTTTTAATATTATTATTATTTGATTTTCATCAAAATTATTAATTGTAAAGTCATTTTGACTTAACACCTATATTCTCCTCATAATGGCAATTAATGTCTCCTCAAATTCAATAATCAAATCACATAGTTGGATACTTTTAACCAACAAAACGCATACACTCTCTGTAGTATATTCTACATCTTATGCTTGAAACTCCGCTAGGTAAATGACTCCAATATTCACTTTTGATTCATTACTTATTCATTTCTGATTTGTTTCTTCATTGATCATTCTTAAATTGAATCATCTGATCAACTTAACTTAATTTAGGGAAATTCTTCTTTGAAAGAAGATTTCTTACTACTATCATTGATACTATTCATATAATCCTTATCAATCAACTGTCGTTATCATCGTTTATCGATCGTTCTTAGTACCTTAAGAAGATCAATTTCTATCATTTCATACACGATCATGATGTTTTATTCATCAAAACTCAATGATGTAGTAGACACGATTGTACATGCTTAGGTGTGTATCATCAAGGTCATCTCATTCTATTTAGAGATTTATTTCTAACAGATCACCAATTATCTTACAATAGTAATAATTTGATCTCAATTGATCCAAGACAATATTTCTCTCTTTATCCTTGCCACGATCGGGGTTTCCTCTCATTGACATATACTAACATCAACTTTACCCCAATTCTCCTGAATTTTCCCTTCTAGGGTTACATCATGTCATAATGATTCAACTACCATAATGGGTGCTTTACTCTTCTCAATTGATTCATCATCTTTTTCTTTATCTCATCTCTATCTCATCTTCCTATTGTCATTTATTTCATCTCCTATATGTATATTCTCAATCAATTCATAATTATAGAGGCATAACCATTATGAAACCCTAGTCTGCATTCCACAAACATATTCTTATACTGAATCATAAACTCTTATCACGATAATCACACAACCATTCTAAGTCTAAGTTCAACCTTTCAAGGTCATAAAAAGATTTATTTTCTTTCAACTTGGCTTATACACTTTAATCTCATCATTTCTACTTATATCCTTATTTTCCTCAATCAATCCATGACAATACATTCACGTTTATATCTCATTCAAGGGTATACCATCATAGTACAATATTGACATCATATTCCATAATACATCAACTAATACAATTATGTTAAATCTTTATCTATCATATCTAACCATATACTATCTCTCATGTCTAATTATCCACAAACTTTTTTTCCCCACATTATGACATATCATCATTTTTCTAAATATTTCTAATTGCTCAGACCCTCAAAAAATGCTCACCCATATTGTTGGGACCCGATTTTGGAACCGGACCCTAACCGAAAAAAAAGAAAACGGAAACGAAAAACGAAAGAAAAGAACGGAATCAAAAGGCGTGCGGAAACCAAAAGAAATCGAATTCTTAATAAGCCATATCAAAAATTGACAGGGTCGGAAAATGGAAAAACAAAGAGGCGGAAATGAAAGAAATCAAATCTAATCAAAAAGCGAACACAAAAGTTAGAAAGCGTGATCACAAAGCGTGGGCGGAACATGCTATAATTTTGGATAAAAAAGATGAAGGTCAAAAACTTTGAAATTTCGACATCCGAAAATGCATAATTTAAAGAAACGTCGCGTTAGAAACCATAAGACACACTCGGTCTAAACTAATCCAAATCGGTATACATTTTTTTTCATTCTTTAATCAAGCAAAAACAATTTCCCTTTTTGAAATCATCAATTCCTAACCTCAATTCATTTTAAACCCTCATATGCGAATCATAACGATCAATTTAAACAAAAACTTGTTTTTCTCTTTAGCCATCAAGACGCACACATGTCTATATATCACCAATTCAAACCATAAACAAAAGCACTTCAATATTTCCAATCCATCAACACAATCATTACTATCATCGGACCTCCTGTCTGGAATCCCAGCATAAACAAACACAACCAATCATCATCATATACATAGCACTTCAAATAATTCTCAATCAACAATCAGAATCATCGGACCTCCTGTCCGGAATCCAAACACAATCAATCCCATTCATAATCATATGCAATTTATATACAAAACCATAATTCACTTTTCTAATCTATATACACATCCATAATTTATTTACATACTCCAAAAGAAATACATCACCAAACAAAAGTGGCATTTTCAAGCCACGATACAACATTAATCTCAAAATCCGAAATACATAAGAATACATAAAACCCAAAATCTTTATTAAGAGTCTAAAACCTTACTCTTACAAAAAGGAACTTAACCTGACAACATAAATACAAAAGAACGGAGGTCTTGACTTGCTTTCATCCGATCTCCTTCTCGATACCTGGAGATGGGGATGAAAGGAGGGGGGTGAGCTTTACAGCTCGTGGATAACACGTTTATAACAAAAAAATAAGCAAAAATCATTTTTCGAAAACTTTTGCCATTTTATGGAAAAATTCACATTAGAAAATTGACAAAATGTTTATTTCTCAAACTTTTCAACTTTTCAAAATCATTCATAATCAATTTCAAAAACATGAATGCGCCACAATTATAAACAAAATCAAAGATACATAAACACATTAGAATGGTTTGGGTCGGTCTAGAAACAGAACGTACTGCACATTTCCGCATTGCGGTCCTGTGCAGCCGTGAACAGAACGTACTATACTTTCCTGCATAGCGGTCCAGTATAGCCGTGAACTTATAGGAGTCCTTAACGGAGCTCCAATGCCACTAGCGGGCTGGCGGGCGAAGCCTAGACAAGTACACTTGACCCTCTTATGGGACCTAACCAAACCCATATAACACATAATTCACACATGAAATCAAACTGCCCGGAGGCATCTTTCAAAAACTAAATCCTTATAATCATGTCCTAATCAAACACAAATTCATTCATAATGTCACAATTTCACATAGTAAAATGCCCAATCATTCACAAACAAGGAATGGAACAATTTTCATAATTTATCAATTCATTCATAAATAATGAATTTCAGAAATTTTATCAATTTATCAAATCATTTAAA
>JAOSBP010000002.1:20796529-20811521 GCA_027563825.1 Erythroxylum mucronatum | reverse complement strand
GCTCACTTTTTCAATTATAAAGATGTTACCCACACTACATGCATACTTAAAACACTCATTTCATACATTAACCTCAATTATCATTGAAATTTCTCCAATTCACATTACCCAAATAAAACATGTAACATCACTAATTTCTCATTTAATAATTCTGACGTCAAATCAAAGTTCGGGGTCCAACACTTTTGGTGGCCATACAGCCAAAAAGGTATGGCTTTAAGAACGGGAGGAAGATCCTCCTCCCTCCTCGCCTACCTCTCCGCCTCTCCCTGTGAGTTATCGCACGACGATCATTGGACCTGCAATACCGCATAATGAGTTAGCCTGACCAGAGGAAGAAACAGTGGCAATTGAAGAAGGGGACATTATGCACTTTCAAGGCAAATTTGGGCTGGGATTAGCTCTTTCTAGCAAACTCAAAAGCACTCTTGCAAAGAAATGGGAGGAGGTAGTGGTGAAGCTTTTACGCCGCAAAATAGGATTCACATTACTCCATAATCGCACCAAATCCATGTGGAATCCCCTCGGTCCCACAAAAATCATGGACCTCGACAATGAATACTACCTTATTCACTTCGTGGAGGTCGACGATTACTAACAAGCTCTAACCTAAGGACCCTGGATCATAGCTGCCCACGCCCTCTCGGTGCAGTCTTTGACTCCTGCCTTCCGACCCTCGACCGATACGATTTCTCACGTTGTTGCCTGGGTTTGGTTTCTGGAGCTCTCCGTAGCATGGTACCACCCAGCAATCCTCACAGCGCTAGGTAATTTAATTGGACGTACGGTGAAAATAGATGCAAACACCCAACTATCCTATCGAGATAAGTTTGCAAGGGTCACCATCGAGATAAACATTAGCTCCCCTCTTTGTCACCTCATGGAATTAGACAGCGAAGCCATAAAAGTAGCGTACGAAGGGCTACCTCCTATTTGTCTAACTTGTGGGTTGGTCGGCCATGGAGTCACCACCTGTCCCACAGCTCAACTGGCACAGGGTGCTCTGGACGATCCTCCCACCCATGCTTAGGGGTCGCCTTCCCCGTTACCAACCCAGTCAGAGACAGCTCCTCAAACGGAGTGCTATGGACCGTGGATCCAGGTCCAAAGCCAACACTGGCGATAGCCTACCCATGCAACAGATCTTGGTAGCGACAGGCGACAAATGGCATCCCACGAGGCCTCGCGGGGCTCAAGGTTCAACCTTCTGACTGAGTTGACGCCGAAGGACAAAGCCAATGGTCATATTCCTGCAGGAGGAGCCACTGTCTACGACGCTTCCACATCCCCTCAACTAAGCGCCCATCGTCAACTGGAGCCGAGGAGCCAACGGTGCCCTAATCATACCGCAAGAACAGGCTCAACCCTTCATGGGCCTGCCTTATCCAAGTTCAAGGCCCAAATGCCTCAGCGTCCTGTGCCTAGCTTAACCCTTTACAAAGCCCTGGTGCCATCTCTCGCATTGGGCCCCTTATACGCAACATCGTCCTCCAAGCCCGGGCAGCAACCTACTCTTCATACAACGTTGTCACTCCCAGCAACTGCCCAGGCTCCCACCGCTCTCCCTGCGTCGTTGTTGACTCACGCTAAAGAGGTTACCCCCGCGGCTCTCGAAATGACATCAGTCTAACCAACCCAGTCCCCCTTAACCAACCACACCACCATCTCCATCCCATCCCATGCAACGGTGATTATTGCTGATCCCACTTTAACAGATGCCATGCACGAGGATGAGCGATGTCAGGCACCAGATCTTATTGTTCAGGACGAAGGTAGGACCACTTCCATGCCCTCGTCCTCTGCTCCTTCATTGCCTCCTGGACATCCCCCGGAGTTGGATACTGACATATGTCCCAACGGTGAGACAATTATTGTTCCTGATTCACAGACCGATGATATTCCCATGGACATCACGCCTAACCCTGCGAGGGCCATAGTTATCCCCTCCATAAACACTTAAGTTTATAATGTTTACGTCTTTTGCAATTATCATTAATCTCTATATTCATCTGGAACTATCAAGGGGCTGGAGGGAAATCCTTTAAGCCGATCCTAAAAACTTACCTCCAAATTCATCGTCCTATTCTCACGATTCTTGTCGAATCCAGAATTAGTGGGGTTCGTGCTCGAAGGGTCATTCGGAACTTGGGGTTTGAGAACTCGTTCAGGCTTGAGGCTTCCGGGTTCTCCGGAGGCATTTGGTTATTATGGAAAGTCAATACCACTGCTTGGATTTTACTAGCGCACAGGCAATTCGTCCATACTAACATTGAATGGGGACCTCATAAATTTGATTTTACTGCTATATACACCAGCCCGAATCCGTCTCTGCAACACTTTCTGTAGGATTATCTCTGCAAAATTGCTCGAATCACCATTAATCCTTGGATTGTGGGAGGCGATTTCAATGCAAAACTCGACAGCACCGACAAGCGAGGGGGCTCCAGTCTTTTGCCAGTAGTCAACACTCACTTTCGTGCCTATGTCCATCATTGTCATCTTCATGATCTAGGTTATTCGAGCCCCAAATTCCCCTGGAAAAGATGACAAATTCTAGCCCGTCTAGATAGAGTTCTTTGCTCCACCTCATGGCACTCTACTTTTCCTCACACCTCGGTTCAACATCTCTCTTTCCTTAAATCTGATCATCATCCGCTTTTGGTGAACATCCTCAGCGATATCGGAAGGCATTGTGTACCGAAACCTTTCTGAATTCAAACAGCTTGGTTGACACATGAAGATTTTGATCAACTTATAGCTCAGAAGTGGTGACCGAGCACCAACGGTATAAGCGGAGCGTTATCCCATCTCTCTCATTCCTTACAGGAATGGAACTTTAGTACATTCGGGAATATCTTTCATTGTAAGAAGCAACTTCTATCTCGTTTGCATGGCATCCAAAAGTCTCTGGAAACACAAGACTCACCTTCCCTTCGTGATCTCGAGGACCATTTAAGAACTAACTTGGAGCAGGTGCTTTACCAGGAAGAACTCCTTTGGTACCAACAATCTCGATGTCAATGGCTCAGCCAGGGCGACCGAAATACGAAGTACTATCAAACCATCACTACGACTTGCCAGCGGAAAGCCCGGCATATTACCCTCAAAGATGAGAATGGCATTATGAGATCAAACCCCGCGCACATTTTACAGATTGCTAAGACTGTTCTTGAACAGCTCTACACCCATGATCGTCAGACCTCTAGCCCATCCCTTCTTCTTGGAACTTTCCCTCCTCTATCCTCCCAGGCTACTACGGACTTGCAACTCTCACCCAGCCCTGAGAAAATCAGGAATGCTTTCTTCGATATGGTTTCGAACAAAGCGCCAGGTTGGGATGGTTTTACTGCCCTTTATTATCAATCCCAACGGCACACTATAGGCCTGTCGCTGACTGAGTTCCTTCAACAAATTTTTCGTCATGAAGTTTGGGACACTGAACTCAATCGTACCATAATGGTGCTCACTCTAAAGATCCCCACGGTCACCTCGATGACCCAATTTCAGCCTATCGCGCTCTGTTCTGTTCTTTACAAAGCCATCACCAAGATCATAGTGACCCGCCTAAAACATCATTTAGATGATCTGGTTGTGCTGACCTAATGTAGCTTTGTCCCTGGGCATCATATTACAGACAATATCATCATCGTTCAAGAAGTTATCCACACTATACAACGTAAATCTGGAAAGAAAGGTTTCATCGCGATAAAAGTGGACTTAGAGAAGGCCTATGATCGTCTTTCTTGGGATTTCATCATCGAGACTCTTTTCAAGATTGAGATTCCATACTCTATGACCAATTTAATCATGAAATGTATCTCCTCGGTCAACATGCAGGTGAACTGGAACAGAGAGCTTAGTGACTCTTTCTTCCCCTCTAGGGGTATTCGCCAGGATGACCCGCTTTTGCCCTACTTTTTGGTTCTATGCATGGGAAGGCTCGAACGCTTAATCCACGAGTCTATCTCCAATGGCCGACGAAAACCTATTAGGTTAATCAAAGGCGGTCCTCCCCTATCGCACTTATTCTTCGCCGACGATCTCATTCTGTTCACGAAGGCATCTCTTGACCAGATTCACGAAATCCAAGCTACATTAAATGCTTTTTGCAACCCTTCAGGTCAAAGGGTTAGTCAGGATAAGTCTCGGTGCTTTAACTCTAGAAATATTCCGACCTCCCTAGCACACTCCCGCAGCGAGGCGCTGGGCTTCCGACAGACAAACAATCTCAGCCGTTACCTCGGTGTGCCTCTTTTACATAAACGCGTCAATAAAAGAACCTATCAGCATATTCTGGACAGGGTGCAAAATTGGCTCTCGGGGTGGTCTGCCCACCTGTTATCTCTTGCAGGCAGAATCACTTTAACTCAGTCATTTATTATAGCTATCCCCGTCTACACGATGTAGACAGTCCATCTGCCACAGAAATTACGTGATGACTTCGAGAAAATCATGCGTAATTTCCTGTAGGCCTTGACCCGGCACAGCGGAAGATCAACCTGGTCAATTGGGATACAATTTGCCAGCCGAAGGTGATGGGGGGTTTAGGTATCCGCAAGATCAGGGAAACCAACGACGCCCTCCTGACTAAACTCGGCTGGTCTATGGTCTGAAAGCCACAAGCATTACGGGTCCAGGTGCTTTCTGATAAGTATAAATTTGATGCTAACAATCTTCCTTTTCTCTTTGATGATATAGGTGGTCAATGATCTGGAGGAGCATCAAGGCGACTTGGCCTCATGTTCGACAAGGGATGAAATGGATGATAGGAGATGGCACTCGTACCAAATTCTGGCTTGATCCTTGAGTCGATAACTGGGGTCCCCTCTTACCTCATGCGGGGGCTCCGATCCCACCAGGAAGTATTGAGGCCTGGGTGAACCACTATACAAACACTAATGGTAACTGGAATTGGGTGGCTTTTCAACACCTGCTCTCTTCGCCGATCTGCATGGCTATCGCAGGTATCCTTCCGTCGAGGCCGTTCCTAGGGGCAGATAAGCTTATTTGGGGTGGCACAGATATTGGTCATTTCATAATGGCATCAGCCTACTCTATGATCCTGCACCAAGAGGCAGCTCTGAATACTGCGGTCTAGAAAACTATTTGGCAATGGCAAGGTCCACAACGTATCCAAACATTTCTTTGGCTCCTTTTGGAGGACAAACTTCTCACCAATCAACAGCAGGTCCATAGACGGATAGCTTTGGATTCTACTTGTCTCCATTGTCACCTCGAGGAATCTTCTCTGCATGTCGTGCGGGACTGCCCTAAAGCCCGCTCCTTATGGACCTAATTTCCCCCACAGGTTATCACTACTGAGTTTTTCTCCATGGACAGCACAGAGTGGCTCCTCCAGAACCTCCGCACCCACCGCTTGGTGAGGGGTTTCGACTGGGCTACCATATTTAGCATAACTTGTTGGTTCCTTTGGTCCTAGTGCAATATGGCTCTCTTCGAAGATCACTTCTCCTAGCCGATTTCACCGGAACATCATGTCCTTGAATATGTACACCAGATTAACTTGGCGGTAGTTTGGCAACAACGAACTCAGATGAGCAATGGCCCTCATCGGGAGCTACTCCTTGGCTGGAACAAATCTCCTCAGGGTTGGGTGAAACTCAATACGGACGAGGCCACCAAAAGCTCCAGCACCTCAGTCATAGTGAGTGGTCTACTGCGTGACAGTGCCGGTGCTTAGTTAGGAGGATTTTTCCAGAATATTGGTTGGTTTCCCCCGCTAACGGCGGAGCTTTGGGGTGTGCTTTCTAGCTTTAATCTGGCTTAGTCCCTGGGGTATCGCCATTTGGAGTTAGAGGTGGATTCGCATGCAGTGATCGACATGCTTTCTTCGCCGACGCGAGCCACATCCTTGAACTCGTTAGTGCTGGGTATCCATGAACAGTTGTCCTGCAACTGGGTCGTGGACATTTGGCATATTTACCAGAAAAGTAACCAGAGTGCGGACTGGTTTGCGCATTATGCCGAACAGTTCCCGCTAGATCTTACTACCTGAGAGCACCCACCTAGGGGATGCTTACCTTTCCTTTTTGAGGATGAATCGGGGTTCCGTCACTCGAGAACTACTGTGTAATTTGTAGCGCTTTGCTTCCTTAGGAAAAAAAGAGTTTCTAGATTTTTCTAAGTCGTCGTATGTTGGTTTTCTTGTCACTGTTCACTTTGTGTTCTTGTGCTCTATCGGCTCCTTTTGGGTTGCTTCCTTATCTTGGACGAGTTTTATCTTGTAAACTGGGCAACTGTTACCACTCACCAGTGGCAAATCGTTACTAGTTTCTAGGAGGCTATCGCCCTCAATTAGTGGCGATCTCACCACTGTCCTCCGTCACCACAGTGACTCACAATGACTATGTAAGCTATTGGTGATACTCCATTAAGATAGAGTAACACATCCATCAAAGTAAGGAAATAAAATAAAAAACCCATGCAGAAAAAAAAAGCCAAGATGTTCAATTCATTTTCAGAACAACTTTCTAGTACACACATAAACCAATTTTTAGAATAGGGCACAAATATTTAGTTTTTAGAAGCAGACAACAAACAAAGGAGACACAAAATTAAATTTTCCATAAACAAATTTCCAAAAGCAAGAACAACGAGAAGTAGTAAAATATTTTGTGAACATTGTTTATGAATTAATTCAAAACATAAACCTTAATTTTATCAAATCAATAATAATCAAGTCATTTTAATCAAATTATATAATTAAAGATCACTTTAATACCACTTTTGAGAAATCAGGACAGGATCCAATCCTGACTGCCGCGGAATAATTACAAAACTTTTTTGTATTTTGATTTTACAAAAACTAAGGTCATTTTAATTCTATAAAATGATTAAAAATTAACTCATAATAAGTTAATCCATACCTTATTCGAAAACTTAATCATGTTCTTACTGTATCCTTCAAACCATTTTTTAAATCGATCCATCCCAACTACCATAACAACACAAGTAGTTATCCTTTAACGGTATTCATAGAACAAGCTGAGAGAATTCTGTAACTCTTACATAGAGGATAAAGTAAGAAGTGGTAGCTCCATTTAAACCTATTTATAATAAAATTTAGATTTTTAGTAATTTAATTGAAATTAAACTCTAATTTTAATTAAAGTTACAAATAATTATAATTAAATACCAATTATTCCTAAATTAAGATCCAATATCTCATTTTGATCTTTATTTATTAAATATCTCATATTTAATAATAAAGTTTCTTAAACTTTAAAATCAAATCTAACTTGATTAAAATATTTTTGCTCTCTTCCACCCATTCTTTATGTTAGACCTATTAGGCTGCCAAGTATATTGTCAAAGATTACAAATTCTAATTCTAATTCATAATAATTAGAATTAGATAAATTAAAACTTCTTTTAATTTATCTTTAATTCTTTATTTAAGCAATTTATAATCTTAGATTAAGATTGGCGTCCAGCAACACATCATAATCACCAAAATATTTAGGAATGTCAAAATAGTTTTGACTAACCTTTTTTTGCATGATTTTTTTATAACTCATTCCTTTCATCATATAATGTTTAGATTAAGTATGAAATTAATGTCTACTCCATTTTGAGTCCAATTTTATTACTTCTCTGCTATTAGCTATTGATTCAATTAATAAAATTTGTAAACTATTTATAAAATGTCATCCAACCTTGTCCAAAATTTCCCGAAGCAATATTTATCGAGAAGAATAGAATATTCTCCCTAATTACTTGTGATAGATTTTATCTTGATCACTCAACTATCTCCATATAGTTCATGCTACATTCAAAGACTACCGAATAAACTATCTATAATTAGAATAGGTCATAAGTAGTATTAAAACAAAGCATTCCCTATACAAAATAACTTTGGAGACCTCACATCAAAGGATCACTATACAATCATCACAATGAAAATTTCTATAGATAAGTAACGTTGCAAAAGGATTTCTCATATTGGTTCAGTTCTAGAAACTTTTCTTCTAACAAGCACCTACATGTTTGTTTAATTATCTCCATACTTTTATCGATTGCTTTCTTCATAAAGAAAAACATAATGTGTGCTAGCCTTTTTACATTCTATGAATGTCTAGTCTCAATGATTAAGAACAATTTAGGGATAATAGATAAATCTAGTATGAGTCTCATAATTATAATCTCATCATAATTTTATTTTAAATGTATAATTATCTCATGGACTTTATCATATACATCTAAACATGTACAAGATACAGAATATCTTCAAAAAAAATTTGGCACTAAACTATAATCAAACCGATTGAACGCAGGCCATAAACCAACATAAACCAGTTTAAATTAGAGTCAATAGAATTAACTAATACGTAAGTCCATACAATTTGAGTGGATGAAAAAAAATGTCTTCTATAAGTAGCAAATTGTGATAGATGAAGTTATCTTAGAAAAGTATCATATCACTACGTATATGATGCAAGTAACAAAATTGATAACGCTTTTAGTCACTTGGGAAGATTTTCTTGATCATATAACCAAAAATTAGCTAAACCCTTAAAAAAAATTATCTGTGAGAATAACATATATACTTGAGATAAATTGGTCAAATAAACTATATATATATACACGTGCACACGCACGTGCACACAAACACACACACATATACATATACATATATAAACATACATACATATATGTAGTCCTCAATATCTAACACATTTGATTAACTTATTGTATTAAAAATTGAATAATTTTTTAAAAAAATTATGTATTTAAAAGAGATATTAACACGTTTTACCAGATTCCTTCATCTTTTTAATGTTAGTTATAACTACAGTTCACATATCTGTCTATTGAATTGTACTCCCTCCTATTTAAAATAGGTGTCGTTTTAGAGGAATACACACTTATTAAGAAAGTTAATGAAATATCTGATATACCCTTATTAAGTACATGTTGAAGTGCCTTGAAAATATAATCTGTGTAAGCTGTGTAATTAAGATGTGAGAGAAATTAAAGGATAATTTTGAAAGTAAAATCATAAATATGCATAAAAAGTCATAAACGACACTTATTTTAAATAATTAAAATCCTTCTAAAACGACACTTATTTTGAATAGGAGGGAGTAATAAATTGAAGCTAACCATTGCTTTTATTGTTTCTCTTCTTATGGCCATAAGTCGGTGGTAATCGATTATGCCATTCAACAAACCCGCAAATACTAATAAACAAAGGAATTTCGTCTGTACATTTTCTTTTTGTGTTTTTGCAATGACATTTTAAACAAAGCCCTAGTTAGCTCTTCTTAATTCAGCATCAAATGAGTTTATTTTAAAGATTAAAGTGAATTGAGTTCATACAAAATGGTATTGCATCATCAACCCTTTAACTAATCCTTAGAGAAACAATTTTGAATTAAAGACCCGAACATTTAGATTCCTGAATAGGATATGAAAGAGTGGTATGAGGATAATTGTAAGAATTATTATTTAATTTTGTACTTTTAATGAGATTGTTGAACCATTTTGAGTTGGAGTTGGTACAAATATGTTCTTCATAAATATAAAGAGAGAGTGTAAAGATATAAAAAGTCAACGAAATCAGTGTAAAAGACCCTCCGTTTTGTGGAAGTCTGGGCAGAGTCACAATGTACACAGTCTTTATTTTGTATTTTTATAACGAAACTGTTTTGTAACTTGAACATGTGATTTTGTAGTCACAAAAGAACAATTTTATCAATTATTTCGAGGTTCACTATGAAGATTGAAGATAGAAAGATATGCGTTCATTAATTACGCAATAACTTCGTCAAGTTAATAAAAGGTCACAAACATTAATGTTATTGAAATGGTTAATTAATAGTTCTCTTTCCCTCTTAATTTATATTAAAAAATTGAGTTTAAATCCTCATTTGGACGGAAGATGATTAAACATGACGAGGGTTATCAACTAAACAAATAACTCTTTTCCATCAAACAACAAATTTTGTAAGGGTGTTCCTTTTTACGAATGTAGCTGCTAGTTTGAATCCTCATCCCTTGACATTGCCTCAATTCTAATGAGGATGTATTCACACGGGAGACATTATTAGGTAATCAGGCCATTTTTTTAACAATCCAATTAGACTCTAGTCAAGTATTTAACTAATTCCTATGAAAATTGTCCAACCATGTTGAATGAAAGCAATTATCTTTCAGAATAGAAGAAAAATTGAACTGACAATTAAGAGTCATGATTATTAGCTAGTTTATTACAATATCTAACCTTTTTCTCTAGGCTGAGAGGTGTCCGTACACCACTGGATTGGAGTGCGCTACTCTCTAGGCCATGGTTGTGCGGTGTATGTATATAACCCCCTCCGCAGCCCTTCCTACTCTCCTCAGTCTCGCTCTCTCTCTCTCTCTCTCTCTGTACAAGCTGCCAAATCTGTGCTTTTGTTTGTTTGTTCTTTTTTCCTTTCGGTTCTCTTTGCTTTTGCATGGCACTGTCAATTGATGCGTAACCAGCTACCCCGGAGCGTTTCTTTCTCTAAACCCCAATGTGGGTTCTCTTCTTCTTCTTCTTCTAAAATTAATTGATCATTTCACCTTTCACCTCTTTATTTACTTTCTCCATTTGGGTGTTTGCGATTCTTTCTCCACTGCTTCATGTTTTACGTTCTATATATCTGGCTAATCTAACTCGTTACTGTGTTTTCTTGTTTCTTGACTAGCTTTCTTGGTGATGTTGTATTGAAGTGAAGGTGCTCAGTGCTGCGTGTTCTTTGCTTTCTTGTTTCTTGATTAACTAGCTTTTTGACGTTATATTGATCTCCGAAAGTGCTCGCTATCATGGACCATAATCGTCACTTTGATGCTCAAAAGATGTTAAGAGTCTTCTACCCTTTCTCTCGCTCAAATGTTACTCTTAATTGTTGTTTTTATTTCTTTCTAGTTTCTTGGTTTTGGTATTTGTTTATTCTTATTGAGTTCAAGTGTATTAACAGGTTTGACCTGTACGTACACGATTATTTGGTGAAGAAGAAAATGTACAAAACAGCCGAAATTTTCAGAAACGAGGCCCATGTTAGCACACATCCTGTTTGTAAGTACAGAAGTTATCTTTTTACTGATTATGCTTTAAAAAATTATTGATTGAAACTCAAATTATAAAAACAAATAAAAATTAATGCTAAAAAGCTTATAACCGTTACAAAAGAGAGAAATCGAGGCGCTTTTTAATTTAAGAATTAATAAAAAAGTATGTATATATTGGTGAAAGAAAATAAGTCATAAATAACATAATTTAAATAAATGCTAGACGACAAGAAAGTTAATACGTAAATGTAGATGCCAATAATCACTTTACGATGTTATTGGTTACATGCATAAACATGGACTAACTAATTTTTATTGATCCAAAGAGCTAATTAAGTCAAGATGTACGATCATTTCTACATTTTAGCAAACTAGGACATAACCTTATCTCCAAAATCTCCTCTCGTTGTTGACTGACTTGAGTTTCTCTCTTCTGGTTTTCAGCGATCGATGATTCACAGGAACCTTTTTTACGTGACTGGTTTAATATATTTTACGAAGTCTTTTCTTCAAGGCAGCAGAAGAACGAGAATGACAAGGGTAAAGCTCCTGTAATGGTAAGTTGTTAATACTTTAGTTCAACCATACCTATTCATTTCTCCAGAATTAAAGTTAATTGTAGTAGTTTACGATTCAAAGCGTGCATGCCCGTTGTTTGGTATTCAGGATAAAGATCCAGTGGCGGTGGATGTGATGCAACGTGCCAATGCAACTGTGCAACAATTGTTGCCCACAAATGATAGGCTGATAAGGCCTGATTTACGTACTGTTCGTGGAATAATGCCTCCTATTGGCTTCGATCAGTTTGAGGGGAAGTTGGAGCAACAAGCTGCTTTCCCTCCGGCGGCAGCGCAAAATCAACAGGAACAGCAACAGTTTGGGGACCCACCCAGCCGTACCATTTAATGCTGTTCCGAGTTATATGAACCCCGATTTGTTCTCTGCTGGTTCGAGGCATCCAACGCTTTGAAGTGATGGTATCGAGCCAGTAACCCAATAGATTTACATGACAACGTGTTTTTTCTGGCATTTATAATACCGTTTAGAGAATTTAATATCTGCTTCTGGCTATACACGCCAAACCTTGGTACAATAATGTAGTTTCCCGTCGCGTTGAGTAGGTTTTATTGAAAAATAAACTCTATGAAATGCAACAGCGCATATTGTCAAAAACTCCAATTTATAATGCAGGTACCTCAAGTTTAACTAGAATCTGGAAGCATGCATGCTTCTCGACCTGATTTTCTTGATGTATATATATTATCATCTTACTATATGGGGAAGTTCATGGAATTCAAGTCATCAAAACAGTATTTTTTGTTTGTAAAATACAAAGGGAAGACTATCAATAAATAGATCATGACCTCTCTCATCCTGATAAAACGGATAGTCGGACAATCCTTTGTTATATGTCCTTCAATGTACAAATTAAAGCGAGTAATCCCTTTGTCCATGAGTTGGAAGGTGTATATACCTCTCGACTCAGATGAATATTTAGATTTCTGGGTTTCCTCATAATTCAAATGATCTCGTGGGCTTCAGTTTCCTTACAAAAGCCGAAGAATGTGGTCCACTCAAGTGAATAACTGAGGGGGTAATTAGTTCATTCAAGTGAATAACTGAGGGGGTAATTAGTTCATGAGTTTAGGGAGGGCTTAACGAGTAAGAAATAAAAAATGAGCGATTGGTTGTTGGTTATTATTGTTGGGACAAAGTTTGATATCTCAATTTTGGAAAATCCTCCGTACTCTCTATTTAGTAGGGAAATGAAACTCATTCCTTAGTAGTGACTTTTTTTTATTAAAAAAAATTAATAACAATTAATTAATTAAAATTTATTTAATTATTTAATTAAAACATTATAATTAATTAATTAAAATATTATTACTAATTAATTAAATAAATTATAATTAATTAAAAATAATGAGTTAATTAGTTACAATATAATTATAATATTTATTTAATTAACGAATTGTAATTAATTAATTATATTAGAAGTAATAATTATCATTATTATTGATAATGATTATTTTATAAAAATTATTAAGAAATAAAAGCTTATTATATTTTAACTAATAAAAAAATTATTTATGATGATCAGTTAAAAGGATCACAATTATAATTTATAATTATAATAACCATCATCGTTATAACGGTAATATTTATTCTTTTTTATAACTAAATTTTTTTGCGAACTAGCCACTTTTTTCTGGATACTTCACTTGGGCATAACTAATTATTAAAAGAGTTATAACTGAACAAACAATTGTTCATAATTTGTTGGCTTGGTTCTTTAACACTGAAATTTCTAACGGCTGACTACTGCTCTTGTAGGGGTTAATCAAGGAAACAATCCTGCGTTAGTTCGGAGTAGGACTTTCAATCATCGGCCACAGTTTCTGGAGCCTCATCCTCTTTATAGATTACATGTAGCTAGGCAACGTCAGCTTCCGCCGTCACTTTCTGCTAGTCCTCTACATTATTCACACAACGATGAACAGGGCAGCAATTTGAATCAAATTGACTCAGAGGTTAGTCGAAACGACAATGTTCTAGGGTTATACGATGTAGGGCCAATGTGTTGATTTTTACTTGTCCATAAATTTTTATTAAATAAAAAAATTTATTTTCTTTAATAATACTATTAATAATACATGTGATGATACAGCTGATGAAGAACAAAATGAAACAACCTCAACTGTCTCAGCCCTTCTACCAGCTACTGCAGACAGTAATAATTTGCATTTTAGCAAGTTAATACTTCTTTCTTTCTGAGTTTACTTGCAGTTTGAGTAGACTGGAGGCAACAGAAACCGATTCTCATCACATCCACGAGCTGGAGTCAAAATAATGGTAGGTCATGCTCATGCTTGCATTGTAGATTGAATAACCTTCTTTTTCTAATCAAAATTTTGAATAGGATAATCCAATTGCTGAAATCAATAAATCTACTGATGAGAGCGTGGAGTGGTTCTCATCCGCAGATGACGATACCGCCAATTACAAAGGAACTACTTCAAGGAGAACTTTGTAGAGCTTTTCGGACTTTTACGAGAGAAAGGATGATAACGGTGTTGTGCGGAAACGTTAATAAATTTGGAGTAAAAATAAAATAACAACAAGAACACCAAAATTTTTATACTGGTTCGGCAATGCCTACGTCCAGTTTGGAGTCGACTGAGTGTTTTACTATAATCAATGAGAGTGTACAATAGTGTATATATATATATATTATTTTTTTCTTCTCTCTCACTCACTATTTTTCTCTCGAAAAATTTTGCTCTCTCTCACTTCTGAAAATTTTTCTCCTCTGTTATACTAAACAACTTCTCCTCTTGGCTCTCTCATTGTGCTTCTCTTTTATAGAGAATTTTATGGGTGAATGTCAAAGTTAGCTGCACCAAACTCCATCAAAAATCAAGTCACCATTGTTAAGTCAACAATCACCGAAAGGAAGCTTCAATTTTTTACTTTGAGAAGCTTTAATTTCTGACTTTGCAAGCTTCCATTTATGACTTTCTTTGAGCCAACACTCAACAATCTCCACCTTGGCTCAAATCCTCGAAGTGGAATTCTCAATGATTGTCTCCCAATCCCCTACGGGGTAATCAACAAATTTTACAAATGCCAATCAAGTCTAAGCAATGCTTAAACTTGAGTAATGAAACTGGTTTTGTCAACATATCAGTAGGATTGTCAGCGGTCTCATTCTTTTGAAGAAGAATATCTCCCTCATCAATAATCTCACGAACAAAATGGAACCTTACATCAATGTGTTTTGTACGTGCGTGATGAACTTGATTCTTCGTTAAATAAATAGCGCTCTGACTGTCGCAATAAACATCCATATGGTCCTGATAGACCCCTAAGTCATCAAGCAACCCTTGAAGCCAGATGGCTTCTTTAATAGCTTCTGTTACTGCCATGTATTCTGCCT
>JAOSBP010000002.1:20772406-20786730 GCA_027563825.1 Erythroxylum mucronatum | reverse complement strand
GGACTCATAAATTTAATGTCTTAAGGTTTTGGGTTAAAGTGTGATGTCAAAGCTCATAAATATGTTCCCTCACTAGGCCCATGATGTAGATCTCTCGTAAAAGTGGGAGATCTACATCATGGGCCTAGTCTGATCCCGTAATTGCTTCCCCACGAAGAAGAGCAAGGAGACTCCTGGTGGGCCCAGACTAGTAGAGTAGAAGAGCTCTTGGTGACGCTATATACTCGAGCTGCTAAGGAAAAGGCTTTCGCTCAAGGGGGAGCCCAAGCCCACTATGGAAGTTCACACTTGAGGGGGAGATTGTTGGGATGCCAAGTATGAGTAGAAATCCCACATTGAAAAGAGATGGAATTAGTTAAGGACATATAAATGGAAAGGACCCATAAATCTAATGCCTTAAAGTTTTAGGTTAAAGTATAGTGTCAAAGCCATGAATATATTTCCTCGCTAGGCTCATGATATAGATCTCCCGTGAAAGTAAACTCTCCAGATCCAACATTATATTCTAGTCTACTTTGTATGAAGAAGAGATCATAATCAACATTTAGGGGTTGAAACTACAACTGAATACGCCAAAGATGCTATAAAATCTACTGGTGGGTTTTCTTGGCTCACCAATATTAGACACTTTCTTGTTAGTATCATATTGATGTCCACAATTGGGCAGAACATTTGCAATTACGATAATGTCCATAAATGGAAAGAGTACAGTGACGATAACTAACTAGCAAAAAAAAGTCATAGATAACTGATCCTGTTGGTATACAAATTCCGCCTTGGAACAACTATGGTCAATTATGCTCTTCAACATTTTTGTAAAGTTTCGAATTGTTTATTACATAGGCACTTAGCTACATGTGAGCATATCCTATGCAGTAAACTTGATGCAACAAACACTTACCTTTCCTCTATCTCCACGTTGAGTAATTATAGGGAGCTATAAAATATGTCAGATTCCAGCCTCCATACGACACGTTGTTGGCAGCTACAACACCTAAAATCGACTTCCTATTCACTCTAAAGGTGAATTTTTTGATTCAACTACTTAATTAGTGCGATGATAATCATCATTTCTCCATCAATCTCCACTTAAATACAACAAATAAAAGACACAGATGAAGAATTGTGGAGGTGTGTCAGTGAAGTGTGTCTAAAGCTCTCGAAGAAGGAAAGCGAGATAAATCTCCAATGCTTGAACAAAGATAGAAAAGCTATGCTCAAATGAACAACGTGTGAGACTTATGAGAGAAGGAAAATGTCAGAAGCTAAGTCAAAACGCAGACGTATTCAACATATCCAAAAATGCAGAGTATCATACATTAGTGAAACACGTGAAGGGAACATGTCTCTTATCTGACAGAAGAAGACTTTACCGAAAGCAACTATTTCCAACTCCTATAAATAAGACAGACCTCAGGCATCAGATATAACACAGAAAATTCAATTGAACACACTCACTGTAATAAAAAGTCTTAGAGTAAAATAAATAGAGAGAAAGTTAGAGAGTTGCTAGAAAACATATCTGAGGGTACTGTAGAGTTCATAGGCTCTTTGCAAGTATTTTAGAAAACACTCACACTCTTGTAACCTTACACTATTCTTGGTACTAGTTGAACCCACAAGTGTGGGATCCTTGGATGTAGATAGCATTTAAGCTATCAAACCAAGTAAATCTTTATGTTCTTTAGTTTTCTGCAATCTTTATTACCTGCAAGATACAACATTCTTTATCAGTCTTTACTGTGAAAGGCAACAATGCAACACAAATAAGCTAACATCTGTGGTATAAGAGCTAATTCAAAACTTCCTGGGCATTTCTTGGCTACTCAAAGCATCAAGGTTCATCAAGAATTTTTGTAAGTAAACATCATCTTTTGTTTCATTAAACTACATTCAAAATGGTAGGAAAAGAAATGGATGTCTTCACTGGTAAGGAAGACTTCACCATTTGGAAACTTCAGATGCAAGCACTACTTGAGTCTTATGACTGTGATGAAGCTATCGAAGATCAGTATGATGTAGAAACTGATCCTAGAAAAAGACTCAAGATGCAAAGACTTACACATTGCAAATTGATGCTTCACTTATCACCAGTTGTCATAAGGAAAGTGCAGAATTGTAACATTGCACAGAAACTGTGGCTAAAACTTGATGAAATATATGCAAAAAGATGTCTTCCTAATAAGATGACTCTTCTGCATAATCTTGCTAACTATCAGATGAACACATCTGTCTCTCTTGATGATAATCTAGACTATTTCTTTAAGTTGGTACAAGATTTAGAAACTACAGGTGAAGGAATTTCAAAAGAGCATCAAGTTGTAGTAATTCTAAAGGATTTACCCTCAAAATTTAATGCTTTCAAGAAGGTGATCAAGCGTTCTAATGGAGAATCCTTCACTGTTAAGAGGGTATTGGACTCACTAATAGAAGAAATAGTGGATACTAATCCATTTAAGAAGGAAGCATAAGTGATGTTCGTAAAAAACAATCATGACAAAAGGTCACAGAAGAGGAATAGTAAGAAAGGGAATTGGCAAAAGGGAAGTGGAAAGGATAAGTACACCAAAGAAGGTGAGGAAAAGAAGAAAAAGGGAAAAGGTAAGAAGTGTTTTTACTGTGATAAGGAGGGACATTTTGCAAGGGACTGTAGAAAGAAGAAAAGGGATAAAGTTGCGCAATGTGGAGATGTAGGGAATGTGGAAAAACCAGAGGACTCCAGTGGTGATTAGATTTTGGAAGTCAATGAAAAAGGGAAGATCTCAGTAGAGAATGGATCTTCGACTCTAGATGCACTATGCATGTGACTCCTCATATACATTGGTTCACAACATTTGGACCAGTCACTGCCAAAGTAAAGATGGCAGATTCTGGGCAGCAAAGGATTGAAGGGATTGAGAATGTCTCCATCAACATGTTTGATAGGAAGAAGAGAATCCTAACTAATGTCAAATTTGTGCCTGGAGTAAGGAGGAATCTAATTTTTGAAAGCATGTTTGACAAATAAGGTTTTCAGATTAGATCTAAGGATGGACTCAGAGAAATCCTAGAGGATGGATGAGTCATCATCAGAGGAGTTGAAAAAGGTAGGTTGTACTATGTAATAAGCACTACCGAGGTAAACCAAGTTACTAAAAATGGAAATCCTAACTCAACTAAACAATGGCACTCAAGGTTGGGCCATGCAGGGAACAAAAGTCTATTCCATCTCTCAAAACAAGGACTCATTCTAGAACAAGATCTAAAGAAGTTAGAGTTCTGTGAATCGTGTGTGCTAGGAAAGCATCACAGATCTAGCTTCCAAAAGGGAACATAGAGGGCCAAAGAGATCATGGAATGTGCTTACAGTGATCTTTTGGGAGCCAGCCCAAGTATCCACTGCAAGAGGGTACCTATATTTTATGTCTATCATAGATGACAAATCTAGGAAATGTTGGGTATATCTGATGAAGAGGAAAGATGAGGCATTAGAAGTCTTAATAATGTGGCATACATTTATGAAAAATCAGACATGAAAGAAGCTGCGATGCCTAAGAACAGACAATGGACTGGAATACTGCAACAAGGAGTTTGAAGACTACTGCAATAAGAAAGGTATTTTAAGGCATAAAATAGTGAGAGCTACACCTCAGAAGAATGGTGTAGCTGAGAGACTCAACAGAACACTCCTAGAAAAGACTAAGTGTATGCTACTATCCTCAGGTTGCTCACAAACAATATGGGGAGAGTCTATTAAAACTGCAACTTATTTAGTTAATATGCTCCCCACCTTTGCCAATGAATATAAAACTCCACAAGAAGTGTGTAATGGAAAGAAACCTAACCTGACCCACCTAAGGACTTTCAGATGTGCTGCATATGCACATCAGAAGGAAGGAAAGTTGGAACCCAAAGAAGTGAAGGGAGTATTCCTAGGTTATCTAAAGGGAGTCAAAGGTTACAAGTTCTTACTACTTCAAAAGGGAGGCTTTAAAACCATTATTAGCAAAGATGTAATCTTCAAGGAAAATGAGTTTCCTCTGCTGAATAGGAGTTCCTCAAAATCAGACCTCCAAAAGGAAGTTCATGAGCAACTTAGATCACCAAGCAACTCAGTTTCCTTCCATGTGCCACCAAAAACTGAAGTGGGAGGAAATACTCAATCTCATGATGTGGAACCTATCCAAGGCCCTATACATCATGAACAAGGGACATAATAAACTGAAGGAGAGAGTGAGGAGAGAGTTCCACACATAACTATAGATGACCCTCAAGGAAGCATACAAGACTATCAACTCACTGGAGATAGGCAACCAAGACAGAGAATTCCTAATAGGAGATATACTGACTCAAACTTGGTTGAATTTGTATGTCTTATGGCTGAAGCTATAGAATATAAGGCACCTGAAACCTTTGAAGAAGCCATGAACAAAAAAGATGCTAATCAATAGAAGATGGCTTGCAAGAAGGAGTATTCTTCACTAATAAAGAATTTGACCTGGACTTTAGTGTTTAGACCTCCAAAAGCCAAACTAATAAAGAACAGATGGTTGTTCAAGATGAAAGAGGGAATAACAGAAGCTGAGCCCAAAATATACAAGGCAAGACTTGTAGCTAAGGGGTATAGGCAGAAAGAAGGAGTTGACTATAAGAAAATATTCTCACCAGTAGTCAAATTTAAGACCATTAGACTCATTCTAGTGCTATCTACTATTTATGACTGAGAAATCCATCAAATGGATGTCAAGATAAGCTCCTAGAAAGTGGAACAAAAAGTTCCATAAGGTAGCAACTGAGATGAAATTCACTAGAAGTGCCGATGACTACTGTTTATACTACAGGGATTGAGGAGAGACAGAGGCTATCTACATGTTAGTTTATGTAGATGATTTGGTTATTACTGGAAAGGAACTAGATAGAATAGTTGAAATGAAGAATGCTCTGTGAAAAATTTTTGATATGAAGGACATGGGAGAAGCACAGAAGCTCCTAGGGGTGCAGATTATAAGGAATATGAGGGAAGGACAACTATGGTTGAATCAACAGAGTCACATTCAAAAAGTGCTTGCTTAATTTAACATGGAACAAGCAAAGCCTACCTTTATTCCTATAAGCTCACATCTTCAAATGGTTGCAAGTAAGAACCCCCAAACTAAGGAAGAGAAGAAAGCTATGATGCAGATTACGTAGCAGATAAAGACACAAAAAATCAGTATCAGCATACTACTTTACATTAGTAGAAAACACAATTAGTTGGAAGGTACAACAACAATCAATTGTACCACTTTCAACTACAGAAGCAGAGTTCTATGCAATCACAGAAAGGTGAAAGAGTTATTATGGCTATCAGGCATCGTAAAAGAAATTCAAGCTAACCTAGCTACTACAACAATTTATACTGACAATCAAAACACACTCTACCTTAGCAAAGATCCCGTCTTACATAAGAAGTCCAAGCATATAGACGTCTGACTCCATTTCGTCAGAGACAAAATCGTCGAAGGTTTCTTCAATATGGAGAAAATCACAGGGGAATAAAATCCGTCAGAATTTGGAACAAAGATAGTGACTCTAAAGAACTTCACTTTTTGTAGGGATTACTTACAGATAAGTGAAGACCCATGAAATCGAAGGCTATTTCTGTCGATCTCACAATTTTTGGTGAAACTAGGGTTTTTTAATTTCTAAATCACGCACAGATCTATGAACTGAGTGAAGATTAATGGAGAAGGAGGGAATAAATGTGATGATAATCACCATTTCTTTGTCAATCTCCACTCAAATACAACAAACAAAAGATATAGATGAAGAATCATGGAGGTGTGTCAGTAAAGTGTGTCTGAAGCTCTCGAAGAAGGAAAGAGAGATGAATCTCGAATGTTCGAACAAAGATAGAAAAGCTATGCTCAATTGAACAATGTGTTAGACTCACGTGAGAAGGAAAACGTCAGAAGCTAAGTCAAAACGTAGATGTATTCAACACATCCAAAAACGCAGGGTATCATGCATTAGTGAAACACGTGAAGGGCATATGTCTCTTATCTGACAGAAGAAGACTTCATCGAAAGCAACTGGTTCCAACTCCTATAAATAAGACAGACCTCAAGCATCAGATATAACACAGAAAATTCAATTGAACACATTCACTATAATAAAAAATTTGAGAGTAAAAGAAATAGAGAGTTGTTAGAGTACATGTCTGAGGGTACTGTAGAGTTCATAGGCTCTTTGCAAGTGTTTTAGAAAACACTCACACTCTTGTAACCTTACTCTATTCCTGGTACTAGTTGAAACCATAAGTGTGAGATCCTTGGATGTAGATATCATTTAAGCTATCAAACCAAGTAAATCTTTGTGTTTTTTAGTTTTCTACAATCTTTGTTACTTGCAAGATACAACATTCTTTATCAGTCTTTAATGCGAAAGGCAACAGTGCAACACAAATAACCTAATAATAAGTATAGCCTTAATAAACCAAGTCTTTAGTTTAGTAACGGGTTGTATTCCTATATCGCTTAAGGGGCATTCTAAAGTCCTTTCCATTTGCTGGGATCCGAGCGGGGAATATCTTGCATCAGTGAATGCAGAGAGTGCAAGAGTATGCTCACTTGCTTTAGGAGGATATAGCGTACGTGAACTGGGGTCAATTGGTCACAAGTTTCGATTGTGCATATTTCATCCTGTATATTCATAAGTTTTGATTATTGGCGGAACTGGGGTAAACAAATTATTCTTTTATACATGGACAATGTTCTGAATTTTTTGACCATGGAATTTCCACAAAAATGGTGGTTGGTAATGCATTATTAGCAATTCAATTCAGTGTTTTTCTTGACCCTCAACCCTTCAAATCCACGTACATTATCAGGCGCATTTTGTAAGTGTTTTACTGGAGCTTACTGCTGTTATAGGAGCTTACTGCTCTTATAGGTTGATGTTTTTATATGAAATTCTTGATTGTTAGCTTTGTTTCTTACCATTTGGCATCTAACATCTCTCATTTTCTGTTTTAGTCCTTTGAACCGTGGAACCCTTCAGAGGGAAATGAAACGGTGTCGATTGCCGCTCACCATGGTTTAATTTCTACACTGTCTGGTTCACTGCAGACTAGATTTGTTGCATTGGTGAGTCATGATCACACCATCAAGCTTTGGAAATGAGACTGTAAAAACTTAACTGTCTATAAATTCGCAGATTGTCCAAAATAACTTCTTCGGCACGAATAAATAAACACTCTCAACTGCGCAATATCAGAAAATAAATCGCCAACGTTTGGTAACGCAGTTCGGCCAACTTGCCTACGTCTGCGGGGCCCTCACCCAGATTAATTTCTTTCACTGTAGTTCACAAAAAGAATTACAAAGATTGACCAACCCCAGATGACTCAATCTATGTAACTAACCCACGACTTAACTACCCGTGAAAGATTTTCACACCCAATAACACGACCGACTCGTGTTAACCTCGTAAGAGGATTTTCTTCAAACTCTTCCTACTTAGAATCAAAGATAAATAGAATCAGAATCACTACTATTTCAATTTTAAACTAAGGCACCAATAAAACAAGTAGTAGTACTCACAAGTCCTTCAGCTGTCAATCTATTAATATAACGAAATCCAGCAAACAACGATAACAACAAATCACAATTAATTTACTTGCTGAAGGTTAAACCATAGTTGTATCTTGTTGCACCACAATAGAGTTTCACAGCAGATCACACTAGCAAGAGACGAGAACCGTCAATCACACTGCAGCTTCAAGATTCATTCACGTGACTCTCCAACAATGACGTCAGCTACTCTTCACTATGGGACACTTGTTGAAGATCACTGTAACAATCCTATACGGCTGCAAGGAAAAAGCGATTAACAAAAGACAACTTAATGGGTTAATGGAAAAACCAACAGCGCAGCTCAAAAGCACACACTAATCAACACCAACTTGTCACACACGATTTTCAAAAGATAAAAAGCAACTTGACAGTGCAGTAGCTATTTTATATTAAAGAACAATGACAAGCAGCTACACTAATAAAACTTGAAAGCCACGAAAGAATCAATCAACTTAAAAAACCTAAAAGCTACAGCGCCGACTTATATCTATATATATATATATATCAAGCTCAGCAACCCTAAAGCCAAGCTACAGCGCCGACTTATATCTATATATATATATATCAAGCTCAGCAACCCTAAAGCCCTTGCCACATCAGCCAAGAAAATTCACAATGATTAGAAAGATTTCCAAAACAATAAAAATGCCAAAACTTAAAATAAGTAGGATATATTAAAAAAATAAATCCTAACAGAGACCGATACCTACTTTTATGTGGTTTCCTTATGTACACCTTTGACTGCTTTTCCTATCTTGTACATTTCGAGATACCCAGACACCATTATGGATTGAAACTATTGCCATGGGACTTCTGTTAAAAGATCAATATGGAAAAGCAAGTTCCTACTATCAACTTTCCCTATCCTGAAGTACGAGAGCGACGAACTCGTTTGCTTTCTATTAGTTTTTTTGGTGTGGATGTCTTCAGATTTGGGATTGGTACCATCTTAACCATAGAGCCCTTTAATATTTGCGTCCAGCTTGGATGGAACTTCCCTGATATAATCTCCTGCCAAAGCCATAAAAGAGAAACCATCTGCTAGAGCTTCTAGAATCTGCAACCGCAACTAGTTTTCTTCTCGTTGTCTAATATAGAGATCTCCCAAGTCACCCTAGGTCAGCCTATCAGCGAAAATGCGCTCCATGTAAATATTGACATTAGAGAAACTTAAACTTTCGTACTCTAAAATATGAATTTGTAATATTTATGCCAAAATTTAACATATTTATAAATTGTAAATTTAATTAATTAATTATGGTAACAATACTAACAGAAGGAGGAAAACAATTTTTTTTGAAAAGTAGGCTCAATAATTTTTAATAGAAATATCGAATTGATGTAACTTAAGAAGATATAAAATATAAGAAAATTGTTTATAATTTGTAACAAGATATTTAATGTTGATTTAAATTGATTCGTCTATTACATACATTACTATAAAAGTAGACAAGCATTAGAAATTAAAAATTCGATCCATATATTTGAAATTCATTTTCAAAAATCATTTTTTGATAAGAATAGTCATTATTTTATAGGAAATGAGCTCTAAAAAGAAAGAACAACGGTGCAGATTTGAAGGACAAATTAGAAAGGAAAGAAAGGTGATTTCAGTATAATATTTTGGCATGTACACGTCAAATTGTTGTTATTTTAGTAGCAACATGATCAATGGCGAAGCCAGGAATTTGTTTCAGGGGGGGCAAAAAATTTTTTTATCCAATCCACCATGGGCAACGACATTTTTTTAGGTGGGCAACCTCTATATGTATATATATATTCTTTAATAAAAAAAATTTGAGGGTGGGCAGCTTCGCTACTGAACATGATATAGGTAACACAAAAAAAGTGATTTACGATGTCTTTTATACGAAAACTAGTCATATATGATTAGGAATGTCAATTTTGATCCAGCCTGATTTTTGCTCGGATTAACCAGGCCACGGGTCAAATTTGTTCGGCCTGATCGGGTTATGGGTTGAGTGGGCCGGTGGCCCGATTGGAACGACAGAAACAACGTTATTTTTTAATTTTTAAAAAATATAAGGATGGGTCGGGCCAGCCCGCTCCAGTCCATCGACCCACGGGCCACCCAACTTGTGGGACAAGCCCAACCGGGCAGAAGCGGCCCAACCCATTGACATCCTAATATATGATAATAATGACTTCTTCACCTTAATCTTTTTGTTGTTGTTGTTTGTGTATTTGATAACACCATAGTATCTTAACTACCATATATTGTATATTGTCATTATTTTCACATGCACGTAGCTTTTCTAACATAATCCTTTATTTACTCTTATCCTTTCTTTTATTTCTGCTTATCTATTTATCTTTAGAGCTATATATAAATGATTGTTTCTTCAGTAAACAAACACGACAAAATATCACTCTTTCTTCCTATTTCTCTGCTCGTTCATAGTAGCAGAGCCCATATCCAGTTTCCCTTAAACGACCCTCTTTTCCTTAGCCAAACACAACATTCTGGTTTTAACATAATATAATAGAACTCTCTACACACTCCCAACATACAACATCTACAATAGCTCCACACAAATCCAATATCACCATAATTAAATTCAATACCACACAACAGAACCTTCCTAATCACAAACTTAGCAGACACCAATCTTTTGACATTAACATTCAATCAAATTAAAAATTTCTTTACTACATCTCTAGACTCTACCAATTATATAGTATGGAAAAATCAATCAAAATCATTCTCATTACCTCAAACCTCTTTGGATATTTCGATGGAACTATCCCACCTTCGGAAGAACATGTAGACACTCACTCCACATATTACATAAAGTAGCAGAAAACAAACCAATTGGTCTATTGCTTCTTCACCATCTCCTTGTCCAGCTTCACCGTAAGGCTTGCTTTGGACAATTGAAGACAACTTCATGCTTTATTATGCCTCTCAATGGTCTCTTCTCCGTCGTAAGCTTCATACTATCAAAAAGGACTTCAGCACTGTCTTTGACTACCTCAACATCATCTCCACAGCTTCAGAAACTCGTTGCGATTGGTGACACAATCTTCAATGTCAATCTCTTCCTCTTCACCTTAAATGGACTCCCTGTCGATTTTGAATTCTTCATCACTGTAATTAAAAACTACACCACCACCACCTTTGTTGAGCTTGAGGCGAAATTTATGCTCTATGAATAGCGGTTGTTGTCATTCCACGCTCCACCTCTAACGGACTCCACATTTGCGACCTTCTCCAACAATCGCACTAACTACAACTTCTCTGACGGAGGGAGCGATAGACCTAGGCATGGGTGATAACACTCTAACTTTTCTCCAAATTCTCTCACAGCTGATTTTGTGTTTCGGCCTAAATATACCTAATGGGCCCTCCCATCTGCGCGTTAACACATCCAATGGCATGTTTAGTGGGCCCTTCATTAGGCCTCATTTTTCTTCGGACCCTAAATTCTAGGGCAATTTTCAATCATACTTACAATTTAGCCCAACATCAAACTCACCACAAACCCCCCTTACCCTAAACATATTGCCAATAATAAACCAACTATTTAATGTCAAATTTGATAGAAGTGGAGGCATATTGGTACTCACCGTCAGTTTTTATACACTGAACCTCGTAATCACCCCACAAGATTCCACCACATTACAAATAATCTTACCACAACCTTTTCTGCCATGAATATTCAATCTGATCATGATCCAACTCCTTTTAATCAAAATATTGTTATTGATTGGTTACCAGATACTGGTTCAATTGTACATATGACTCCACATCATGATTTTGTCGAATCCATCACACCATTTGAAGGATCAAATTAAGTTATTATCGATAATGGACACATTCTTCCTATTTCATTCATTGGTAGCCTAACCTTTCCCACTTTTTCCCATAATCTTCATTTTCGTGATATATTGATTATTCCTCACATTACTACTAATCTTTTATCTGTTGTCAAATTTATCACTGATAATTCCTATGTCATTGAATTTAATCTATCTAGTTATGTTATGAAGGATCTCAAATTCTAGATACCGCTTCTCGTGGCCCCATTCATAACAATCTCTACCCCATGAAGATTCCAAAGCACTTCGCCAATCCAGTTGCTCTCACTACTTCCTCCACGTCAATAAATATGTGGCATCAACATCTTAGTCATCCATGTCCCTCCACATTATCTTGATTAGGTCATGTTCTGCAATTTAAAAATATTTTCTATCCAAGTATTTCTTGTCTTCAAGGAAAAAGCATTCGTCTTTCATTTTCTCTATCTTCCTGTACTTCTGTCAAACCTTTACAATTAATTCAATGTGATATTTGAGGTTCTTCCTTGTCTCTTTCTCACTCTATTTATTGCTATTTCATTATCTTTGTGGACGATTTTAATCGTTTTACTTGAATCTTCCCTCTTACTCACAAAAATCATGCCTTAATTCACTTTTAATCTTTTAAAACCACAGCTAAAAATCATTTTTCCACTACCATCCAAACTTTTCGATGTGATAGAGCCCCTGAACTCGCTAAAGGTACCTTTGCTCACTATGTTTCTTCCTATGGAATCACTCTTCACATCTCTTGTCCCTATACATTCCAACAAAATGGCCTTCCTGAATGAAAAATTCATCCCATCACTGAAATTGATCTTACTCTTCCTCATGCATCTCTTCCCAAATCCTTCTGGTATGAAGCATTCAACATTGTTGTTTATCTTAATCTCTTACCCACTCCTATTCTTCGCCATAATCTCCTCATGAAGTCCTTTACTGCACTAAACTTGACTTTACTCACCTTCGTGTTTTTGGTTGTATATGTTTTCCTCCTTTGGCCTCTACTAGTCCAGAAAAACTTACCCTGAAATCTATCCAAAGTGTTTTTCTTGGATACGCCTACCAACATAAAGGCTATTGATGTTTTGATCATATCACCTCCAAACTTTACATTTCTCGTTATGTTCGCTTTAGTGAACATCTTTTTTCCCTATCATAAATTACCTGTGTCATCTTCTACCTCACCTTCCTCCCCTCCTCTTTCTTTACCTTTACCTCTTCTACCTCTACCTTCTACTTCCTCTTCCCTCCTACAAAAAACACATCACGCCCTTCTCCTCATCCTATTGTCACACATACCTGAGATAACACACGTACCCTTCTTTCTCTGATTATATCACTTATACTGTCACCACCCCAAATACTCATTATGATCCCACGTCCTTTACTCAAGCCAACAAATTTTCTCATTGGTGTCAAGCTATGTTTGACGAGTTCAATGCCCTCCATTGTAATCATATATGGACCCTTGCTCCCCCCACCAAACACAAACATTAGCGACTATAAATGTGGTTTGCGTATAAAACGAACTCCTCGATGGCTCCCTTGAGCACTATAAAGCTTATCTTGTCACTAAAAGTTATCAATAAACTCTAGGATTTGATTACGTTGCTACTTTCAATCCTATTGTCAAACCTATCACTATTAGAATTGTCATTGCTTTTGGCCATGTCCTATAATTGGCATATTCACCAACTTGATGTTAATAATGTCTTTCTTCATAGATACTTACAAGAGCCCGTTTACATGTCTCAAGCTCCTGACTTCTTTTATATGGTCTTAAACAAGCTCCTCGAGTTTAGTTTCATCTTCTAAGTCAAAAACTCCTAAAACTCAATTTTAAACCCTCAAAGTTGTAGGAAAATCCCGGTGCAAGTATCACATACTCGAGGTGCGGAAAACAAAAATTTTTGTTGCCGGGACGTTCCCGAAAGCCAGGATCCATGTGTCTATATGAAAAGTCAAACCATAACGACCAAAGTAGACCGTCTCTAACGGTATCCACGCAGAGGTCGGAGAACCTAACCGGGGCAAACTCTTTTGACCCGAGAATAGCTAGAACAAATTAAAGACTGCTAGATCTTACCTTTGTCCTTGGAGAGCTATAAGAAACGTTGAGGAGAAGCTTGGAGAAGAGAGATGATCGTTCCTTTTGAGAGAAAAGCTTAGAAATCTCATTTCTAAGAAAACTTACCAATTAAGTCTTTTGTTCTCTCCCTCAAGGAACCGTCGGTCATCATCCCAAAATCACCTTTCATTAGCCTTTTAATTGCTTATCACATAAACAAGTAAGAGACCTAAAAGGAGAGAGGAGATCGAGCATCAAGATGAGAGAAAACTTTTATATAACTTAACAATTAAGCTTCATCCTCTCTCACTAATGACTCACGACCATCAACCCACTTCCTTAGCCTTTTAATTTATTCTTTAACAATTAAAGATATATTAAAAGGCAAGAAAGCAAGGCCATACACGTATATGGCCTATGGCCATTAAATAAACAATTAGATAAAATAATGACCATTGACTTGGTCAAAAGCTTCTTTATGAAGCTTCCTTCTCCTTAAGCCACGTTAGGCTATATATATATATATTAATTAATTATTTACTTAATTAATTAATATATATAATTGCTGAAGTAGTCCAGTCAAACTGGGGTCGGTCCTACCGGCCTGTCGGGCTCCGGTACTGAAAAATTACCGGAGACCTTTTTCAGCAATGCTGATGTCGCGATCTCATCGGGACATATTCCAATCTCATCGGGATCCAATTAATCCTATTGCTCTCCATTTATTGGAACTCTGTCCAAAACTATTTTACAGATTCTCCGAGCCACTCTTATGCGTGTGACCCATTAGGTTCCCGGTTATGTTGGCCACTTAGATTAACACTTAATCTGAGCAAGTCATG
>JAOSBP010000002.1:20758286-20768429 GCA_027563825.1 Erythroxylum mucronatum | reverse complement strand
CTCCGCTATCCGCTATTCCGCTATAGCGTTTTCGGGGTCGGCCGCTCCGCGCCGCTATCCGCTATTAACTACTATGGTTCTGCTGGCTCTACAAAAACAACCCATGTAAAGTCACACACACACACACACACACATATATTTATTGAATTCTGTTAATAAAGTGTTACGGTCTTATCACCATCGATTTCCCAGCATAAATATAATAGCACCAGTCGAGAACCAGTCCTGAATATATGCCATTGAGGAATCTATAAATCCTAAAAAAGGGTTATCAAAAGATTTTCCGTGCCATGACAAAAAATGGACTCGCATATTCCCCACTTCTAGCCGTTTCCACATCCAAGTAACCGAAATTAACAACCATAGCTTTGTGCAAAACGTAACACCTCCTCAAAATAAGATAAGAGTGCTGCAAATTTGCATACTGGCAATGAATAATTTAGAAAGAAATAAAAATGATAGGAACACCGGAGACAACATTCTGAGTCAAACAAAGGTAATAGTTACCTAAGAGAAACTTAAAATGTGGAAATATCTAAGACCCATCAATTGGAAGCTCATACTGAACAATATCTTGTTGAAGCAAAGAAACATTAACCCAAAAGTAAACCAAACCGCCATTAATCCACACAAATATGCAAAACAATTACACAACTCCCTTCATTTATCTTTTAACTAAAGACAGAAGAAAAAAAGAAAAACTCGAAACCTACTAGAAAAATTTACCGTTCAAGCGCATTGCAAGTTCCAAAACACTTACCTATGAGGAAAAGTCGAGTATTTGGTCATGGGAACTGAAATGATGTTCCTCCTGGCATTAACAGCCGATTTTTGCACAGCAGCAATAACTTCCTTAGCTTTCCCAACCCCAACACCGACCTGACCTTGCTTGTCCCCAACCACCACAACCGCTCTAAAATGCAATTGTTTCCCTCCCTTAACCACCTTGGTCACTCTTCTCACTTGTACCACTCTCTCCTCAAACCCATCTTTAATCTTCTCCTTCTTAGCTTTTGAACCAAACCCAGTAGTCTTTTTCACCTTAGAGTCCATAACATAAACATCGTTCCCCAAGACACTCATTCCACTATATGCAGGGCCATAAAGCTCCTCGTAAGCAGTGGCGATTTCTTCCTCGGTCTCCTCTGGGACTTCATCGAAGTAAGGAGGAGGAACAAAGCCCTCAGGTGGGCTCGGAGGGTCAAAGACGATATCATCAATGGGGTTCACGTTATCGAAGAAGGATGTGTCAACGTCGTTGGATTTGGCTCTCGAAGTGGCAGCAAGGTTTGAAGAAACGGTGAGAAATGAGAGTGATTTGGGTAAGAAAGAGAAGGGCTTTGTGGATTTTATGAGAGAGAGGTGAGAGGAAATATGGAGAGGGAGGAAAGTGAGAGTAGGTGAGCCAACAGACCCAGTGGCAACCATTGCTAAAGGGATCAATTAGTTTGAGACGCGAAGGTCTGAGAAGCTTATCTACAAGCTACAGAGTGAATACCGCATAAGAACCGAACGGGTCTACCACGATATGACGATATTGTCCTACGCGGAGTTATTTATTTATTTATAGTATGATTAGTAAGGATTCGTTAAAATAATGAAATGTAAATTAATATTATTCCATAGTTTGGCAAGAGAATTTATAGTGGAATAAAATAAAATAAGATAGAAGAGGAGGGTCATATTATATCTCATTTTATTATAAACAGTAAAAACAAAAAATCTCTAATTTGAAAGGTTTACGATGAAATATAAAATGATAAACAATTTTACGCTATATTACGTTATAAATCCTTCGTCCAAATAATATTTTACTATATTACATTATGATTCTTTTTATCTCTTTCAAATAACAATTTTCTAATATTACATTCATTTACGTTCTGTTCTATTATAAATCATTTCATTCCATTCCATTTTATTCCATTCTATTAAAAACCTTATATCTAATCAAACATAGCCTTAGGAAATGAGATAAAGATTATATTAATTAATCCTAGCAAAGCAAAAATAAAGATAACCGTACGTACACAGTTAACATATCAACCAACTTAATGAACATCGTACTAATATTGCCGCTAAATAGGTTAATATCAAGTACCATTTTGAATAATTTTTTAAATTTATAAAGTAATTCCTATATTTTTTAAAATTACAAAATAGTCCTTCAATATATTGTGTATATATCTATAATTTTATACCAACCATGTCTCTAAAAATTTTAATAATAGAAATTTAAAATAACAAAATTCTATTTATTTTTATTAATATTAATAACCACAGTTAATATAAAAAAGATCATTTAATCAGCTTACAAATATAAAATTAATGACAATACAAAGTATTTAAAATATTATAATTTTATCATATAATAAATAATAATTACATCAAAATATGAAATAAAAATGATAATGAATATTCGTGACTATCTAACTATTACAATTTACAATAAGAGTTTGTGTCAAAAAACCAATTAGAGGTAAAACCAGAAAAAAAATATTTACAGCATATATAAAATTTAACATATACATCAAATATAAATAAAATTAAAATAAGATGATAAAGAAAAACTTTAGAACTTCATTCAATTAAATACAAACTCAAATCGCATTGACTTCAATCCTCATTTGGTACAAAATTCTCATCATTAGGAGGTGTCTCATCATTTCCATCATTAAAATTCATCACACCAAATCACATGTTAATACTTTCTTATCCAGGATTATCTTTTAAGTTACTCTTATCTATTAGACTTGATTCTTTAGAAACTCAATCTACCAAAAGATTGATATAATAAAGGCATATTGGATCTACATAACTTGTTGTTCTATTAAAAATCCTAGTAAATAATAAAATTAAATTATTAAGAAATTACAAGAAATTATATCCAACTTAATAATAATAATAACATACATTTCCTGAAGCTTTAAATTACTTTGAACAAAGACCAAATCGATCAATCTTTTATGTTTCAGTCTAATCCTTTTCTTTAAAGGATGAATTCAAATGTATTCAAATTCCTTTCATATCTTGTTGCACTTATACATTGACTTAGAATTTGAATTGTAAACCTTTGCAATTTTAGAACACTACTTTCGAATTGGTCTCACCAAGCAACTATAAGTCTAAGACAACAAAAAGTAACATTATAAACAAAATAAAGTGATGATTAATTTTCAAAAAGTAACAAAAGTGAAAAAAAATATACTTAAATTAAGTTTGTCTATTTGACAAATAGCATTTAGCACCCCAAAATCACTAGAAACATTCTTATAAGTCTCTATTTGTGAGATTAGGAGATCATGCATCATCTAGTGAACAACAATTGTTGTAATAGATAATAATATTCCCTTATTAACTTCAGCTTTCTTTGTAAAAGTTGGTCTAAAATAGACATTGAGATTAAAAAAAGTCACAACTGCAAAGAACGAAGAGTAAAGTTACTTTTTCCATCTTTCATTGATGACTGCAAGATAAGGTGTGTACAAAGAAGCCTATTTTTCAGATTGATCTTAATTGATTCCTTCAACCTCTCCATGACATCATAAAATAACCTATTGTTGCCTTCTCATCGCTATCAAACAGATGAAGTACTCACACCAAAAGCTCACAAACTCGGATCACAAATTGACATTGAGACCAAAATTAATCATCTTCAGGTATCATTCTAGAAACCTCCAATCCAACATTAAACCTAACGTGCTGAGATAAAACAACTTATCATTTAATAACATTTGTCTCAACTCTTTCTTCTTGATAATAAAACACTGAAGTGATAAGAAATCAGTTGCGAATCTTGTAAGAATAGGACGATGCAAATTCCTATCACTAGTAAAATCCTTTCTTGTTAAATTCAAGACTCATGCACAATCGTAGATGAACTTAGTCATCTGTTTTTGCTTTCTACACAGTCCTATTAATAATAGTAAAATACCTAGCCGCTATTATATTTTCCAACATGAAGTCATGCAATATGGAGCACAAGGAGTCTAATAAGAAGAATTATACTTGCTTGCAATCTTCTTCCAATTGCTTTATAAGCAAAATCATTGTTAATAATGAATCGAATAATATTTTCTGGCTCAACTTCATTCACAACTTTATCAAATATTTCAATTAGAGTATCAACATTTTTAACAAGGTCAGATGCATCATCAGAATTCCAAAAAAAAAAACATTGTCCCTTTTGCAGAATAAACCAATATATTAATAATACGCTCATATCTTTGTTTGTCCAACCATCACACATAATTGAACACCCAAAAGTTGCCAAGTCATTCTTCTTTCATACAAATAACTTTTTATTTCATAAACAGAGCTACTCAAAAGTTTACCTCTATAGTCACAAATTTAAAAAAGTTTGTATATTGTACCTTAAGAGACAATAACATTTACCATAGGCTTAATAATAAGACCAGGAAGCATTGAATGTTATACCTGAATTATACTACCATCTAGCCATTTTCATATCCATATTATGAACTACTTCTTTAGATTGTAAGGTACTATGAATTGAAGGCTAAGCTCTAGGAGTTATTCGTGGTGCAAAAAAATTAAACACCTGTCTTTTTCTTTTCATAGTATAACATTCCCTTCTTTTTGGGTGAGAATACTACAACCTTCAACATTTCCACTACCATTCTGAACAGCAACAAAAGATCTTTTACTATTAATTTTGTAATTCAATCTCTGCGTTCTATCTCTCTCATGATGATACTCTTCAAGCAAATTCTTCATTTGTTATTTAACATCATGACTCACTTTTTTTATAAGGCTCTATATAACCTTTGACCCCAACTACATGCTTCTTTAATGTAACATCCCGTCCCCATATTAAGGGTTAGAACCCAAATTTCAAAATGGAGAGAATGGCAATCTGAGAGTTAGAAAAAATTTGCATTTCATGCCCAGCAGCATGTCAACATACATGTATGTGAATTTGAATCTTTGCACATGCAAAAAATAAGTGTACATGCATTCATTGACAACTTCTAGGTATGATTGTTTTTAAATGTGATTTTATTGAAAATGAGAAGTAGAGGGAGTTGAAAGAGTGATCTTGGTATGAGTTGTGATATTGGAAACAAAAGTGGTGGTTGATCTGGAAAATATTCACTGAGTGTACTTCGGTCTGTTAGCCATAACTTTTTCACTAGTTATCTAAGTGAGACGATTCTTTGTTTGGATTAAACTAGAAACATATGGCTACATTTCTTATGAAGACATCGAATTTTAATTATGTCTTTAAGAGTCTCAAAATTTCATGAAGTTGAGAACTAGGTGCAGTACATTGGTGGATGAATGTAAAATTCGTCTTCAGACTAGAGGGGCAAATTTGGGAATGATCTAGATGGATTTTGGAAATGTTGCCTTCTTGAGAGTTAAATATATTTCTTTTATCTTTCCAACGGTATATAGTATGAGAATTGTGGACATTGGAGTCGAAAGTTATGGTTTGTATAAGTGGAGATGTTCAGGAGTGTGAAGTGTATCTTTTGTGTTTTACTGACGTGTCTTCTTTTGTGATGACATGTCTTCTTCTGTGTTTTGCTGACCTGTCTTCTTTTGTGATGACATGTCTTCTTCTGTGTTTTGTTGACGTGTCTTCTTCTTTGTTTTGCTGACGTGTCCTCTTCTGTGTTTTGCTGACGCATCTTTTATGTTTTGCTTCTTTTGCTTTTTCGCTTGGCCTATATTCTGTTCCTTTTTTAACCCTTCATACGATAAAATCTGTCTTTGAGGTCTTCATAAAAGTTGTAGATCTTGAAATATTCTTTTGAACCATCTAAAGAACACCTAAATCCAATATCTGTAGAGAAAGTTATGCTAATTGTAAAACATCTTCTGTGTACTGTTCATAAACTTCTTCTGGGTCACTGTTCATCTTATATCTTCTGTTCCTATTTGTGACCCTTCAGAAGATATAATTTCTCTTCAAGGTCTTCATGAAAGTTGTATATCTTGAAGTCTTCTTTCCAATCATTCAAAGAACACCTTGATCTGATATCTCTAGAGAAAGTTATGGCAATTGTAAAACATCTTCTGTGTACTGTTCATAAACTTCTTCTGGGTTACTGTTCATCCTGTATAGTCTGGTCTAATTATGACCCTCTAGATGACATAATTTGTCTTCAAGGTCTTCACAAAAGTTATAGATCTTGAAGTCCTATTTCCAAACATCCAAAGAAAACATTAATCCAATATCTCTAGAGAAAGTTATGGTAATTGTAAAACATCTTCTGTGTACTGTTCATAAACTTCTTCTGGGTTACTGTTCATCCTATATAGCCTGGTCCAATTATGACTCTCTAGATGACATAATTTGTCTTTAAGGTCTTCATGAAAGTTGTAGCTCTTGATGTCCTCTTTCAAACCATCTAAAGAACACTCCAATATTACATCTATAGTGAGAGTTATACCAATTGTCCCAAGATAGGTTCAATATGATTAAGGACAAAACCAGATTTGATTCTTTGGCCATAACTTCTTCTCTAGACACCCAAATGACTTGATTCTTGAACCATTAGACTTATAAGACATTACTCTACATCTCCACTAGGCATCTGAAATGAATTAAGAAAGATTGAGTGAAAAATGTGGGACGGGTACAGTGTGTGTACTCTTAAATAATATGAATTGGCGTTATTCCACTGAACATACTTCAGTATTTTGATGATTTCTGGATCAGTAGAGCTCCAAATGAGATGATTTCTGATTTGTGGTAAACTAGAGACATGGAGCTACAAATGGTATGAGAAATTGGTACCTAATTCAGTCTCTAATATGTTTAAATTTCAGATGGAAGTTGTGTATAGTATACTATTATGGACAAGAGCAGCCCAAAAATGTTTGAAATATATCTTTTGAATCATTGAACCAAATTGAATTATTTTGGAGGCATTAGAAACTTAAGACAATAGGGGACATTTTTCTAGAAGAAATTGTTATATTAGAATGTTCAAGGGTACTGTTGGCAAGACACTTAAGTATAAAAGACATAAGGCATGAATAGAAGGGAAAATGGGACAATTCTCAATCATTAAGGGCATAATTGGAAGAAGAAATGTTGTCTTGCTTATAAATGAAGAAGAAAAACGTGAATGGAAGGAAAAGCAGAAGAGAATAACAAAAATGAGTAAGAATAAAGAAGAGAGTTTGGTGGTTTGAGAGAAAAGAAGAGAGTTGAGCTAGGGTTTAATTCTTCTTAGTCTTTAAGAAAGATCTTGAAGTTGTTTAAGAAGAGAAAAAGGAAGAGGAAGAAAAGAGCTTCCATTTAAGCTAAAGATCTCTTCATTTGGTGGAGAATCAAGGTAAGATCATTTTGAATCTTTTGGATTTTTGGAAGGATTCTAGTCCATGAAGTTTAGAAAATGCTTGGGTTCAAGTATTCTAAAATCAATTTTTGTGATTTTGCATTATGGGATTTTCAATTGGATTCCTATTGGAAGAGATTTTGGATGTTATGAGATCATATGAGGTTAGAAAAGAGATGACGAGAAATTGAGTTATGATATAAAGTAACAAAGTGTTCTTGAGGTGTAAGCTTATGAATAAGCTAGACACATGCAATGGGTAAAGATTGAAAGGAGAATTTAGAAAGATCATGTACAAATGAAGTGTAAATCTAAGTTCAATTAGACACATATAAATTATGAAATGGGAATGAGCATTATATGTGTTCTAGAACATATATTCAGGATTGTCATTGAGCATACATTGTACATAATCCATTTATACAATTGTGCATAAATAAATGCTTATACGAGTGCAATTATTATTGAGTATGCAATGTGTCTCTTGCATAAATGGGTTATGCAGGTCAAGTGTCCACATTCAGGCAATTGCAGAATTTGGAAGCAAATGCTAATCTGGAGCATACTGTGAGTAGACCGAGATGGTCTCACTTTATTGCTTGTTATTTGAAATTTTGTATTATATGACTATTGAATGATTATGTAAATATGATTGCTTATGTTGGTTTCCGGACAGAAGGTTCGATGATTGTGATGTTTGATTTGGATATTGAAGTGCTACTTGAATGTGAATTGGATGAATTATATGTACTTAAGGTGATTGTTAATGTGTTCTAAATGTGCATTTGCATAGGAATGAAAGTGAGAATTCTTAACTAAATGTTGAATGTCGGACTACGGTTCGATGATATGTGAATATGATTGAATGGGATCATGCGCATATGATTAATGCATCCATTTCATGAATGCATGAAACACAATGGAGTTGTGACCAGAGTAGCCACCGATTAGAGCTTAAAGTTCAATAAGTGAAAAAGAGCTTCGAGCTTAAAAGTGAATTAGAGCCTCAGGCTCAACGTTTAATGAGCCTTGTATCTCCCAAACGGATAAGAGGCAGTTATCAATGAGCCCTATATGGGATAGTTTAGGCACTCGGTCACAATAAAGTAACAAAAGGAAAGTGAGTCTCATGCACACTACATATGCATAATATGAATGATTAAGTGATAATGAGTGCAAAAATGTGAAATAGTGTAAAATGTGAATTATGTGTTATGTGAATGGGTGAGCCATTGATGATGGTCTCTCATTGAGTTCGCAAAAACTCACCCAAAATTTGCAATTATTTTTCAGGATTATAAGAATACCCTGTAGGCCAACGGGAGTAAACCTACAGCATATAAATGAAGGATAGAGGTCGGGATCAGTACGCGTCTGCATTTGTGTTTTTTTTCCTATTTTGTAATAGTTACAAATGTTTTATGTTGTAATGTAAAGGCATTATGACTAAAATATATTGTATTTGTGAAAGAGCCCAAATGACTATTGATAACCTTGTTGATTGTATCATGTTGATTCGAAATGTTTATGAAGGAAAGTGGGCCTAAATTTGTTATAGACTTCCGCATATTGTGTTTGTGGTTCAAAAAAAATTATACCGATTTCTGAATGATGTGAGTGCTTTATCACGCCATCCTCTTGGGGGCACGGACTTAGATATCACCCACGAAGTTAGGTTCGGGTCATTGCGGGAGTGGAGTGCTACATTAACCATATCCCTATCTAGCTTTTTCTATATGAGCCAATTAGAGCTTTATTTGTCGGACCAAGTGAACCTATGACCTTCATATTTTATATCTATTAATTCCACATCTTACATGCAATCAAGCATATCATAGGTGTAGTTGAGTATGTTACAATTTCCTTTCGCCTCTAATCTATAAAGGGTGGCGTTAAAGTCCCTACTAACTAGCCATGGAACTCTAACTAAAGCTTTGAGTCTTCGAAGGGAAGTCCACAGATCAGTTCTTTGAAATACTGTGTTAAAACCATAGACAAAAGTAGCTAAAGCATAAGAATTTTACATTTTGAAGTTAAGCTTTGTGTGAATAAATTACTGGCTAGTTTCTAGAACATTCACTTATAAGAGATTACCATCATAAACAATTATAATCCTTCCATAGGTATAGCGTTGGTGGTTTATAAGAAACTATCATTTACTACCGAAACAACTTAATTTATCTAGATTTGCTTCTCTAGTTTTGGTTTCCAATAAACAAAATAACAAAGGCTTTACCTTTAGAACAAAATCCCTTACGTATTAAACAGTTCTCCTCTTGAGTCTTTTCTGAAACCTATAGCCGACTCTTGGTTTTGCTTCTGCTCACGATATCCCTCTCCTCTTCAGGTTGGTTCATTTTGTATATTTTTTTTGTCTTGAAAATTTTTGCACGTCTGTGTTAACCGTTAACACAGACGTTCACGTCTGCGTCGTTGTTGACACAGACGTTCGTCTGCGTTGTGACGCAGACGATGCGTCTGCGTCGGCGTCTGCGTCTGCGTTGTTGACACAGACGAACGTCTGTGTTGTTCGTTTGTGTTAACAACACAAACGTCTGCGTTTTGAATAGATTGCTACAATTAACAGCAACAAACAAAAAGTGAGATGAATAGCTACTTAGCTTTGGCAATGCTTGGTGTTTTAGAATTTGAGGACGATGATCATCTTTACCATCGGTAAAACATTATTTTATTTAGCATAAATAATTTATTAATCTACTAAATATATTATTTAATTATTTAATATATTAATCATTAATACAAATTATGAATAATCTAATTTGATATCATATTTTTAATTAGTTGCAATTAATTATTAATTAAAACTATG
>JAOSBP010000002.1:20708764-20724299 GCA_027563825.1 Erythroxylum mucronatum | reverse complement strand
ATTTTTAATAAATAAATAATTTAATATAAAGTATAATTTAATTAATAACTAAATTATTGTGGTTATATAAATATAAACTAATTTAATTAATAACTAAATTATTGTAGTATATTCTTTGAAAAAATTTTGGTGTAAAAATTTGGTATAAAATGGTTGAAGTAACAAAAAATTTGATGTAGAAAAATTATAGAAATATTTCACTTTACACTAAAATTTGGTGTAAAAATTTGGTGTAATAGTTGGAGATCAGCCTAAGAAGATAGTCGCTAATTAATAAGTGGCACGTTTATCGAGAGTTTGGGTGGGAACAGGCTGGAATGTTATTCACAAGAAATTTTTACTTCATTCTCATTCTCTCTCTAAATCTCATCCTACCGGGCTCCATCTCGATCTTTCTCTTCTTCTATCTTCTGTCAATATTCCGATGAGAACAAGTTTTCAATAAATATTATGTTCTTGAATATTTACTTGGTGTGGGTGTCCTTAAAATATTGGATCATCATGTCATACAATACCCAACTATAGTTAAATTATGTGTTACGATACCCAATTAATACAAAATGCCTTATGTAACAAAAATTAGAGGTAACTTAACAGTGAAAGTTTAAAATTACTTGTCTCGTCCTTATTTAATGTACCAGTATTTTATACATATGTCAAAACTTTTCCAGCAATGATTTAAACTGGAGAATCTCATCTCTTACACACTATTTAACTAACTAATAGAAGTTTATTATTTAAATAAGCTTAATTTTAAAGTATTTTTAATTATTATGCAATAAGAATGGAACTTGTAAAAAGAACGTCCAATGATGATACGTTAAATTTCTTATATAATATAAGCTTGCATAGAATAAAACTTATAAATACTCTAACAAAATGTCAATAGCCTATAACGAAATATCTTTCTAACTTAAAGTTTGAGTGCATAATGTTTTAATAGTTATCAACATTATGCATATCACTGCCTTTATCGTTATATCTTTTTCATTTCTTTTTTTCTACAGTTATTTTTCATTTTTTGGTAGTCTTACTTTCACAAACGTCTTGTGGTATAACAATAGCATTAGATGTTAAAACATAATTTGATAATACAAAAGAAAAATAATTTTAATAAAGAAGATACATGAGAAAGCTAAGTTTAAAATTTTAGAAATAGAAGAAGACTATGATTAGCTCTGTCTCTAACTCTTTGTGATCTATCATAAGGGCTCTTTGGTAACTCCCCTTCTCTCAAGTTAAATACTTACCCAAATTATCACCTGCATTCCTCTTCTTTCCTTCTTTGAAAATTGCCCTTGCTTTTTCTTGATAACAAAACTCAATGCTAATCAACTTCACTCATGAATTTTCCCCTCTGCCCTCACCTAAGCCCTCCTCCCCTACCACCGAAATATAGCCTCCCCCCCAAAGCTAGATTCAACCACAATAGATTCAGTTGAATCTGCAAACCATTACCAACATTTCTAACCCTCCTCTTTCCTCCTTAATTACTTCTCAACTACCTAAACAACCCTGTTCTAGATTTACCCCTTCCAACATCCCTCGGAACAAAAGTTGGAAACAGGTTATGGGTGGGTCATCTGATATTACCCTTCAATATAACCCGCCCAGGGTTATTGATGGCAAGCTAGTTCTACATCAGGACATTGAAACTCTGCGGATGGGAGCTAGAATATGGGAATCCTCCCTAGTTGGTTTCTTCATGGAGAGGTGTTCGACAGCAGCTAGTCATTGGAAGAATAGGGAGCTTATCGATGTTCTTCTTACTTAATATAATCTGTTTTTATTCAAGTTTAACTCCCAAGATGAAGCAAATAAGATACTAGAAGAAGGTCCATGGCATGTAGCTCAACTACCCTTATACCTACAAAAATGGCAGCCAGGTATAAAGCTTCAAAACATCAAGGTGCATAACTTTCCACTGTGGATCAATTTACATAATATCCCTTTAGAGTACTAGATTACCCAAGGTCTTAGTTCGTTCGCTAGTTTCATTGGTAGACAGAGGGTTGGCTATGTGAGGATTTGAGTTAGTCTGGATAGATTAAAAGAGTTATCGAATTACATCCCCATAATGTAGCTGGGTATTGACAATGTCCTTCAAAAAGACATGATATATGTCTCTTATAGCTAGAGACACTCGGTTATTATGCAAGGAAAGGTTTGGAAATCTATTGGGAAAGTTTTCTCCAAAGGAGATTATGCGGAACTAATGGGCCTTGAAGATGGCCAAGATGTCCCTTCTTGACAAAATGTATCTCAACAGGAGCTTGAAGATGCAGTACAGGGGAGGAAGTAAAAATCAACTCACCTCCATCCAATATTAGAGGAATAGAATATGTTCATGCGGTGACTACACAATCTGTGATCCAGGAGGAAGCAAATGTGTTAGAACTAATACAAGCAGGTAATAAGATGGGTGAGCAGTAGAATGAGGCAACTTTTGCTAATGTTAACCAATATGGGGCTAATTTAGAATCTTTACTAGAGAAGGATGCTACTTCTTACACCAATTCCTCTAATGGAAAGGTGACAGAAGGTTGTGAGATTGAAAATTTACAGACTGTAACTAGTTCAAGAAGTTAGAGGAGTGGAAGGAGGAGAGGAGCCAAAGGTAAAAATATTTCCTCATGTCAGTCCTAATATGGAATGTTGTTGGTATAATTGCCCGAAAAAGCTTAATGCTTTGAGGGATTTTGTTGGGAGAATTAAGCCTCTTATTGTAGTTATGCTTGAAACTAAAATTAGATATGACAATATGAATAAGGTAAAGATTTTTGGCTCTTATTGGTCCTTCTTATCTAACCATCAATATCATCACTGTGGCAGAATTATTTTTAGGTTTAATACTAATTTTGTGAAAGTGGAGGAGGTTCTTTCTAATGAGCAGTTAATTCATCTTAAAATCCACTTCATTTTGGAAGGAGCTACTATATACTCTTCTTTTATTTATGGGTTCAATACTGCCTTTCAAAGAAACTCTCTATGGAATTCTCTAAAAGGCATTCAAAGCACCATTTTTGGCCCATGGTTGATTGTTGGAGATTTCAACGCCACTATTTTCAGAACTGAAGTTGAGGGAAATTGTAGCCAGAGGAGTTACAATGAAGAATTTAAACTTTGTGTTGAACAGATGGGGGTAATTGACCTAAAAAAGGAAGGTCATTTCTTCACTTGGTCTAATAAACAAAGGGATTCTTGGCTGATTCGGAAAGAATTGGATAGAGCTCTAGTAAATGGAGATTGGCTTCTACATTTTGCGCTCTATTCTTACATCCTCTCTTCTCTTATCACTCTCCCATTCTAATTAAGGTACTCTTTCAGAAGTTCTTTTCTCCACACCCCTTTAGATTTAACAACTATCTTGTTAAAGTGGATGGATTCGATGAAGTAATCAGGAGGGGATTATCAGTTAAGGTTTTGGGTTCTAAGAAATTCATATGATGTCAAAAACTTAAAGCAATTAAAGCAAAACTGAAGATTATGAAGGCTTCACATTCCCTTAGTACTCAAGCTGCTATTGATATTGCTAAGACTAACTGCTACTCAAAGTCTACTCACTCATACTCATAATAATGCGGACCTTCTCTCGAAGGAAAAGACGAAAATTGACCTTCATCTAAGAGCAGTCCAGAATCACTATTTGCTCATAAAGGGCTCAGATTAATTGGATCATGGAGGGAGATAGAGCTTCTAAATTCTTTTTCAATTCCCTTACTAATAGAAGGAATGTCAATAAAATATGCTCGATAATCAATGCTGAGGGAAGAAGTCTTAATGATCAATCAAGCATCATAGAGGAAGCTTTGAAATTCTATAGAGGTCTCTTGGGATCAGATATGGTTTCTGATATCTCTTTGGATCCTATTAAGAATTATATCATCAACAAAGTCACTCCTAAAGCTGCTGGGAAATTGGTGGAAGGCATAACAGATGAGGAGATCAATGTTGCGGTATTTGCTGTGAATGGGATGAAAGCTCCTGAACTGGATGGGCTCAATGGTTTTTTCTTCTAAAAGACATGGTCCCTTATAGGACCCATGGTTAGAGAGGCTATTCATGAATTTAGTAATTTTTTACTAATGGAGTGCTCCTAAAGGAGTTTAACAAGACTAATCTCTGTTTAATCCCCAAAACTCCTAGCCCTTCTACTTTTGGCGATTTCAGACCAATATCTTGCACCAATTTTCTTTACAAAATCATTACTATGATCCTTACTAATCAACTAAAGGGAGTTCTCAATTTCATTATTAACGAGAACCAAAATGCTTTTATGAAAAATAGAGATATTGGGGACAACATGCTTATTGCATAGGAACTTCTTAAAGGATACTCCAGAAGGAACTCATTCCCTTACTGTGCTGTCAAAATAGATTTCAACAAAGCATTCGATTGCATCAGTTGGCTATTCCTATTCAAGTTTCTCAAGGAGTCCAATTTTCCATATTCTTTTTTAATTGGATTAAGGCTTGTGTTACAATTACTGCCTACAGTGTGCTTATTAATGGCTCACCTTCTAAAATTTTCAAAAGGATGAGAGGAATCAGACAAAGGGATCCTCTATCCCTATACCTATTCATCTTATGTATGGAAGTGCTTTCGCTAATGATCAACAGTCTAAATGTAGGAAACTATCACTCACTCACCTCTGTTTCGTAGAAGATCATATTCTTTTCTCCAAAGCCCATCCAAATTCGGTCTAACTACTAATGGACACATTCAATGAATTCTCCAAGATGTAAGGTCTTAAAGTGAATTTCATAAAAGTCACTTTGTTCTATCTACTTTGGCAGACTCCTTTCAGGGTACTATTTCCTCTAACTAGTATGGACAGGAAAAATCTTCCTCTACAATGCCTAGGTCTCCCTATTCCACCAAGAGACTATCCTTCAATGACTGTCTTCCCTTTATTAAAAAGATTCAAAGGAAACTGGGTAAATGGACAAACAAATTTTTGTCTTACAGTGGAAGGGTTCAACTTATTAAATCTGTTTTATGTTCACTACATCTTTACTGGAGTAATCACTTTCCTTTGTCAAAAAATCTAGTAAAAACTGTGGAGAAGATGATGGGATATTTTTTATGGGGAAAGGAAAATGGAGGTTCAGGGATTCCTAAGGTTAAATCAGTTGATCTTGGTAAACCAAAGGAGAAGGGTGGGCTAGGGATCATCTCGGTAAAAGTTTCTAATAATGTTTTTCTGATTGAAAAGCTGTGGAGAATGATCCAGGACAAGTATTCATTATGGATGAAGTGGCTTCATAGCTACTTTATGAAAAGGAACATTATATGGTCTCTTCCTATTAGGCCATCTCACTCTTGGTTCCTTAATCAGATCTTAAGAAAAAGGGATGAAGTAGCAGTAAAGTTGGTAATGGCCAAACTACTTTCCTATGGCACGATAATTGGATTGGCTATGGTCCCCTATCATCAAATCCTATTGCTGTCTCTACTTTTTCAGATCATGACCACAAAGCTAAGGTGGCTAGCCTTATAAATCATAATGAATGGATACAATTTCCTGATACAATCATACATATGAAACCTACAAACCTTCCTAATCCTAACTTACAGGACTGTTTTCTATGGAAAGAATCATCTATTGAAATATTTTCTAGCAAAATCTACAGAAAATGGTTCTATCACTCTGATCAAGATGACCCATGGTCTAAAGTTATCTGGTGTAATATGGCTGGTGGTAAGGAATAGGGTAGCAACATCGAACATATTACAATTTATCCAGAATTTGGACCAAAATTGTTGTCTGTGCAGAACATATATTGAAATTAGGGACCACCTATTCTTCCTATGTCCTTTTTCCAGTTTTATCTAGAATAGAATCAGTAATATCCTCTCTTGGCATGGGAGAACTAATTCCCTCATCGAGGTTGCTAAGACTCTAACAAAAGCGCAAATATCCTCTCCACTATGGAAGAGGAAGGTTCTATCTCTCGCCATATCTACCTAAAAAGATATGGAATGAAAGGAATTAAAGAAAGTTCCAAAACAAGGAATATTCAACTGATTTAGTGCTACACATTAACATATCCACAGGGCACGATCTCCACCTTCAGCAACTACAAGGGAGATTAGGTAAGAAAATCATCATTGGAAGAAGTTTAGACACCATGACAGTGAAGTACTTACCGAATGGTCACGATTTTTATCGCAAATTGATAGAAGTTCCAACTCTATTTTGGAACATTTAGAGAAGCTCAAAGGATGGGGGTAGTCTCGATTTCTAATTTGGGGTGGGTCAATAGCATATATCGTTTTTTTGCTTTGATTAGTCGCTATGCTCAAACGGGATCATTTTTTACTTGCTTCATGTAGTATTCTATCGTGTGTATTAATTAGTGGAGATTATCCACCAGTAGTTATGTACTTCTCATTTCATTAATTGATTTTTAATTTTTCAAAAAAAAGTAAGATGATATGATAAGCAAGGTATACAAAGCCTAAAAAAATCCATTGAATTTATAAAGTTTCTATATTTGAGCTAAAATTTTATTAGAAAATGAAAGGCCAAATGTACACTTTGAATCTCACCGTTTCCAATAGAATGCAACTTGAAGCTTAACATTCTTGAAGCGTTTAAATTGAACCCTAACATTTTCAAAACTTTCAAAACATATTCTAAATAGACGAAAAATTTGAAGGGACGTCAAGTCAATACTAACATGTTATCATTTTTATATTTCTTAAATAAAAAGTAGATATCATTGTTACATAATTAATTTTTAAAAATTAATTAGAAAGCGAGTCCTATAGTAATGTGTTAGTGGGACTCAATATTACACATTTCAAACAGTGAGTCCCACTTGCATATGACAATGAGATATATTGTAATACATTTTAGACAGTAGGTCTCACTTGCCATATAACAATGAGTCTACTTTTTATTTAAAAATAAAAAATAATGTCACATCAATATTAACATGACATTTTACTGATGAGAAGTTAACCTTATCAAAATTTTCATCTACTTAAAGTCTTCTTTGAATGTTTTGAAAATGTTGGGGTTCAATTTGAATGACTTGAAACATTAGAGACTGTTCTAAATTCCGTAATAAATGTTGAAATTCAAAGTGAACTTTTAATCAATATGAAAAGTAATGTTACAAAAAGGAAAATGTAGGTAATACATCCATGCTTTTATGATTATAAGAATTCTTACAAATTTTCAAATTTTGTTTAGAATCTTTTTTATGGGAAATAGATGTATCAAAGACAAATTCAAATTGAATTCAATAAGTAGAATGCACATTGGGAGCTTATTTTAATCATAACTAGGTATTATGCATTAAGAGTCTAATTCTAATTTTAATTACTTTTGGCACATTTATATTATAATTCTATTTTTGTATGTTATAATTTTAAAAATATTTTAAATTTATTATATTATTTTTTACATGACAAATTCAAAGTATATTATAGTTTTCAATTATAATTTGTTTTGATCAGTATTGTGTAATATAAGTAATTAATATAGGCAATTAAAACATTAATTTCTCCCACTTCTAAATACTATTGGTATACTGAGTATTAGAACTAAAATACAAAGTCAAACGCTGACGTGTATTCTAGTCATACTTAAAGATTTTCATATATTTACCCAAAAAAAAGATTTTCATATAATTATTAATTTTTTTTTATGAAGTTGGCAATAGTTGAAAGATGAAATGATGGTGAAAAGGATCGAATATATACTTTTACACGTTCTATTTTGTATAATCTCTCAAACGTTAAAGATAAAAGCGGAGTTTTTCTTGTAAATCTATGGAGTCATTGGTTGGGTGAGGAGATGACAGCCTCTATTGGATAAGAGGATTAAATTGAACGTCCGTCACATCTTCGACGTTCAATTTAATCCTCTCAATGCCTATTAGCTCTTAGTTCTACTTCAAATCTAGACGACCTCATCTTCCTCTAAAATTAGAAACTTGCAAGGATTAGGAGAAATTATGATTATAAGTGCAGTAGCAAAATTTGGAAGTTGATTGGACGATAGTTGCTTGAAATGGCAGGGCAGTGGATTGATGACACCCTAGTTAATGTCGACCTCTCAATAGCCATTATTACCTCTTCAAAGTTAAAATCGCAGGGAGTCTCCACGATACACATCGGTACTGCGGGCCTTCAAAAGCCGTTATAGGGTGCCTATACTGTCGGAACGTATATGTCCGTAGATAGTGCACATCAAATCAAAACCTTTAACCATAAAAATTAACTTTAGGTGAAGAAGAATAGAGCAAATGAATGCGCCAAAAATTCTTCTTTCAAAGGGGATTCTCTTGGATAGCAGCAAGAGCTTTGTCTGTTTATTTGTGGTGCAATCTCAAATCACTGCCAACTAGAAGGATATTTTAGTGCATGCTAACAAAAGGACGAAACAGATTTTGGTATTTATTACTATTACGATGTTAAGGTCATGAATGATTGCGATAGCTGATGTTGTAAGTGGAGGCAAACCTTACGGAACTTAATCTTGTAAGTTTGTTCATTTTTGTAGACTAAGTGACTTGAAATACATGACATCCCTCTCTAGAAAGGACGATGATTCTGTAATTCCATCATCTGAGGGAAGTGCTTCTTGGTTAAAAAAAAATATAAATGATAAAAAAGGAGATGAAGAACTTAATTCTTAAGTAACTCTACTCGATAAAAATCCTTAGCCGGATTTGGTATTAAGAAGACTCGGACTGAGCAGAATCTGGAAACAACCGGTCTAGTCTCCAAAATTGCACATAGCTTCTTAATTTCCTGCACAGGATTCTAAGAAATTAAACAACTTTAAAGCATGTATGATTTTTTTAATCGAACAGGAATACGAGATTTGTAAGAATCTTTTAATGGCTAAACCTAATATCAAGCCAGACTTAGGACTGCGCATGAATAATGATGGAATGTTAGGGAGAGTATTCCTTGAAAGACTACAAAATCCTCTTGTCCCCTAAACCATGTTTTGCTTTTTATTTTTTAATTCCGTTGTTGTTGAGCAGCTAATCACGTGTCTCATTACCTTATTCTTTCATTTTCACCTACTGATCTCTCTCCCTCTCTCACACAGTTAATGGTTTTAGTTTTATGCTTCTTCTTCCTTCTGTTCATTGCTCTTTAATTGATCAGAAACACAAACGTTTCAGGAGTTCCAAATAGCAGGCATGCCACATCCATCGGGAATAAACCATACATAGTCTTGCCTGTGTCGTTGAGACGGGGGTGTAACTTGAGCTCCTCACATGGAGCCTTCTTGTCTTTTTTCTCTTGGAATTTTAACATTCTTTGCCACAAGTTGAATGAATTAGTCTCGTTCAAAAGCTACGACATATGTAAGACCATCAATGGTGCAGTCTCTACTGCATTGATGTAAGAAATGTTCTGTTCCTGTGCGTTTATTGTAAGAAATTGAAGCAGCAATTCCTTACTCCACTACTGTTCAAGTTTGCACTTTTTTTTCCAGCCCAAGAAAGTCATATAACCCCACTTTAAAAGATATGGTATCCACATATGTTCTAATTCTAGATGTTGGATGCCACATCGGAAAAGATTGGATTTTTATGACAACCACTCTAGATCTAAATATGACTCTGGTGGTTTCAAGTTGTAAGTGACTTGGATTTTTCCGGAACATATATTAGACATACAAATACAGGTACTGAAGCAGCAGCAGGATTTGCAGTGAAATTGCATTGGGTATTGGGCTACGGGAATTAATTCCCTCTCTATCTATCGATCTATTCATGGGTTCGATGGAATGTTACGTAGTGATGCGTAGTTGAGTGTGTAGTCCCATGTAATGTTCTTTCTCGAACCTCTAAAAGATTCATCTGATGCTCGTCTACTTTACCTCCCTGTCTTTTCTTAGGTCTCTCCACTCCACATGTTCGCTGTCTCTGTCTCTGTTACTTGAATTATTTTGTTGTCTCAAATTCCATTTTGGACCGGAGCCATCACGTGAAACCTGATTAATTAATGAATCAAAAGATATCATTCTAGTTATGCTAATTAGAAAAACACACTCTCCCTCTACTCCATATCATCAAGACCATCATAATCCATACATACATATACATGGACCCCATCAAGAGAATCACGTAGCCAGCCACCTGCTCTTTGTTTGTTTACTCTTTGTTTCAACGATTCCTTTGAGAGGAAAAATGCTGGGTAACTGCGAGAACATGGTAGTCATCTCTCCAACGACTAACGAATGGTCACAGGTTCTTTTAGTCTCCCTCTCTCTCTCTCTTTCAATTATTAGACAAAACATGACCCCACTTTGTTTTTTAGCTTTTGGAAGAGAATATCTATGTTGTGATGTTAATTTACCCTAAAACACCACCTTGATATGCTTCTTTTTTTTCTCCTCTTTCTTTCCTTTTCTCTTCTGTTCAGAACCTGCAGCACATAGATGAGAAAAGCTTGATGGCATCAACAATAACTCTGATGGAGAAACCAAGCCAAGAACAACTTCCACCGCAGCCACCACAGCAACAGCAACCTCTCAAATGCCCTCGCTGTGATTCATCCAACACCAAGTTCTGTTATTACAACAACTACAGCTTGTCTCAGCCAAGACACTTCTGCAAAGCTTGTAAGAGATATTGGACTCGTGGTGGCACTTTAAGGAACGTTCCTGTGGGTGGTGGTTGCAGGAAGAACAAGCGCGTCAAGAGGCCTGCCTCTGCCCTTGAAACAACTACTTCAGTTAGTAGCACAAACCCTAACACTCCTCAAGCCCAAGTCGATGTTGTCTCTTCAGCGTCCAATCACGTCAACCCGTTGTTTTACGGGTTACCTGGTAATCCATCAGAGGTGAATCTTTCATATCCTGGTAGGTTCAATTCTAGAGTCTCATCTAATGTGGATACTCTTTCTGGGTATGATCTACAGCCTCAGTTGAACACTCTTGCAATAGGGTTTTCAACAGGTTTGCTTACTAGTGATGCTAATGGGCTTAATCCCGCTAACCAAATACACGATTTGGTTTCTTCTAATTCTCTTCTTTCAAGTTACTCTATATTTGGTTCCTCATCTTCTACAACTTCAAGCTCTCCAACAATGGCTTCTTTGCTTGGCTCTAGCCTTCACCAACAGAAGTTCATCAATGAAGATGTCAAAGATAGTAGAGCTCCTATCCACTTTCAGAACTTGACAGCTTTTGACGACATGCGAATGAGGGGGAATAAGGTATCTGGGATACCTATGAAAGAGGAGAAAATTGAGCAAGGCCAAAACAGGTTGGAATGGAATTTGCCTTGTCAGAATCAGATAGAGCAAATCAGCTTCTCATCAGATCCTTCAATTTATTGGAACAGTGCCACGAGTGTCGGTGCATGGCATGATCAAGCAAATATTGGATCTTCTGTCACTTCTCTGATCTAAAACAAACGAACATCATGTGGTCTCCCTCTTTTTTAACTAATATTTGTCTCATGTTTTAGCTACCTAGGTTTCTGATTATTTGCTTTGTTTGTAGTGGAGTTACTGTCAAATTGGGTTTGGATTCAGGGAAAAGCAAAACAAAACAAAAAATGAGGGAAAAAAAAGAGTAAGAATCGATGGAAATCAAAGATGTGAGGAGCATGGATCGGAGAGATCATGTCAGCTGCAAGAAATCAACCTGTTAGTTTTATGTTCAGGGTTGAGACACCCAATTTGCGCTGAGAGGAACCTCGGATCCTCTTCCATTCCATCATTAACTCGGCTATCAAAACCAACATCATCATCGCCAGCCATGTACATACATGTACACAGCGGTGTTTGAATAGAGGATAAACTGTTTGGTCCATATGCACGTATCAGTAAGTTGGAGGCCTTCACCACGATTAAAATGTATGTATATATTTGTGAGTTGTTTTCTTTTTTCTAATGTTCTCGGTATTGGGTTGCGGGGGTGGGGGGTCTATTGTTGCGGTCCTCATTGAAGTTCAGTTGAGGCACTGACAAGTTGGGTTTTCTTCCCTCACTTTTCATACTCTTTTTTTCTTGGGATTTAGGGAAAAGGGGATTTGGTATAACCGTATACGATAGAGGGAGATTGGCTTTTGTAATGTTGGGGGGCATTTGTTTATTTGGTATTATGTTGTTTACTTTCTTGCATTTTATGTGATTTGGTAAAGGAATAGTGTTTTGAAAAAAAAAAGGAGGAGAAGAAGAATAATGCTCGAATTTTATTAACTTTTGGAACCATAAATAAGAAAACAAATGCTATTTACGTAATGCATAATCGACTTGGACGGGTGCAACCTCGTCCTCTATTTTTCTGTGAGCAAAGGGGTATGTCAGCATAGTGCATCACTGTACTAGGTTTTATTCAATTTTGATTTAGCCGGGAGGCAGGAACTAATGGTCAAAGATGGAGAGGAACGTTATGAGTTGGAGTTCAGTATTTTGTATGACTTACTGACAATAGTGCATTGTGTAGTACATTCTATATGAAGATGTTGAGGAGCTTTTGTGCAAATTAAGATTCATTCATGACAAGAACCGAGGCGAAAACACAATTTCAGTTCGTGTGTTGGATTTTAGTGTCCGGGTTCTAGCACCCTAGCTCTATTCCCCCATACACTAGAAATAGAGAGACAATTTGGCATATCTGTGTACTATTAGTGAGTATGTGAAAATAAAACAAGAAAAAGAAAGTAGTTCTGCGTAAAGGACGATTTCAGAAAAACAACTTATGGATAACGATGGAACTCCTATGTCTCTACCCTTCTTTTCTTTTAAATGTACCTATGAGTTGGTGACATTGCATTCCAAAATTGCTAGTATGTAAAGGAACATTGCCTGACACCGTAACTCTTTTGTTAGAATATTGGAAATATATGTCTACATTTGAATATGGCACTTGCTTTGCTCATCAGTAATCTTTCTTAAGGTAGCAGTGTTAGGTATGCCTCAAATTTTAATGAAATAGAATTTCACTGATTTTGGATTTTTGGGAAATAGAATTTTAATGATGTTAAACTTAAGGTGAAATAGAGTTTGAGTTTTAGAATTTCAGGAACCTTAAGCTTATGTAAAAATAGTGTGTTAGTGAATTTAAACTTGTGTTAATAAAGTTTCACCGTATTAAATTTCTTATAGGTAATCCTATTCTACGAATAATTTGATAAGGGTTTTGTAAGTTTAGACCTTATTTTATGAAACTTTTAGGAACCTTTAGAAGGTTGGATTGCAGTTGTCATATTTCTCCTTGTATTGACTTTTTTACAGTTAAAAAAAAAAAGAATTATGTCTCCGTAGACGTAGGTTACATATTTTCTGTTTGCTTATTTCTTCTATATGTTGCTTCCGTTTTCATACAAGATATATTTTTCGTAAGTTCTATAATGAGAAGTTCAATGAATCAAATAATAAGGTGGAGATGAGAGTGGTTCTTGTTTAGTAACAATGCCTAACAACATTGGAAAGAGAAGAAAATTTGTTAAAAAATCTAGAGATGTCTAAGAAGGAAGAGAATCGTCAAAGATGCAGAATGCAATAGTATTGAGTTTGGGTAACAAGGTCATAAGAAAGGTGATTGATGACACTTCTGCTTTATTGTGAAAATGTCTTGAAATTAAGTATCAGAAGAGATCATTTAGACATTGTTAATTTATATTAAAAGCACCATTTATATGCCTCGAGGATGACAGAAAGTACACAAATTAAAGATCATATTGATAACTTATCAGATCATCTTAGATTTACAAGGTTTTGAGGTTAAGATTGAAGATGATGATTAAACCATAGTCCTTTTTGTATTTATTTCCTAACTCATATGAAAATTTTGATGATACCTTATTGTATAGATATATTATTTCTATTAGTGATACGAAGGGTGTCCTATAATCCAAGGAATTAAAGAAAAAGTTCTTTGACACTTATAAAGGTGGATTAGATGTGATTTTGATTGTTAATAGAGGAAGGATGAAAGGACCATCTAGGAATTCCCCTTCTGGAACCTAAGTGGAGCCTTCTTGACGACTTCATAGTAGCCCTCTAATCGATATCTAACTCAACTGAAGGTTCCCGCAAAGTCGTGCCATTCAACTATTTAAAAACTTTTATACTTTAACTTTTACGAGCGCAAAAAATAGAGAGAACTTTTTTTTCTCAAAGTAGTTTATTAAAAATTTTAGTAGCATAACAATTGCTTTCTAAGATTTCCAAATCTCAAAAACCCGCACAACACATTTTAAAATACTTCTATATTCACACCAATTTCTCAACTATAAATTATGGACTTCAAGTCCACTCATAAGCAACCCCAACAAATAATTCTCAACAGTCACTACAATAAACTTTTAAAAGCTAAAACATATTTATGCATTTCATTTAAAATCTTTCATAAACATCCATTCTTTACATAATTGACCATAGCAAAATGACAACAGCACCCGACAGTACAACTCATCTTAAGGCGAAGTCCCAATTACTGTAGTACCTATATGCATACCTGGGGTGGGTTGTTTAAAAACATAAAAATAAGGGTGAGCTAAAAAGCTCAGTGAGTGTAATCAGTTTATAAGAAAATTGAACTTTTCATAACAATATAATTGCAATATTCCACACAATCATAAAGCTCATGGTAAAACATTTTCCATAACAATTTATTCGTGCATTATCAAATCTGGTAATAACATAACATTTCGTAAAACACATTTTCCATTTTTTTGAAAAACTATTTCGAAATGCTTTTCAAAGTTAAACTCATCATATAAAATTTTCCATTTTCCATTTTCCTTAATCAATAAACAGTGGTGACAATAAGTTTTCTGAAAACTTTAATACTGAAAATAAGCCAACCACTAGACACTACAAGAAATGGACTCCTTCTGCATCGTTTTTAAAACATCGTAGAAGCCAATATGACGTTGCAGAAAACCTTCTGCGACATCTATTAAAATGTCACAAAAAAGTCGCACATAATGGGGTAGGTAATAGGTATCGACGACGTTTGATAGAAAACGTCGTGGAAGGCATAGATATTCGGCGACGTTTAATAAAAAGTCAGGAAAGGACTCGATATTTGGCGACGTTGGGAGAAAACGTCACGGATTGTTGAGTTTTAGCGACGTTTGAAGGACATCGCAGAAAATTTGTATTTTTAATCAGACGTCGCGGATTGTAAGATATTTAATAAATTTAATTTAACCGAAAATAAATTTATTTATAATAATTTTGAAAAATTTATTTAATAATGATTTAACATAAATTATAATTTTTTATTTGTTTTAATTTATCTGAATAAAGGAATAATTTAATTATTAATCAATTTTAATTATTAATTTTCAATTTTCAATTTTCAATTTTCCAAAAAAATTAATTTAATAAAATTGAATTGTAAATACTTTTTTTTAATTTAAATTTGTTTAAAATTTCTGAAAATAATTTTAATTTAATTATTTGCTAATTTAATTTTTAACAAAATTTTAAAATATTATTTATTTAATAACTATTAAATATTATTTATGAAATAAATTTATTTAATAATTCATCAATTTTTTGAATATATCATTAATTTTAATAATTATTCATGTATAAC